>VZRQ01007892.1:94937-149278 GCA_013397975.1 Machaerirhynchus nigripectus | reverse complement strand
GGGTTTCGTTATTTTTCTTTCCCTAATATAATTTAATTGTTTTATAATTATTTTCCCGTTAATAAATTAATATTTTCTTTTAATAAAAATGAGAGTTGTTCCATTTTTCACATTTTGTTTCTGCACTTGAACAATTTTGTAAATAGAGGAAAATTTATAGAACTGAATTAATTAAATACTCAGCTTTTAACTCCTCTTCAGGTTTCTAACTTCTTTCTGGAAGCCATAAATAGTTTGTTGCTTTGGACATCTGCTAGAATAGAACCTACATTCTTTCATATGGTGGAATTAGTAGATTCCTGACTCCCACACCATGTTTTGCAGAATGTAGTTTCTTTTTAACTTGCAGTTTCTCTGGTTTGAGAGAATGCCTCACTGACACGACCTGTGCTGAATAAATAAAATGAAAAAAACCCCAATCTTTGCACTTTCTGAGGAGGCTGAATCAGCCAGCAAACTGGTTATAGCTCCATTGGCTTTTTCTTTGTTTGTTCGTTTCATTTTTTTTTCTGCTTTCTTTAAAATATTGGTAGTAACTACTCACTGTCTGGATATTACTGTCAAGTATGTTTTTAAGCCACAATACAGATAAGCTTTAATGTAGGTTGCCATAATTTCACACTTGATTTTAGTTACACCTATTTTTTGAGAGGAGAAACCAATAGAATTCAATCACATATTATGTTTAAGGATAACATAGTTTTTAGTGAAAAAAAATATCATCCACTGTTCTCTGCACTAACATTTATTCAAAACTCATGTTTATTATGCTACTTTAAATTTCAGGTTAAAAAACCACAAAAAACACGTTGCTGTCTGTACACCAGGGCCTTTAGATACAGGAATCTGTTGATGGTTAACTTTGTTAAAGTGAACTGTCCCAGTAACAGTCAATTTTATGGTGCAGCTGGTAAATGTCAAATTGATTTTGTTTCATCCCAGTGGATGATCACTTTTAAATTGGATCTGTGCCTGTTGTGAAATTTCACATGATCAAATTATGCTCCTGAAATGCTTCACTTTCCAACCCTCACTGCTTAATACAGAACAGCAGCTGCTTTCTTTTTGCTGTTCTTAGTGAACTGAAAACCATGTACTGTGGAGAATGTCTTTCTAATCGTGCTGCAAGTACCTCTTACACTGGAGAAAAAGTTACACCCTTTGCACTGCCCCTCAGGAGTTCTTCCCAAAGCACTGCTATGGATTACCCAAATCCCATGGAATGGCAGAAGGATGTAACTATTCACTGGTAAGGCTGCCATTTCAAGGAGATTTGAACCAACATAAATACTGTTCAAAAATTTTTGCTGTGATCTTATAGTGTACATGACAGATATTTGGGCTGGAGATGGGCTTGAGTATAATTTATAAAATGTCAGATTTTTATTTAACAGCTGAACTGTCATCAGTCCTTTAATAACTGTCTCTCTTAGTCTGAAACTTTTAATTTTGGAGCTAAATATTTCATAGACTTCTTTCCACATTATCTGGAATTCACGCCTCTTTTTTTTTTTTACCTACAGCATCAACATCTTCCAGTTTCATCCTACAATCCAGGAAGAATTTTATGTCATCACAACAGGAAGGTCTGAAGAAGCAGTTCTGCATGGGTTTTATGTGCTTTCCATCATCACATCATCATCAGAAACAAAAACATAGGAGCTGGTAAATATATGCAAGGGGAAAGGATATGTGTTCACTGAGATTTTATTTTGCTGAAGCATAAATCAGCACTGGCTATTTTCATTTCAATGGGGTGTTGGATCTGATGTGCTTGGGCAAAGACTCTTGTCTTTGGGTCAAACATCTCTCATCCTTGAGTAAAACTAATCTGAAGGCTTGGGCATTTTTTCAGGATTTTCTATACTCTCTAGTCTATGCATTTCTGAGGAAAAAAAAACAAAAAACAAAAAACCAAAACAAACCAAAAGCAACCACACACAAAAAACCACAAACCCAATCAAAAATCAAAAAACAAGAGCCAGTGGGTCTGAAAGAAATTAATCATTTCACTGCCACATTGGAGACACCAAATAGTATGAAAATTGGCATAGAAAACTGAGGGGCTGCATCTCACCCCAACACTTTAATGCATCTCTCTTTTGGTCACCTTCCCAACTCTTTGAAGCACAGTTTGGCTAAGGGGCAGAGGGACTGGGAGTGCACTTCTAGGTGAGAACTTTCAGGTCTCTCCTTACCCAAGTTAGTAGTTGTGTAGTTTAGCTTTGAGTGTGTAAAATGTCAAGCCAGCCTTGAAAATTTCCACACATGCAGTAACTTTAAAATGCACATTTGCCATTTAAAGATAGATTGTTTTTTCTGAGTGGTTGTTGTGGTGCATGCTCTCTGTTGTCTATGTAACAAAAGAACCTTGCAAGTTCACAACAAAGCTTAATTTAAAAACCGCATAAAACTAAGTAGAAATCCAGTTTTAACAAGAAGATACACTCCTGCTGGAAGNNNNCTCCTGCTGGAAGATGGGGAGATGCAGCTAGTGGCAAGCTCAGATATAAATTCAGTTTTAGACTGAACAGTGGGTGTCAACTGAATTCGAAGAGCTAGTCCTAGGAAGAAGGTGTGGGTGAAAGACCTAGCAGGAACCAGAGCTGGGAAGTTATTCCTAGTGTTGGGGCTGCTCCTTTTTACCTCCATCAAGTGTGAGAGTAAGACCAGTGAGAATATTAACCGTTACTACTCGCTAGGCATCATCTTCCTTATATTTGATCAGTATTTCCATTTTAATTTTGTTCCTAAAGTTTCTGACCTGAGGGATACGGGCTTTGCAAGCTCAGTTAAGTTTTTTCCAGCTGTAGTAATTCACCTCTTTAAAGAAATTCTCTCCCTTCTCACAGACCTCTCTTCACAGTCACAGCAGCTGCAACTCTGTAATTGCCACTGTGACAGATGTTGGAAAGGGCTTTCCACCAGTGATAGAAAATTCAGGTTTTTACAAGGCACTCCTTAGTGACTGTCACTTTTTAATAACCTGGAAAATGACTCCATAGATAAGAAGTGATGACTACTTTAAATGCCCAAAGCAAGTCTCCGTTATACTACTGTATTGTTCAAATAATATAACAAAAGTGTTTGTGGTACCTTTGCACAGTAAGTGAACAGGAGAATACACATAATGTATCACAATAATGACCTAAAATTTTTGAAAGCCTTTTATGCCAGACTGAGTAAAAAAGTGGCTCGCGAATTACATACAGAATGGATTTAGTGAACTTTAAAGTGTCCTCTGGATTTTGTTGTTGTTGTTGGTTTTGTTTTGCTTTTTTGTTTGCTTGTGAAAAGTTTATTTAACTTTTCTTGCAATTTCTAACTGATTACAATCTTTTAACTGAGTTTACCATTCAGGTAAAATGTACCAAAAGAGGCAAAATACCTGTGTTTCTGTGAGTTTAAGAGAAAGTTTTGGACTTTTTTTAAGAACTAATGTAAACAGTCTCTTTAGTACTCTAGATTTTTTGTTTCCATCCAAGCATCTCAAAATGACCTTTGAGAATTCTACCCACAGACTGATTGCACACATAATGAAATTTTCTAAAAATCTGGACAGGAGGTGCAGAATAGTGTGTGTGTTTCTGAGGCTGAATTAGGAGATGCCACATTCACAGAATCTGAAAAGGGGTTAGCAATCTTTCTGTTACAGTTGTATGCCTACTAGCATCACTCTCTATGTGTGTACTGAAATAGACAGACCCCCAGAATACGAAGAGGAGTTGCCAAGTTACTTGTGATTTTAGCCCTATTTCGGCTGAAATATATCCAAATGCAAATTACAGCATGTGGTGACACTGATGAAACTCTCTCAGCCATGAAGTCCCTAAAAGTGAATGGGTAGCATTTGTCTGTGGTAATTTTTATCATGATGGAAGAGACATAAGTGATATTCTTAATTCATGCAACTCAAAACAAATTATGGATATAAGATCCTGCAGAAATAATTTATTTTATCAGATCGTTTCCTAAGAAAACCATATAATGGAAGTTGCTAATGTAAGTCTTTTATTACAATGCACTGTATTTTCAGTAAAGAGAGAAGTATTTTATACTTTGTTGCTTTGACCGAGGCATGACAACTAATCTGTGGTATGTAACTGCCAGACAACCAGCTTGTTATATGCCTATCATCTCACTACGGAGCATGCCTGGCAACACAACTACCCTGGCTGCTAAATATCACAGGGGCTATTTCTCAGGAATGCAATACTTCTGGCCCATCTTTAGCTTCAGACTGCAACAGCTGCAAGTAGCTCATAAGACTGCAAATATATATAAGAAATTCTAAGGTAACTAGGCATATGAATGAAAATCTATCAGCAGCTAGCTGTTCAAGACATGGAAATAACCCTGCTTCCTTCCCCACTAACCCCAAAAGCTACATGGCATTCAAAGTCCTTGAATGATCCTATAATCATCATCACGCTTTTCCAGGTCAAGGAAAGGAAAACAAGAGAGGTCAGCATACAGCCCATAAAATAATAAGCTGAGCAGCAACACTGGTCTTGTTCTTCATGTAGTTTGAGAATGTCTCTTACATCAGGGAGTACCTAACCCATCCTGTCTCATAAATAGCCAATCTTTTTCTCAGTTTTAATGAGACCTTTGAATAGAAGAAGATACTTCCACTCTCATTGATCCTATGCCTGCCTATTGTTATCGACATTTCTTCCTCTCCCATTCTAATAACTGTTTGCAAATTTCAAGAAAGAGCAATACAAAAGGAGATGTGAAAAGTGAGGGCAGCTCTACAAGGTTTCTGAAAATGAGGTCCTGGGTGGTAGAGAGAGTATCAAATGAGTACCCCATGGAGGGCGTGGTGGGCAGAGCTCGACTCATATATTGCTTTTGGCATTGGCTGTCTGGGTTACAACAGCTGCTGCCCTCCATGGTGTGGAGGACCAGGCAGATGAGGAGTAGGGAGGGAGCTGGGTTTATTTCAGAAACTGAGGAGAAGGTTATGGAGCAACACATAAACATCCTTAGAAAACAAAGCTTGCTTAGTTGTAGATTTTCTAGCACAGCTCATTTCATTTCCTTAAACCATTTTACATTATGCATATACTTTGTGCTTTAGTCTTGGTTGAATTTTCCCAGCTTGTGTTCTAGGAGCCTTTTAAATCTGCCTTGAATGTAAGTTTGATTACTTCAGAAGGAAGTCCTTACAAGTAAAACTTGGATTATACAGGAACATATTTGTAAAAAATGCATTTACATTGCAGGAAAGCGAAATACAGCTGCACTCAGATAAGGGTTGCTTCTTATTTCAGCTGTAATTTTTAGGGTTTCAGTTGCAGTTACACGAGTAGCTAATTAATGGCAGTATTCTTTCATTGTGGCTAAAGGAAACTTTGACTCAAAGCTTATTAACTAAGATGACTCTTTATTTTAACTTCAAGGAAAACAACACAAGGGTATGTGAGAGATCTCTGTGTCCCTATCAGGCTGCTATCTCTCACTCACCCCTGCAGCTGTGGCTTCAAATGAATGCTCTAAGCTCTTCAGGGCTCGTTACGCACTAACCAAGAGCCTAAGAGGCAGGCCAAGACTGTCACTGAAAATCACCCGTAAGGGTAGTACTAATAGGAAATGGACCATTTCATGGACTTGCCCTCTGAGTAAATGAGAAACCCATTCTTGGCTTTTGTGCAGGTGTTGTGCAAATGACTTACATGACATGCTATACTTCTGTCCAGGTTACTGGCAGGATTTGTCTTGGATATAAATTCTAGTAGGCCGTCAGTCTCAGAAAATAATGACTGAAGTTGGTGTTCTAAGCTCACTGGAGATCTAATTTGGTTACCCTGTAAATTGTCCTGGAAGAAGATAATGACACAGCAGCTATGATTGCTATGTGTACTCAAGCTGCAAATAAGTGGCAAGCAGGCTGGATACATGTTGTGCTGACTCCCATGTGGCCGGGGAATAGCACTGTCTGCTTCCTGGTGCTTTGTCACATATATGAACTGGGAAAGACCAAAGGAACATGTGTCCCTGTCACTGGCAATTTACCTAGCTAGTGGATTTTCCCTGACTAGCCAAAGGAGACCAGCAGGGAGTCTGTCTGGCCTTTCATCAAGGTTTAGCCCACTTTGCCATCTGACTTCGGCAAGCAACCTCCTTCTTGTCAATGCCAGAAAAGTGATGCTGCTTGGAAATGGTGCAAAGCACAGCTACACCATTGGGTTTCAAAGGTGGAATGGGGTTTTGAGTCACTGCTCACCATGTAGATGCTTTTCTGTCACTGGCAACATATAATACTACTATGCTTTTTTATTTATGTAGTGTGTTAAAGTCTGAAACGGTGTCAAGGTACAACCAAAACACAGGGTTAGAGACAGTCCCTGCTGTTTCCTGGACGAGAAAGAGATGTCAAGTCAGAAGGGTTGTGTCTTGGTTTGAGACAAAGAAAGGGAAACACTCTGGAAGGAAAGTCGCCTCCAAATAAGGCAGATTTCAGCCACCCCTCCCCCACAGGTTCGGGAAGAAACTCCTTGGAGGAAAGTGAGGAAAAAAAAGTTATTTATTTAACAAGCAGAGTGCACGCAGGCATGGAAAAAGAATACTGCTAAATAATAAAACCTCTTGCTGTGGAGAGAACCTGGTAAAATTGAAAGTCCTTTGTAGGCATGAACCTGCTCTCTCTCTGGAGCTGGGGTTTGGTGTGGGTCCTCTGGGCCGTAGTGTAGGGCCTCCCTGTGATGTTCTTACGTTCTGGTGTTCTGAACAGTTCCAGAAGAGTTCTTGCCTCAGCTGACAGGCCAGCGAAAAAAGTAAAGAATTTTAACTCTCCATCTCTCTCCTGAGAAAAGGAACCAAGAGCTGGGAAAAGCAGGAAAAGTTATTTTCTCCACTCTGCCACAGCGGTGAGAGAACGCAGGGGAGTATATATGTCCCTGAGATACAAACCACTCTGAAAAAATTTGCCTGGCTTCTCTCCCCCTTCTCCTGAGAAGGAGCTTAAAGACACAGGAAGGCATAGGATTTATGTCTGGCATAGGGCAGACAGTAGGGAATACAGTATCATACAGTCCCCCCAGGACACATCGTTAGCATCTGTATTATATCAAGGGTGATATGAGGTAAGAGTGGTCAAAATGCCAATCTAAGGAAGCACACAGGGGTCTCTAGGTTTTTTGCCACACTGCATTCCTAGAGAGGGACTCAACTTCCAGCTCTGGACATCTAGCTGAGGAGTAATGTATCTCCCAGTCATGGCACGTATTCTGGTCCTCTTTGCAGGGTTCAGGGCTGAACAGGTCTCACCCCGATACTGCAAAGAGATAGGGCTGGGTCATCCATCCGTGTTCCAGAACTGGGAAGTTTTCCTAGAACAGATGTAGCTGTTGATGTTCAAGTCAGCTGGAGTGAGAAATGCCCTTCAGGTACACTTGCCAGTGTCCGTGCAAATGGCTTGTGTGCACCATTTGAGGAGATCCTGTCCAGTTTAAAGTGACTAGGCAGGCACTGGACTGCAGTATGGGAGAAAAATCCTACTACATATTTTTTAAAACGCAAGTAATTTTTTGGATCCAGCACTACAGCCAAGACTGAGATATGGTTTCAAATATCTTGCTTTGCTGCACAAACCAAGATCCTCTTCTTTCCTTCCCTCCCACATTCTCTGACTGTACAGGAGGGTAAAACTACTGGGGTGTCAGACCTCGTCAGGGACAAGAACTAAAATTAACATGAGGCAGTGATGCCATCCAAGTGGCATCATGGCCTCCTGCCAGAACAAGGCCTTGGGGATCTTGTTAACACCTTATGTCCATTTTCCTGCCAGCTTCTGCCTAGTAAGTTTTAAACTCATTGTTCAGTTGCAGCCTTACGTGGAAGAGGAGTAGAAGTCCTAAAGATAAATTCTTATAATTTTTATGAAAGCGAGTATCCAGGTAGAAAAGAGAACAAAATTAGTGATTCATCTAGGAATTAAAACATAAGAAGTGCCCTTGAGCAGCTGGCTGCAGCTGGTTAGCAGAGCAGTGAGGATTCAGCACCACTCTGGCTGGTGTGCACCAACCTATGCCAAGCTTGGACCAAGTGCTGCATGTGCTCTAAACTGATGAGGATGCATGTAAGCCTGGGGGAACCTGGTTTGCTTTGGTAGTAGGTAGAGGATTTAGGAGACAAGACCCGCAGACCTGCAGGAAAGCAGGCTAATGTAACTTTTTGACCAATGCACCTTTAAAAAAAAACAAACAACTAATGGCAGTATGACAAGCTGAGCTCTAGTTTTATTGCTGTCACCTTCCAAGACTGCTAACAGTACTTCCGTGCTTCATTTATGATGATAAATCTGTTTAAGTCTGTGTGCCACTTGCTTTTATCTTCTCCCTTCCACTTTATTTCCTTTTCTTGTGTTGTAAGGGATTTGCTTTGCACTATCCACAGGAAAACCAAAGGCACGGTGAAGTTCTGCTGTAGGAAACCACCTGCATACAATAATCACCTTTAGAAACAGGAATTCTGCCAAGATTTACCCAAAATTGAGAAGCTGCCATTTTTTATTTCCTCTTTGCAAATCTCGAGTACATAAAATAGGGAAATAATATAAAGAAATAAATAATGATGTCTTATTATAACCCTTGTAAATACCAACTTTTCAAGCAACTTGTGTGTTGTGTTTATGTTTATAACATCTTCCTTTTCATCAGCTGTTCCCTTCGTAAACAATGTAGTACCTGCCTGTCAAACGCTTCTTAAGACAACAAAATACATTATTTCACCTCAATCTGTAGAGTGCCTAATCCATCTTGCTTCCTAAAATGCTTCACAGAGAGCAATAGTAATCCTTGATTCATAGCCTGAAAAACAGTGGATGGAGACAAGAAATGAATTGTCAGGGGAAGGGCCTGCAGATAAATTCCTAGAGCCACGGGATTCAGTGAAGCGCAGGGCTGCGGGTCCAGATGGCTCGGGCAGGCAAGCCAGCGGTGGCTGCTTCAACAAGGGGAGATTGTGCTTGGGTGCAGAGAGCAGGCTGGTACTGCTAGAGCAGGAGGAGCAGGGTGAGGGAGGGAGCATAACAGAGCCCAGTGTGTAAGGGAAGAAAGTCCTTCGGGGGTTTAAATGCATGGAGGGATGGGGATTTTGATACTGATTTGGAAATGAATGGGTGAGATTAGTGAGCTAGTTGTAGGGATAAGGGAGAGACATAAATGCTGCAGGGGAGACGGGAGAGGGAGAAGGCTGGAAGGGAGATTTATGAAATTAGAAAATATAGCCAAGCCTGCCAAGTATCCAAACCAAGCAGCTGGACAACTTGCAAAGAGGCATTAGCTTCCACAAACAACAGATAGCTGTGGCAGGAAATAAAGACAATGTGAACTGGAAGTTGTTTGTACAACTTGCAGGAGAAATTACTGTCAAATAATATATAGTATAGCCTAATGCGCCTTGGGGCAACAAGGAAGTATTTTCTTACTAACACAAGGAACAGTCTCAGTGAGTGTTGGGTGTTGCCATCAGCTGGGCAGGGGAAGAAGGGGGCTGTGATGCAGAACTTGCAGACTTTCTTGTGAGCCTGACACCTGCTTCCTTGACCAGCTGCCTGGAAAAACACAGTTGAATGTTTTGGGTTTTTTTCTCAAATGAGGAAGGAAGTCTATGCTACTTCATTTTCCCAGGGGAAATCACTACTGGCAAAGTATCTGTCAACATAACAGCATATTTTAGTAACATATTAAACATGAAGAAACATAGACGTCCTTATGTCAGAAATCTCCTAGATTAAAAGGGGAGGTCCAAATGTAGGACTTTCTTTGATACAAGTAAAAAATTCTTTCTCTTATAAAATGAACAGGTAGTAGAGATTTTGGAAGAGAAAAAAATGTTAAAGAACCTTCTTAGGCACTTACATCGGATCCTATTTCTTCTTGAACAAATGCCAGCAGTTTATTTAGAAATACACCTTATCAGCTACTGATGGTCAATTATTTACAAGTTTTTCACAAGTGTAAATCTTTTAAGGGCTATTTGGAACTTTGAAACATCAGAGGAAAATGAAAAAGTGGGTTAGGACTAATCTGGTGGTCTGTAGCAATGGAGCTGTGGCTGCACAGAGGCTGCAGGATTTGCTCCTCTGTTTGTGGAGTTGACAGCAGCAGCTGCCAGTGCTGCTCGCTTGAGAGAGGCTCTCTGTGCCAGGGCTCCTGTAAGAGTGCTATCAATTCCTGGCTTCAGATACACAGAAATGGACTGTGGAAAATCAGCCTGGTGGAGAGGCAAACATCCTTTCTTTAAGCATTATTTTCTTTCAAAGCTGACTTCCTCTGATTTCAGTGAAAAGTGCTTCAATATTCCGATGAACGGGAGTCAGCAAATATCCATCACAGGCGTAGCAAAACTGCGCTTCCCTCCTTTCACTTGCTTCTTTTTTTGCTGCTTCAAACTATTTTTCCCAGATTGGCTGTTGTTGCATTAGAATGAAGGCGAATGCAGGGCCTTTCTGTAGAAAGCTGTCATACTGTGGCAATGAGGGCCGAGAGAATTGTTCAGCCATCACTTTCTGCAGGCAGACACAGTTTGCTCTTGGAGTTTACCTGTGGCACTTACCTTGTGTTATCCACACTAATAGACCCTCATGGGTTTTTAGCTTGGAGGAGGAGGAGACAGAGCTTACATTTGCCTACATTAGAGTGCATAAATAGACAGTCTTGCAAAAAAGCTTATTTCCATGCATTGTGGACTGAGCTGATGTAAGATCTTAGCTTCTGCAGCACTGGAGAGATTGCTTTGTGAAGAAACCATATATATTTATAGTCTCTGCTGACAATCATTTAATGACATTTTCCTCTGCTTAGACACACAGCAGTATTTCTAATCTGTTTATATAGGCTTATTTGCCATAATAACTGTATGTGTTATACTAATCCACAGGCATAAATTACGAGTACCCTTGAGATACAAGGCATATTTATTTTTCTTTTATAACTGAAAATCTGAAGCAAAAGAAATGACTTGGCTTAAGGTCACTGTAGAGAAAATGAGACCCTGGGTGCTTTACCACAGCTTCATGGCTTCATCTGTCAGCTTTGTGAAGTTCTGTCTTGAATCACACCAGGACACTTCAGGGAAACACTGAAGTGCAACTCTCGGCAGAAACCTCCAGGCTTATGGGCTTCCCTGAGCATCACACCCGGGAAAAGCTATATCAGAGTGACTGTGATTTACAGACACATCCAACACAACAGGTCAACACAGACTTTATCTCTACACCAGAGTATGTCTGTGCTTTCCTTTGAAGTCTCCATGGAACAGAGAAGCAGAGTTCATGCATGCTGTTGTGACTGGGATACTTTGCTCCACCACCAGCCGTCCAGCACAGGCTATTCACAGCAGCCAAAAGCAGCCGCTGCTTGCTGTGTGCAAGCTCATGGCACCCCTTTTTCTCCCTCCAGCTGCTGTGACTGCCAGAGTTACTGCCCCAGAGCCATCCAGCAGCCCACCCATCTGCCTTTGCTGTGCTGAGCAGCAGTGTAAGGCAGACCCTGCCACAGCAGCAGGGAATGAAATCACAGCGACCAAGCAGCTGTTGCACAAGAACAGGTATCCCTGCATGGGGAGGAAAGCCAGACACCACTGGTTTTGTCACGAACATAGAACATGCTTCAGGACACACAGACCTTCTCATCCCTACAAAACCTTCCCTTGGGCACTGTTTTACTCCCTTTTGCTCACTGGAGGGGTGGAACAGCTCAGGAGCATGCAACCTATGCTGCTTCAGCTTGTCAAGGTGGTCAGCCTGGTAGTCTTCAGGTATGGCAGAGAGGTGATGGCATCACACTGGCTGTCACTTAAAAAATTCCTCTGCACCTCAAAATCAAGATCATCAAATAAGGACACAAATCCCCCTGCACCCCTGCTACTGTGCTGTATACCAGTTCCACTTTCCTAATCAGTAATACCTAAGCCAATGTGTTGCAGATTGAGGTTTTGCAAGAGCTGGAGGACTCAGCTGCTTGGTCAACTACTGGCTCTGCAAGCATTAACCCAGTCTGCACCCCTCCCACACGCCGGCAGCCACCCCAGGTCACAGGGCCACAAGTAGAGACTTCCACGCAAACCACTTTGTCACAAGATGCTTGACTTTTGCTCTTATTTGGTTCTTCACCGTACTGGAGAAGGTGAGGTCTGTGTCCCTTTTTCTCAGAGCCAGCTGGATTCAGAGGATGTAGGGGTTCATCAGGGTTAGACCCAGAGCTCCATTCAGGAAAGGTCCTTCCCAGATATACTTGGATTATCTCTGGAACTAACTGTCTTATTGGCTTGGTTGTATTGACTGGTCCAGGAGCCTCAGGGGTGGGAACACAGGGCAGGTGAAAGTGGCAGCTGCGAGAAGGCAGAGCTGCCACAGGGGACTTACAGTGCCATTATGTTGTTCATCTTTTACCAGATTTTCCCTGTGGCAGCTACTCTGCCTTTTTCTTTCTAGATTGTATGCATGGATCTCCGAGGCAGAACTGTCATTTTGATCTGGAGGCTGATCTGAAGGGACAGCATGACACGTGGCTTTTTGTGGGGCCTGCATTTCCTTGGGCAAAACATTGCCGGTTCCAGCACATGTTCATTTGGAGGGTCCAGCAAGATTTTTAAAGTAAGCAGCTTTTTAAACGCTACTCCTCTTCCACTGCTCTCTCCATTACAGGCATTTGGACCTAGCTTTCCACCAGGTGCCAGCCCCAGAGCATGCAGGAGTACAGGACTCAAGGCAAGAGCTTTCCTGTCTGGTGAGCCCCACATGGCTGTGGGAGCGTGGGTGCTGTGGAGAGGCTGGATTTGGCACCTCTTCTCATCCAATGGCCCTCTGCAAGTGAGAAAATTAAACAGGAGCTGTCCTGGAATGCAGTGACTTATTTTGCATCCTTTTGGGGATGAAGAGAGCTTTACCTGACAATGAGCATCTCGTTCCCTGGCTCAGCATCCAGGCAGGAACCTTCTGCCTAAAATTAGCCTTCCACATGTACATCTATACATATGCACATAATCACACACATGTACATATGCTCAGAACCAGGGTCGAGCCTTCCTGACCAGTGTGGGATGCCAGGTATGGGCACAAGTAGGTACTGCCGCTGTCTGAGAGCAGCCATGGGAATGAAAGGTTGACAGCTTGGAGAACACACTCTGAGTCACATTCCCTCTCCATGCTTTTGCACTCTCGCTTTTTTTGTTGTTTGGTTGGTTGGGTTTTTTGTTTTTTTTTGTTTTTTTTTTTTAATTTTTTGTGTATTTTTGGAGGGGGCAATTTTTTTTTCCCTTGTTGTTGCGGTAGTTGTTTTTTGTAAGTTTTTTTTCCTATGGGAAGCTAGAAACATACCCTAGTGGCTTGTGGGACAGAAGTGGGAAACCTGTGTGCAGTGCAGACGTGCCTCGTATTCTGTGAATATGTCCTAGGGACCTCTGTTACGGAGGGAGAGAGGCCACAGGACAGACAGGAGAGAAAGCTCAAAAAGCAGCATAGATGGGACCAGCAGGTCTGCAGCAGTGTCTCTGCTCAAAGCCTTACCATGTCTTATTATTTTACCCAAGACTAACATATTAATATGTTTTGTTTCTGCAGGGGGGTAGTGACTGATGTTTTATTAAAGGTGGGGCAAAAGAGCTGTATTGTTTGCCCCAATACTGAATGATCCTGAACTTGAATACTGAACTTGAAGTTTGGCCTGGATGTCAGTTTGGTGAGCCTGTAAAGATCTTCTGTAGTCTACTCACAAACAGTCTGGCACAGAAAATTCCGGCTAGCTGGAGAAGCGTATTTCATATGGGAATCTGTACTGGCCATGGAAGATGTAGTTTAGCCTAGAGGCTTGATCAGAGAAGACTTGATTTAACTCTAGGGGTTTTTATGTTAGTTGTGTGCTGTTTTATGAAGAAGTTGCTGTGGAAATCTTTACTAATTACTTCAGTTTCTATGGATTGTGATACCAAATGAAAAATACTGGTAATACTTTTTCTGTTCCCTGCTTCTTCTCCTCTTACACTGGAACCAGCACTTCAATATGCGAAACTGACGTATGAGAGCTCGCCTCACTGTGATTGCCAAGGGCAAGTAGGTGACAACATGCATCCAGATTCCCTGCTTGCTTCTTTGCTGCCTCAGACTATTCTTAGAAGTAGAGCCCTGTTTTTACACTTTCAAGAAAAATTTCATATTAAGAGCCTCTCCTCTGAGATGTCTTCCTCTGAGTTTTCTGCAGCTTCGTATCACTTTTTTTGGAGTTAATTGATACACCCTACTGAATGACCTAAACTTCTTGTGTTGAATACAGAACCTGGTTTTAGGGGGTACTAATGCCTTTGGCAATCTCAGACAAACACATTATCTTCCAAACAATGGTTGTTAAGTAAGCTTGAAAGAAATCTAGGAAAGAGGGAAAAGCCCTGAAAAAACAAGCTAGTTGATGTGAAGAACAAATTCAATTTCTACATCCCTTTCTTTCCTCCCCACATGTAAGGTTTTTTGCTTTTTTTTTCCAATTTTATTTTTCTAAATAATGTTGCTGAGCGTATGCCTCCACCCATCCGGCAGCTCTCATCTCGTTTTCCATAAATGCTCTCACATGTGCTATTTCATCCCTGCTAGAATCTCAGTGTCTATGGCTGTAACAATTTCCTTTTCCACTTCTCCTGGTCACCTAGCCTTTCTGCTTGTCATTGGACAGTGGTGTGTTGATGATCCAAGTTAATATCTTACCTTCCTTAACTTATCTGTCTTATCTTGTATCTAAGAACTACCAAATGCCAGAGGGAACATCTGTCACCAGATTAGAAAGGATGGGATAATAGGAGCCATAATTACAGCTCTAATTTTGCATATATCTAATAAAAGAAAGTCAGATGTGGTAAAAGCAGATCACCAAGGAATTCAGACTGGCCTTGTGGTTTGTTTTCCTTCTGGGAAGTCACATACTGTCAGAGTAGAAAGAATGAAGAAGAGTCACAATTAAGGACATACAGAACTTTTACCAAGTTATTAACTGACATGACTTACAAATAGTTTTACAAGAGGCCATTTAACTGGGGTCCAGACACAGAATATAGGTAACAGTAGAACTGGGTTCTGGAGATAGGGATAAGTTGAATCTCAGTTAATAGATAGTCAGAGGTTGAGGACATCTTACCCAAAGTTTCTGGAGATACAAATACAGAGAACTGTGAACAAAATTGCACTGAAAAATCAGAATCAGAGATGCATACAGATATATAGAAATGTTATCTGTTTGCAATCTAAATAAGAATATATCAAGACAGTTTCAGGAAATTTTAACTGGAACACATGAGAAAAAATTAAACCCAGATGTAGATATTATCTACCTAGTTTTCTGTAAGGCTTTCATCACGATCCCACACGGTATCCTTACCTCCAAACTGGAGAGACATCAGTTTGAAGGGTGGACTTTTTGGTGGATAAGGAATTGGGAGGATGGATTCAGGCAGAGAGTTGTGGCCAGTAGCTCTAAGTCCAGGTGGAGGCCAGTGTCTCTCAGGGCTGTGTCCTGGAACTGGTACTGTTCAATATCGTTATCAGTGACACAGACGGAGGGATTGAGTGAGGGATTGAGTGTACCCTCAGCAAGTTTGCAGATGACACAAAACTGAGCAGTGCAGTTGACACTGTAGGACAGAATGCCATCCAGAGGGACCTGGACAAACTTGTGCAGTGGGGCCAGGAGAACCTCAGGATATTCAACAAGTGCAAGTGCAAGGTACTGCACTTGGGCTGGGGCAGTCCCAGAAAAGAGCACAGACTGAGGGATGATCTCACTGAGAGCAGCCCTGCCCAGAAGGACTTGGGGGTGCTGGTGGGTGAGAGGCTGGACATGACCCAGCCATGGGCACTCACAGCCCAGAAAGCCAAACGTGTCCTGGGCTGCATCCAAAGCAGCGTGGCCAGCAGGGCCAGGGAGGGGATTCTGCCCCTCTGCTCTGCCCTGCTGAGACCCCACCTGCAGTGCTGCACCCAGCTCTGGGGTCCCAGCACAGGAAGGACATGGACCTGTTGGAGCAAGTCCAGAGGAGGCCACAAAGATGATCAGAGGGCTGAAGCACCTCTCCTGTGAGGACAGACTGAGCATTTTGGGGTTGTTCAGCCTGGAGAAGAGAAGGCTCTGACTAGACTTTATCTCAATCTTCCAGTATTTGAAGAGGGGTTACAAAAAAGATAGAGGCTGATTTTTGCATGGGAAATAGTGATAGGACAGTGGGAAACAGTTTAACAGAGGAGAGATTTGTGTTGGATATTAGGAGGAAATTCTTTACTCAGAGAGTGGTGAGGCACTGAAACCTGTTGCCCAGAGAAGCAGTGGATGCCCTGCTCTTAAAACAGTTCAAGGTTGAATGGAGTTCCAGCCAGCCAGCTCTACTTGGCAGGAGAGGTTGGAACTAGAGGATTTTCAGGGTTTCTGCCAATCCAAACTATTCTATGATGATTCTCTGAAAACCTTTCATCAGGAAAACTAATTTTAAAATATTCCATTTGGTGCAAAGGGGCCAAGATTTTACCTTTACCATCTGCTTTTGGACAGCAGCCAAATAACAGAAGAAAATGGAAAATTATTTTGGGGCTTAGATGTGATTTAAGAGGGAAGATTAAGATTTAGATATGAATGGTTTACTTTAGAGATAGCAAAAGGGAATACTTTGCCTATTTAAAAGTTGTAAAGCTGATTTTTTAATCGAATTGCGACCATCACATGAAAATTTACCATGAAGTATCAGGATAAAATTAAGGTAGCAAGTGTTTAGCCTGAGTGATAGTAAAATTTTTGTGATGTGATTGCACAGTGCCACATGATAAGCTTGTTCCCAGGATTTGCTCTGGGATGTAGCCTGGCATGCCAGCTGTGCTGAAAGGTGATGCTGTGGGAAGAATGTGGGGCCACAGGATAGCTGAGAGTGGAAGAAACTCTGCAGGTCATCTGGCTCAGCCTCTTGCTTCAAGGAGGTCTGATTTCAAAGCCAGCTCACTTTGCCTGGAATTTGTTCAGTCACATCTTGGCATACTCCAAGGATGGAGATTGCACAACATATCTGGGCAACTTCTCCTGTCCTTAAAGTATTCATATGGCAATATTTTTTACCCTATACCCAACTAGAATTTTCCTTGCTACAACTTGTGACTCTTGCCTCTTGTCCGTCTGCTTAAACTGACACACTTCTTTTTTCTCTAACTATCCACAAGATCCATGTTTTAAGATTCCTGTGCCCTCAGAGATAAAGCACATTTTCTCTATAGGATACTAGAAGTTTCACAGAGAAACACTTGTGGAAAATAATTTGCTAGAAAGCTGAATGCACCGAAGGTGAGCAGCTGAAAGCAGTATAATTATGAGACGCTTTCTTCCAGTTTATGTAATAAATTCAGAGTGTGTCCTTGTTTGGGATGTAGGTTTGGAGGTCACAAGCAGCAAATCTTTTAAATTAAAAATCACACCAAGAACACTTCACAGCCCTGAAACAGACATCAGAGAGCTTGTGGGAACTCACCCACCTGAGTTCCTCTTCCTTATCCTTGCATATCCTTATCATATCCAGTGAAATATGATAGTGCTGCTGTAAATGCGGTTAGGAGCTTCTGCAGCGAGAGCTTGCAGATCCATGCAAGTGGAGTGGTTAAACTGCCCAGACAGCTGGGGTTGTGAAAGGCTGGGGTTCATTCCTTAATGAAAATACGCAACATCTTTAGAAGTTTTGTTGAGACAACCTCAGGTTATGCATGTTGGTATACTGCCTGTGGTAATTTTTCTCTTGCTATTGTCTCTCTCAGGGACCCTTTTAGCTGGAATTACACTTACTTGTGTGCAAGGGAGGTCTGTTTTTGGCATCCACAAGCTCTCTCCTTTTCCACACACCAGCCCTCAAGTGGTAGTTCTGTAGGAGGGAAGTAAGAAACATTGCATGAAGTAGGAGACAGTTTCTAAATGTGCACTAAGATCTTCACCTACTTCAGCGTTGCTGCAGATTTAGATATGTAAAGAGGATACGATTGGGCTGAAACTCTTTTNTAGTTACACAGTTATGTAGGATCTGCCATGCATATTTTTTGAAGCATACAAATAATACCTTGCATGTACAACCTGCAAGCTGAATCCTCCTATCAGATACAAGTCCAGAAGATTTCCACTGCAAAATTTGATATTTTTATGACCTTATTCTCTACTCTAGTTTGAAAGATGGAGGCACATATTCTAAAGATATTACAAGATATGAAACTGGAAATTTTGAGTGTTGCCTTCTATATGTGTATTCAAAATTGAAAATAGTTTAACAAGCAGATATGACTAATTTTTCTATTGCTTCTATTTCACTTTTTCACTATTCACATTGGAAATTTAGCTGAAACTTTTTTTAAACAATATGGCTAGAACTGAACTTTTGGAACATCCAGATATTCATCAGTTAGGTAGAAATTATTTTTAAATAATTTTTTATGTGGATTCATAAAATGAATCTCTGTTGGCAAAGCTAAATTCTTATGTGACTGTAAAAAGAGAACACTAATATTTTTGTAGGTGTAGGGAAAAAGAGGAGGTCACTTTTGCATCTTTCATAGTTTCATTTTAGTTTAAACAAAATCTCCTTAAATACAGGCACCTTAAAATTTAAGAGCATTATGAAGTTTCAGAACATGAAAGCTATTCATAACAAATTGCTAGGCATAAATTATTGCTGTTTAGATGTCAGTGGAATGGAAATACTTTCCTTCTGTCTTAACTTGCTATTGTTTACTTAGCAAAAAATGTTGCTGCTAAAATTTTTCCATCACATGCATGGATAGAATGGGACTCTAGGGTCTTAAGGCAGAACTTTCAAATTAAATCCCATCTTTGTTTTTCTCTGTTCTTTGCATTGTAATTTCTGAGCAGCACTGAGTGGTAATCAACTTCCAAGTTTACAGAGGAGTGTTGTGTTTTGATTTGCATTGAGGCATGGATGAGGATTAGCTATCTCTCTTTTGGTGTCAAAAGAGTGCCAAAACATTATGCCAGGCAGGAATAAAAGTCACAGTTTTGGCAGGTACTAGATAAACATCCATAAGCCATAGATAATACTACGGTATTGGCATTGTGTGTGTTGTACTGCCTACATCTCTCTAGTTAGGAAATAAAGTCTGATGACTATTTGAGACAAGTTATTGTTATAAAGCAGAAAAAGAATCTGACTGTGGAGCTAGGATAAAAGCCTGTAGGAACAAAAACTATGGGGAACAGGGCAGTGCAGCAGCCTCTGGAGAAGGATACCTGAAGACAGCCTAGAGAATGGAGTTGCAGCCTGTGGGGAACTGCTACGCAGTCAGAGGACAGCTTCTGTGAATGAGACCAATTGCAGCAATGCAATGTAGGGGCAGGTGGGTTGATTTGTGCTATAACTCTGCAATTCTGTTTAACTCCATGTTACTGCTCTTCTGAAGAAGAAAAATCTATTGTTTTGGGTGATCCTTCAATGGTGTTTCCCCATCAATTCTGTTGTTCCATTGATGAGTAAGCAAGGAATTCTATTTTCATCACAGCTTTAAGAAAAATGCAACCTCTATATCTTAGAAAGGTGTGGAAAGCATAAATTCTCATCTTAAAGGACAAGATGGAACAATCGGAATAATGAACAAAGGAGATATTTCTTGTCCTTCTGCTTGGGAAGAGAGCTTTGAGTTTGTAAGCCATGGCAAATCATTATAAACAGTTACAGGAATCAAAAGCTCATTGCTGATTGTTGCTCAAGATCAAAGGCCCTTTGTGTCCCTCTCTAAAAGCTGATTTTTCATCCTGGCTAAGTATATAAACACACAAACAAACAAACATCCTTGATCTTGAGGGATAGCCCAGAAGAAGTGAATGGTGCAATGACATCCAGTCGGCTCTATGTCATGACAGATGCTCTTGCTGAGGAGGTTGCATGGAATGAAATTACATTAAATAATAAAAATATGAAGTATTAAGGGGTAAAACCCAGATTCAAATCTGAGTGCAAGATGAATCCATTCAAATCCAGCCAAGCTGCAAAAACATCTGCCAAAGGTTAGCTCTTTGACACATGGTTTTACTGTAATTAAAATGATTGCTTTATTTGCTGTCCTGCTAAAATTGATATAAGGGTGATTCCCAATTCAGTTGTACTCTTCTAGGATGCAAGTAAAATTCCCAGATTATATCCCACAAAAGGCCCATCAGCTGCTTACACAGGGTGCTTACACAGGGTCCTTCATCCTCTTTCGATTGCTGCTTGCAGCACTCCCTTTCTCGGATCTCACAGACCCTGCTGCTCCATGTGGGGAAAGGCTGACCCAAGTACCCCATCTCTGGGAGGTGTCACCAGCTGGCAATGGCAGGGCTTTGCTGACTAACACCAGCCTGCAGGGTGGTGTCCCGGTCACTGCATCACCACCTCAGCTAAATCCATCAGTAGCCTGTCTCCAGGCAGCCAGGGAAGCAGAATAGTTGAATCCCTTCCTCCTCTACAATGGACAAGGATGAGCCCTGAATATGTGGGCAGCATTCAAGGCGTGTGCCCGTTTCATCTTTCAGCAGAGCATCAGCCACACTCAGGCAGTAGTTTCTCCTGCGTTGGGAGCACACTCTATAATGTGGGGAAAAGGAGCTGTGGGGGTCAGTCAGGGCTTATTTTGGGATAGGTTCATATTTAGCTCAAATGGCAAAAAAAAAAAAGAAGAAGGAACTTAGCAAAAAACTCTGAAGTGGTCATGAAGATTAGTGTCAATACTTCCTGCCCTTCCAGAAACATCCTCCTCCATTTCCTGCTTTACAGATCCTGCAGCAGGGTGGTGCATGGACTTCCCTAATACCATGCCCTGAAATGTATGTCCTCCAAAACAGGTGTGAAAACCCCTAAATGTTCCCACATTTTGACTACATGCAAAAGTCTCCTTACATAGCAACTTCAGTAGTGGGGTCGAGGTACCCTGCTTTGGACAAATTTCATACAGGGTGTAACAAGTCGAAGGCATTTTGTCACCAGCAGTCTTCCTGGATCAACTGGGTGTTCATGGATTTTTTTCTTCCTCAATGAACTCACTTGTTCCCTTTTCCTGGTGTCCTTGAAAGCCCCTGAAGAGAAGGCAGAATGTACTGGCAATGTGTTTCTCTTTGTCTGTGCTTGCCATGGGTTCTTTGCTTGCTCTATTCATCTCTGCATGTTTTAACACCTCTTTTTTTACCCTTGCTTTTGGAAAGCTATCAGGACTTTCTTGTGTCATCTTGAATTCTCTTTTTAGCCAGGCAGCATGTGTAGTCTTGACTTTGCTTTCTTGTAAAGATTTTCTGCTTTACCTTCTTTCCCTCTTTGGGGTTTTCTTTTTTCCGTTTCTCTATGCCCCTTGTTTTTGGTGGGGTTTTTTGTTTGTTTGTTTGCTTTGGTTTGGGTTATTTGAGTTTGTTTTTGGGGGGAGGTGGTTGATTGGTTGGTTGGGTTTTTGTTTTTTTTTTTTATTAGCTATTTGGTTTTGTTTGGGGTGTGTTTGACTCCTGATACAGATAATATATAAAAACATTGAAGAGTACTAACCCTAAACTGAGCCCTGTGGATCCCTATTGGTGACTAGCTACCAGCCTGATGTGACCTCATTTACTACACCTCTTGGAGTCAAGCAATCGGTCACCCAACATATTGTGGACTTGTCTAGCTGAGAATCTGTCCAGTGAGATACTGTAAGAAACAGTATCAAAAGGCTTGCTAGAATCCAAAACTAACACATCTTCTTGCTCCCCTTTGCCGGCCAGATGGGTGACCTTATCGTAAAAGGGAGTTAACCTGGTTAAGCAGCACTTTCCTCTCATGAACCCATGCTGGCTCTGACAAAAGACTGCATCGCTAAAATGTCTTTTTAATAACTTCCAGAATAACAGGTCCATGTCGTTCCTGTGCTGGGACCCCGGAGCTGGGTACAGCACTGCAGGTGGGGTCTCAGCAGAGCAGAGCAGAAGGGCAAAATCCCCTCCCTGGCCCTGCTGGCCACGCTGCTTTGGATGCAGCCCAGGACACGTTTGGCTTCATGGGCTGTGAGTGCCCATGCCTGGGTCATGTTGAGCTTCTTGTCAAGCAACACCCCCAAGTCCTTCTCAGGGGACAGTGCTCTGCTCTCAATCCATTCTCCACCCAATCTGTATTTGTGCTTGGGATTGCCTTGCCCCACCTGCAGTACCTGGCTCTTGGCTTCATTGAACTTTACACTGCCCACATCTCAAGCCTGTCCAGGTCCCTCTGGGTGGATGACATCCCTTCCCTCTACACCACACTGCTTGGGGTCCTTGGCAAACTTGCTGAGGTTGCACCCAATGCCACTGTTCAAGCTTCTGGCAGAGGTGTTAAAAAGCAGCAGTCCCAATACCAACCCATGACAAACTATCAGCTACCTAAATAAAGGTAGACCTAGACTAGATTCAGTAACTGGAAAGATAATTGTCATAAATATTACTAGAATTAGCAGAAGTTTAATGGTTATAATGCAGCACAAATTACTTCTTCCGGTATTTAACACCATATTTCTGTTACCAAAACAAGCTTAATTGTATTTTTACTCTCTCTTCCTGGAAAGAGAGCATACATGGAAAGTTTTCCTTTTTTAACTATATAAGTAATCTAAATATATAATATAAATATATGATAGCCTAACCAATCAGTGACAAGAACTGGTTAAAAAGTCAGCAATAAGGAATGAGACATGTAGTGTAATGTATCTCGTTGCGTAATACAACTGCAATATACAAACCCAACCTGTCTCTTTTCCTTAAGCAAATTTTTTAAATACAGTAGGAAGAATAAGACCTCTTTAAGTAGTCCATTATACTCTCATTATCTGCATAAGATGATAGTCTGTCCTCATGTTTCTTAACTGAGATACAATCACCTGAGGGTGCAGGAAGTTCTTTTTGGCCAGCTCAGCCAGCAAATTGTATTTTCAGGGAAATGTATAGGACTGAATTCTCTCTCTCTCTCATCATAAACTCGTCTAAAAGTGGAGATAGATTGAAAAAATCCAAAGCAACAAAACACTATTCAAGCCAGATGAGTAACTGATTTTCTGATTTGTGGCAGTTCTTCCAACAGCTGGGAAAAAATCAGCCTAGGTCAACAACAAATATCTTTTTTCAACATCTTCAACAAGCTGAAAGTTTGCAGAAAGTATTTTTGCTGTAGTTTAAACTCACAAGAACTAATGTGTTGTTAATATATTATAGAATATTGCATTTTGTTTGTGAACGTTTTTTGGAATTAAAAAAATTGCATGGAATCTCCCATAGAGTATCATTGAGCAGAAAAATTATTCCCTTCTGCAAATTAAACAAATGCAAACACCCATTTTTATTTCTCTTTCTGTGTTCAATTCCTTCTTACCTGGATTCTGATACAAACAATTTCGATTCTTTGAAATGAATTTTAGATGTTGGAAATATTGTACTTTTTCCACCAGAAAATTTTTGGGCACAGTATCTTACCCACTTCTCTTCAGGCTCTTGTTGGAATATTATTGCCAATTGCTTTTAAAAATCTGTCCAAGCATGTCAGACTGGAAGCTGTTATGGTTAGAGCACATCTGCATAGGCTGTTATTTCTCTGCCTAGCTGGAAGCAGAGGTTTGAAAATTTGGCCACAGAGATACTCATTACTTGGAAACCAGGAGACAACCAGTAAGTACACAAAACTATTGATATGAGCTGTCAGGCCATTTGAGACAGATTGCCTACATACGAAGATTTATAGTTCTTCGCACATCTCTGATGTTCTTAGAACTGTGTAATAAACAGAAAAAGAAAGCATCAGCCTGCCCCTACTTTTCCTGGAAGTCTGTATTTGAAACAGTATGTCATACTCAGGGATGTCCACCTGACTACACTGCCTGTCACCTGAGAATGCTAGTAAATTTTTTATTCTGTTCTTGTTTCTAAATTTATTACAGGAATATAACTTCCAAGGGTATGCTTTATTTTTGAACTGAACCTATATTTAAAGCCCTTCTTTTCTAAATTTGATCTTCTCCTGCATACTGGTTGAGAGTGCAGTGTACTCAAAAATGCCGAGGCATGGTAGCTTTTTGTTGTGAACTTCAGGCTAATGGATGCTACTGCCACAATGCTATCTTTGATAGTGAATTTCCTTCTGCTGCTTATCTTTTTAATGAGCCATCTGGCAGAGTTAGGGTGCTAACCAATGGAGCTGTGCTGTGCCATGTATTAATACATATCTTATGAATCACTCAACAGGTCAGCTTTAGAAAAACAAGACTTCTGAAGCATACGTCCACTAAAAATGCAATGTCTGGCTAATTACCAGATCCCCTCCCTGCCTAAATGTCAAAAGGGTTGCAGGGGTAATGCTTCATTAGAATAAAATAGAGGGATGAGAATGATAAGGGCTTGTGGCTGTTTAAGGGAGATGGTGTTGCAATATGCCTTGGTAAAAAGAGTTACTGCCTTTCACTTCAAAGGTCCTCAGTGCAAAAACACTCATGATGGAACTCTCTGTGCAAGGAGTTGAAGTTGCCAAAGGGCAAACAGACTTCCTAGCTGGGAAAATATTGCGTACAGGCAAACACTCCTCTGAATTGTCTGTACTGTCCAGTCTTCCCTTGATTTCTCTGGCCGAGGACAGTTGCAGAAAGAGTAGCCAAGACTCCATGTTTAGCTGCTGGGCTAACAGCAAAGTCAGAGTCCAGGGAAGGAAGGGGAAGTATGCTGTAAGCAGCTGCTATTGAATAGATGTGACTTCATGAGAGGTGCAGATTTTTTTCTGAGAGGTGATATTGCCTCTGTGCTGTTTCATGGAGCCAAGGCTGATGTGAATACCCAAGTGATCACAGGGATGTATTTTGAGATCTGTCTTGACTCCTGTTCCAATTGAGAAACCGGCACCAAAATCCCTGTATTTACTGATGGGAAGCAAAAATATGAGAAGACAAATCCTAGATCCTGCCCATCCCCCTCTTGCTCTGGAAAACATTGCATCCAAATCTAGGAAGAGAAAGGCTCAATGCTCATTCAGGATTGTGCTTCATCTCTTTTCCACCGTTCTCTTTCAAAAACACAGGATGGACAGTGGTGCTGGTACTTCTTTGCAGTGCTGGGGTTTTGCAACAGGGTCAGAATTTCCCCTGCAGAGGCACTGTCATAACCCTGGTCCTTCGGCTGGGTGAGGGCAGGAAATCCCTTTCCAACTCACATGATGGGCCAAGATCTGACTGCTCATAACTTGGGTCACCCTCAGGACTACAGATCATGAAATTGCACTGATGAAACTTCTAGCATTAGATGCCTCAGCAGACTTTGGTAATTGACCATGAGAATGGCAATGACTCATTGTTTTAATCTGATTCACATTTGCAGCTGTTATCGATTGAATAATATAATACTTGCCTTCTTATCCTCCTCCCTCCAGCAAAGCGACAAACCAAGCCATTTTATGGTGCTAAAATAGCATAAATGAGGCCTTTTTGCCTCTTCTCAAATATTTTCTTTCCCTGTTCTTCTTCCTCATAGTTTGTTCCTCTGCTCCTAAGTCTCTTTACCTGTAGTTCCTGTTTTGTAGCATACTTACGTACATACACATGTGCATACACAAGGATTCAAATGGTTTTATGCACTTTGTACTTGTCCAGTGTTGGTCCGTGTTCCTTAACCCCAGGAGATCAGCAGTGCTCCATTCTGCTCATAAGAGGCTCGGACATCACAGTACCTTTTGGTCCAGTTCTTCTGTTTCGGTGGGTGATGATGGTAAGCATGAATTCTTGGCTGTCACACTGCCTCTAGGAAAGCATCCAAGATATCATGGTGGGAGTATGAATGTGTTGGCATATTAAAGAACTCTATGTTAAAGGAAACTGGTGGGATGGGTTTTGCCTCCAATATCAAGTGAGGGCTCAGGACGACTTTACTTCTCCTTTGAAAATTCCCTTCTTTTCCTGTGTAAGGGCATTAGTCAAAGTCTTTCTGGAGGTGCTTTAAATGCAAGACTCATTTTTAGAAACATGAGAGTGTTAACTCCTTTAGAGGGTGAAGAAGCCATTCAGAAGTCATATTTCCCAGCAGGGAGTACACAGTCTATAAAATCCTTCATTATAATAAAACCAGGTAATGGAAATACCACATTGGGCTGTCTTTTTTTTTTTTTTTTCATGTCAAGCAATTACCTAATGAACAGTGTCACAAACTAGCCTTCTAATGTGGGCTTTTATGCCTTCTGCATGGCTTAGTTCTTGTTAATTATCAACCTAAATTCTTCAGTTGCAGAGAATCTAGTACCTGGCAGCAAAGGCTCAACAGTCCTGAAGTCCTCAGGGCTGTGTTTGACAGTCCTGGCCAGTCCCCTTCTCAGGCAGGCAGTATGAATAGTGTCTGTTTCTGCCTCTTTGCAAAGGGTCTGTGTTGCCTCCCTGCCATGCCTGAATCTCTCCCACCTGCTCTGCTCTGAATGCACCCCCAGATTTTCTTGTCCACTCTGCAGCCAACCTGACCTTTTCTGCTTACTCTTGACACAGGAGGACCTTGCCCTGAGGCCCCATTCTTCCCTGGATGCTGGGCTCAACTCTCTTTATCCTTGCTTGGTTTTAGACATTTGTTGTGGTTGCCTATCCAATTTTAAAGATTGTATAATTCTGAGATCAGTAGCTCCCAAAAGTTTACAAATAACAGTTCTTGTCCTGCAAACCAATGTGCTGGTACATGCTAAAACCGGGTTGGTAAGTACAGAAATGAGGTGAAAACGAGGAGAAAGAGTTAACATGCAAACAAAGGACAGTGTAGTTGGCTTTGGGTAGCTGAGGACATAGCTAGAAATTTGCTTTTTTTGCCCACATCTGTGGGCAAAATCTTCTCCTGCACTTTCATTAAATGTCACATGATTTGGTTTTGCAGTAGGCAAACAAGACTGGACCAAGAGGAAATGACTTTGCAGAGGCTACTGTGCTTATCAGAGAAATTGGCTTGTTCTACCTTTAAATCAGCTTGTGATTTATTGTGTTTATCTATCAAAAGTAAGTTGAAGCAACTTGAAGCATTTGGCCCAGAAAATCCCCAACATATTGTACTTCCCTACAAGACATGTGCAAACATGAGTGAACACTACTTAAAGCCTTCTTCCTGATCTTGTGCATTCCTGCACAGAGTCGCTCTGCTTTACATGTAGTTGAACTGAATAAATGGCCTGTCTTGAATTACATCTTGGATAAACTGAGTGTGTAATGTATCCAGCCAGCTTTAGTGTTCAGAACTGTCACTTGTATAACTGAGCAGTGCGTTTTTGAGGCATTGCCAGGTTCAGAGACATCTCAGAAGAACAATCTGTTCTTACAAACAAATACGAAATATTTGTAAGGAGGAAGACAGAAAGGAGGAGGAAAATCAGAGCTTGATAGGTATTACTGTCTATATTGTATAAGCACTTCAGTTCTGGGGGCATAATAATGGAAATCCATTCAGATTTGAATCGTCTTTTTCATCTCTCCCAAGCATTCTGTGATAGTACAAAGGACAGAAATTATTTTATTATTCTATCATCCTTGGATTACTTCCTGCCCTAAGACTCAGGGGAATGGAGTAGCTCACAGTCTCTACACTCTTTTCCAAAAAATGTCTCTGCTTCATAGTAGCAATGAGTAATATCCTCTCTCTTTGCATGCACTAGATCAGAGAGTCCCTCTCTCACCTCTGCAGTAACATTGTCTGTCTCCAAGAGTGAAGACAGCAGCTCCTGAAACATTAGAAGCCACAGTTCAAGCACATCAAAATATCTGAGCAGTGGGATTGTTGGGTTTGCAGTAATTTCTCCCATTCAAGCCCTAGAACAACAGTCTGGCAGAAGTATACAGAAAGGCTGTACTTCAAACAAGCCACAGACCTATAGCATCAAAACTTGTTCCACACAGCAAAGGAGCTTTTCTTCTCCCAGTCCTCTCTCCAGTCCCATCCTCTTTGTACAGTTCCCCCAACTTTGCATCTGGTTTGACAAGATTTCTTATTTCATTGCTCTCAAACCACCCCAGATATTATGAGGCAACTCAATTACTTCTTCCTTCACTTCGGTGTGTGACCACTGAGATCACTATAGGTCACAGCTGCTTTCAGGGTTCTTTATCATAATAAACTGCCTCTCTTTCTCCTGGTGCACTGAAAAGGTCAAAAGCAGTGGTCTTTCTCCTCCCAGGAAAAGGAGCACAAGCAGAGGTCAGCCATGCACAAAGGCAAGTGAGTCTTTACATTCACTGTCATTTCCTCAAAAAAATTATCATGGTATCTGAGTTAGAGCTGGTATAATAGAACAACTTCTGCCTTTCATTAAATAGACCTTATTTCTGTCAACGCTTAATTCGCAGCAAGGTTTAGTTTCCATGGAAAACGTGAGTTAAAAAAAGAGATGAATAGATAAGCTAAGAGAAAATGAGAATGTTCCTGCTTTAGGTCTGAGATCTGTACATGAATTAAGAACTGCTTATAACCTCTCATTGGTCCTTGTTCTTCAATGTATTCCAAGGTGTGTAGGCTTATATCTGTAGGCAGTACTTCAATACCCAAATGCAGACCAGATGCACTTGCATATCTTAGGATAAAAAGCTTTTAAGAAGACAAAGCTAGGGATTCTGATTGGCCTGTTTTGGCCTCCTCTGTGGAGACTGCCTGTCACTTACTTTGCTAATGCGATCCTTTTTTCAGGACCTTTGACCTAAACTGCAGATGACTTTGTACCTTTATTACTCAGCAGCTTAATATTTTCAGCTGTGTAGCTGGTTGTCAAAAATGAGATTAACACAAGTACAGAAGAACTGAAATATGAACACAAGTGCATGAAAGAACCATGAGAAATTTGTACCCCTTTTTTTTAAGCATTTGCAAAACCACTGTGAAGAAGGTGTAAGCCAAGCACTCCAAGTCTCATTGTGTGCCAGAGCAATCACGAGATGTGACGGTGAGGACTGAGTCCATTCCATCACACTACAAAGGATCTGGAACTCTGATTTCACATGTGATAACCATAAAGTGTGTTCTTCACCTAAAAGCTCATTAGAAAGGGTGATGGGCATGCAGGCATTTGGCATGGCAAGAAGAGATAAGGTCTATGCTCTGTGTGACAGCAGGGTGAAAGAGGATATTCCTAAATTTGTCTCATTTTGGTGAGTGCTCTGATTGATTTTAGAGGAAAATGAACTACTTCCAAGCAAAGTTGTTTTACTGAAAAAGCTTTTCGCAGCACATGGGCCTCAGAAGCCACACTGCAATTTCCAAAGCTTTGTAACACCACAAAAATGGAAAAATTAGAAGTGAGAAATTTGAAGTAGCATAAATATATATGCCATTGGAATAAAGAGGTGGTATTGTTCGGCTTATTGATCACTTCTGGTGTTTTGTTTTTTTCCAAACAATAGATAATTTCTTATTTATAGGGATGTGCAAATTGCCACAAAACTGAAGAACTAGGGATGGAGAGCATTAAGAAAAAAGCCCAGAGAAGAACTTCAAGGTGTTATTCCAGTTTTGCTGTCCTTCTTACTGTAATACACCACAAATAAAGCCCTGCTACAAAACTCAGAGTCATGTTTAAAATAATAAAGCTTACCTTAGCTCTTTCACATGTGACTGTTTAAATGAAGGATCAAATTCCTTTGATTCCTGCCTTCTTACCAGCAAGGGACTTGCAGGCCTACATACCACCCAAATTCAGCCAAATCCATCTAACTGCACATAAGACTCCTTCATGATGCTCTGTCTACCTGTGTTAGCATGTCCAGCATTATTCTTTAAATAGCAGGCACCAAGAGAAATTTTTTTGTCAGAGCTTCTCAAAGTTAGCACCATCTGGTGAAAACATTCTTTGCTGTATTTGTGCCTGTAACAACACACTTCTGCTGAAATTGAGGAAAATCTAGTTTGCTTGCAGAGTATTTTTCCTCCTATCGTGATGAGAAGATCATCATCCATTGAACACTCAGGGTTGTGATCATGTGGTGACCACAAAAAAAAATATGGTGTGATTTTTTGGGGTTGTCCTGTGCAGGGTTAAGAGCTGCAATGTATGATTTTTGTGGGTTTCTCCCAACTCAGGATATTCTGATTCTAAAAATGCTTACATTTTCCTTTCCTGTTGCTTCCATATTTTTGTTTTTCTCAGCACTGCTACAAAAACCAAGGTACTTGTGACAGTTCTAGTCTCCTCTGTTTTCAAGGTAATTGCTGATGTTCCTGGAAGACAGACTGTTTAATTATGTGGATCTGGCCTGCTCTTGAGAAAAGTGAGGAAGGTGTGAGGAAGGAGATTTTTGTGTCTTTAGCACCCTGACAGGAGCAGATCTCAGAGATTTCTGGTGCATGAGGCTGCTTGGCAGCCAGGCTGGGCTCTGCCCAAGCCATGCCTGCACTCAGGCCATGCTGCTGTAAGTTAATTTAAAAAGATAGTAGTACCTCATATTTTATAATTAGACATTTGCAGTCAGAGTGGGGTTTAAGGAAAGGACTGAAATCATACAGAGGACCAGCCTTCTTCTTTTCAGGAAGAACTAGGACACCTCTGAAAAGCTGTGCATTCAAAAAAGGACAACGTGAAAAAAATATAAAAGTTCCCTTTGGGCAACAGGTCAAATGGACAGTGGAGACTGAGGTCATGACAGAGGTGGGTAGCTACACATAATGACAGAGGAGTTTGCAGAGGTCTTGCCCAATGAGTGGTATTAAAGGTAATTCCTGAAAATTTGAACTCAGAAAGCTAAGTGAGGGTCACAAAAAGGAGGTTTATTTGCTCAGAAAGACAAGGCTGGAAAATCGTCTCAGAAACTTCCTTACACCTTTGATGTCTGATATGTTTTTTAGATTCCCAGCAGAATGCTATAGTGGGCATGTGTGAAGCTGAATATCTGAAAATTTCAGAAATATGAACAGAAGAAGAGAGCTGAATGCTGATGATGCTATGTAGGAGTAAGCATCAGCACTTTCACACTGCTTAGATGTTAAAGTGAGTGGAAGGAACATTGTGAATCTATCAAGAGATACAGAGTAGGAACAGAGAAAAATTAAGAGGGAAGTGAAAGGACTGAGTTTTGACAGTACTAGGTCATACCTTCAAAGCATGTTTAATGGTGAAACTTCACGGATGTCAGCTGAACTCATCTAATTTACCAGAAACTGAGGATGTTAGATGACCTGAAAGAGATATAGGCTAGGAAGTGGGGACTGTAAGGACAGACAGCAGCTGGACTAGCTTGCTGAGGGGAGCAAACTATTCCAGAGATATTCAGAGGTATTAAAGGACAGGTTAGACAGAATAGTGGCAGGATTGACAGACTTGGATGTGAGGACACAACAGCTCTGTTTAGCACTGGATGGCCTGATTCCTGTTCTTTGCAAGCACAGCAAGGATGATTTATGTCAAGGCAGACTACAGCCAGTATTCTGAAAAAAAATTGTCCTCTTCTTTGGACCTTGACCTGTGGAAATCTACTCTCTTCCCTGCATTTTGCTCCATAGCAATTTAAGAGCTGGCAATAAAATCCCTTGCTTTTATTTGGCACTAAAGTCTTCTTTCAAACAAAGAAAATCTAGATGAATTAGGCTGCTACTAACTCAAAACAATTTCTTGTGGTTGGGAAGTCACATCTGAGAATGACTGGAAAAGCAAATGTGATGGAGAGGAGAACAATAGCAACATTCAGATGGAAGTCCAGCCGTTGCATCTCTGATGCAAACAGGTTTTGTGAAGGGCATCCTTCAAAGCCACACACACACACACACACAAACATATCATTTGGAGGTAGCATTAACATTCAAGTGGAACAGGTTTTTTATAAAATGCAAGGAATTTGTATTGCTTCAGAGAAATCCAGGGGCTTTATATAAACCAGGAGAAAGACAGCTGCTTTTCTCTGAGAAGATCTCTTTCCCCTGAATGATGGTTCCAATTGAATTGTGAGGACTAGAGGGCAAACAGAAAAGCATAATTTTTTTATAGATGTACACAAGTTCAGACACATGAAATCCAGAATAGGTAGTTGGACTGAAAGCACAATTGTGTCCCAATTCTGACAATAAAATATTTGTACCAAGTTGTCAGAGTATAAAATACACACTCTGCAGAAAAAATCTTACCAAGGACAGTTAAAGGGAGGTGTTGAGGATGTGACATGGAACAAAAGGAAAACAGCCAGTTTTCTGAATTTGTTTATTCTATTTTAATGCATATACTTCCAGGGATCCTGATCATACAGGCCTGGATTTACTGTGTATTTTCTTCATCATAAAAATCCCCAACATCAATGAGCCACAGGGGCTTGAGCCACGCATGTCAGATCAGGATCAAACATTCCACAAAACTCCAGGGTTTTTCAAATTCCAGGTTTTTCTCTTTCTGATTTCATATAGAATAGGTGGTTTTGTGCTTCAGGTATGATCTTCTTCACCTACAGGGAAATCTTTGGCTGAGTGGTTTTTCTGGAATGTCTTCTTCCAAGATACCACAAAAATAAAGTAATGCAAGCTGGTATGTATCAGAGATAAAAGAAAACATAAAATTGTAGAGGATAATTGGAGACAAAATGTTTATTTCAGACTAAACTTTATCAGTGCTTACAATTCAAACCTTCATTACCAATACTGGTTTTGTCTGAAAAATTTCAAAAGCTTTATTCTGGCAAGGCCTAATCTGGGAGTAAGTGGAAAGGATAACCACACGTGAGTAGATGGGACTCCAGCATGTCAAGAAAATGCATTCTCCTGATTGAGCAACTGAGTGAACAGTCAAGCTCTTTAGACAGCCTGATGGAAAAAATAAGGGAATTAAGTAGCAATCTGTGAGTGTTTTGAGGAGGAACAGGGAAGCCCTGGGCTCCATATGGCTCTTGGCTATCAGGAGTTTTCCAGAAAACTCTTCTGATTGGGCAGACGCCTTTCCTTTGGGTAGTATGTCCAACAGCTGGAATACAGACACTGCTGCACGCTACCCCTCTTCTCTGTCTTTCCCCTTGCTCAGACTGCAGGTGCTGAAGGTCCTGGTTTTTCTGCCTGTGCTTATGCTGCCAGCCCCCTTCTCTGGCGTGGAGCCCAGCTGGCAAGGCCAGCAGCCACATGCCCATCCCATGTAGATCTCTCCCACCAGCACCAGTAAAGAGAATCCATAGTTCCTTCACACGCCCTTGTCCCCCTGGGGAGCCTCAGGACATCCCTCTGCAGGGCTTTGTCCGTGCTCTGAGAAGCTCAAAATCCCCACTTATGCTGGGCAACCTCCTCCTCAGCCAGGGTCACCTACATGGTTTTAAATTGAGAGAGGACAGAACAGCATTCAAAAAGGCTGGCTAGTCCAGGAAATGACCATTTCTCCCAGTTGAGAGCCCTGATCTCTCCAAACAGCACTGGGAAATGAGACCAGCACAATCTATCCTCCAAGGATGGCACCTCCACCTCAGAGACACATCCATGTATGTTCAGCATTCATTGCTATAATGCAGTGGGCTTAAGTGCACACTGAGGAAAAAAGTTTGTGTTGATTCCCTTTTCTGTGCAACCTGACATGACATTTCCTTCCCCTGCTTGTGATCTCCCCTAGTCCTGGGCCAAATCCCCACCACGTGCTTCTTGCAACCAGCACGAATCAATCAGTGTGGAAGAAATGCAAAATATCAGTAGGGCTTCTAGGCTAACAGCTCATGCACAAAGTAAGAAAAAACCCATGAAAATAATGAAAAAAAAAAAGAAAAAAAGAGAGATTCCCTGCCTTTAGTAGAGCATTACTCAGTCACAAGCTATGTACTTTTGAGCTTCTTTTTCTCCCCTGCCAAGACTCTCAGAGAGGGAAAAATCAGGACAGATACATGAAAAGAATAAAGAATAATATATAGAAAGGGGAAAAAAAATCATGTCTGAGTTTGACAATAGGTCCCCCCACTGCTGTTTACCTGTCTGATGTTTCCCTAGTGATGGGAACAGAAGCTGTGTGCTTAAACACACAGTTTAGCTTGTGTATTTCAAAAAATTGGTAATTCCAGAACATCTCCATTTTCTGCCCTTGCCTTGTCCTGTTGTGTAACTGTGTGTCAGGCCAGGAGCCAGAGCTGACATCACATTGCAGAGGACTGCCCTGGGTCTTGCATAACCTTAATAGGACAGCCACTTGGAAAGTGTTTATGTGCCATTATGTGCCATTGCTTTTCTAAGTACTCTACTGCATTAGGAGACCAGAGTCATCATAGACCAGAGAGAAATATTAATTGCATTTGCATCCCTGATGTCGACCATGAGGCATTTCAGTAGGCCCTGATATTTCAGGTTCTGTTCCCATCCCAGTAGGAGCAAAACTCTAGCTATGCCAAGTGATTTTAACTGACTGCAGTGCTATTGCCTTTTATCCCAGGAGGATTTTTTTAACTCAAAACAGTTTGTGATTACTCTGTGGAATATCATCAGAAAGGTGCCCATCATGCTGCAGATGAGTTAAGGGTCTGTGCCCAGCATCATATGGTTTATGTCTCTGAATAACAGCATTCCTGTTTGCTTGTGGTGGTTTGCTGTTTATTGGGCCCAAAACATCTAACATGCCGTTTAGATAGGTGGTAGCAGACTTCAAAAATGGAAGTGTGAGGGAACTAGGGGTAGAGCTAAATGCATGCTGCTCTGCTTGAAAAGTGTGTCCTTTTTGTCCCTTTTCCTACTGTGACACTTCTTGCTGGACACTGACCCACTCAGCTGCCCTGTAGCAGGCAGAGGCTGGGTAGACACTGGCATTAGCACATGATGCTTTCCTCACCTCATGGCTGGGATGAGTCGTGAAGCAAACTAAGATTATTAACTCCTGATGCAATTTAAGAGCTGCCAGCCAGTATCTGCCATTAGCACTGCCTTTCCTACCAAAAGGAGGGGTTAAGGACCTGGTCATGGAAATGAAACACTGCAGGTGGCTCTGCTAATCTTGCAGCATGGAAGATGACATGCACCTCTGCTTTCAGAGTGGCTGCTACCTTCCTGGCCTGTACTTGTTTTGTGGTGATTGGACATGAACCTTCTCATGTGTTTGGGGAAGATAGGACACTACTGAGCGGAAAAAAAATTAAAGGGAGTGGAAGGAAATGTAACAGAGAGAATTTTCCACCAACTGAGATGAGGCTCAAGCCTCTGCATCTTTCACTACTATTAGATCCACTTGTACAGGTACAAATGAAGTCACTCTAAACAATATCAAGAGAAAAATGACTGCCTGTTTTCCTTCCAAGTGCCCCTTCTTATTTAGCAGTGATGGTGTTAATTTTAGAGTATTAAACAAGATGTAAAAATTTTCTGTCTCATTCTCTTCCTGTATTGTATCTAAACATTTTTAGACATGACAGCTACCAGCATTCATAAAGTGAAGATTTGTTTTGGTAAATTTGTTCCTACCATAATTATGCTGACAAGTTCTCAAAAGAAAGATCTCTCCTAAAAACTTTGAGTGAGATGTTTGATTGTACTCTTAGGCTGAAAGGAATTCTGTTTTGCTGCTGAAACCTTTTACATACTGCAGGCTGTTGCCATTCTGCTTCCATATGGTCCCAGGAAATCTCACTTTCTCAGGAGAGTAAGTTGGGGGAAAGAAGATGTTAGGCAATGCATTCTCCAGCATGTCCCCCCCATGTTCTCTTTTCTGGCCAGAATGTTTCCTCTTTGGCAGGAGCAAAGAAAATGTTTTGGAAATGAATTATCATACTCTAAGGAATCAGTTCACAGACCAGTTTGCCCCATGGATCTGATGATTTTATAACCATTTTGGTCACTATAAAAGGTCATTCTACCAAAGAAAGCCAAACAAACCTGGAATAGCTTTGGCTTAAGGCGTTCTCCTTTAACTGGTTACCCACAATGGTGTACAGGATTCACAGGGCATTAAGTATCCAAAAAAGTACTCCAGGCTCAGTGATTTTCAAATAGCAGCTGATTTTAATTTTTTCTTTGGCATCTATACACAAAACCTATTGCAAGCTTGATTCATTTCTTTTTGTGCTGGAAAAAATGCTAAAGCTGGAACGGGAAGTCAAGAAAGTGGGAATTCATACATTGAATGCATATGTGGTTTAGTGGTGTGTGCCATGTGTACACATCACTTACTGGGGAAGTTAAATCACTTTTGGATGCAAATTTCAGCAACTGCTTCCAAAACTCCATCAACTTCCAAACTTTGAAGTTACATTCTCCACAACCTGTTACTGAAATATTTCTTGCCAGCTCAAAGCAAGCAGCATTTTCTGAAGCAGAGATTTTTCTTCTTTTTCTCTGCAGGCTGCAAAGTGATGCTCTTTACTTGCACTTACAGACTGTCTCCCACAAACTGGAACTGTCTGTCTTCTCTCTGTTAGGAACCCAGCATCTCTTGTGCACTAAAGGTTTTTCTTTTGTGTTTAACTTCTCATACTTTCCTCATCACCAATGATAAAAATGAATGCCGTGTTCTTCTGTGCACAAACAGGACCTCATTCATTTACACAGTTATTAGGGAAGCCTCAGAGTTGTGGACATGCACACAAGTCTGTCAGTCTCAGCAAACTACTGTTCCTTTGTGGTGGGTGCCTAATACAGTAGTGACACAGAATTTACATGACAAAGAAATTAAAAAGTATCTTTAGCTCTGACTTCCAGATGACTGAAGAACAAGTTTCAATAAAAGGAGTTATGACTCATGCACCAGTTTGCAAAGTGCCTCCTGTCACTGGGAAGAACACCTTTCTGTTTGCTCCGTTCAGGCTATTTCCTTACAACAGGGGACAGACTGGGTAGTGGTCTCTCTGGACTGGGAAGCTTTGACTCCCCACTGAATGTGCTGTTTCAGATGTGGGCATGCTGCAGTTGCTCTGGCCACTGGTGGTTCCTTAGTTGCCCCGGGCCCCATGCCATCCACACGAACAACTTTCATGGGGTGGTTGGTGGGGTCAGGTGGGCCCCTGTGTTGGCACTGTCTGGGAGGGCGCTCAGCACATCAGAGGCCTCTTCTTTAGAGCTTGCTGAGCTCCTCAGCACACAAGAAGTGCTTTTGCAGAGACATGGCTTCCACAAACTGCTCAGTTAGTGAGGGGAATAACTAAAAACCTTATCTCCCCTTCCCCTCTTGGTGCCTCTCTGGCTGTGTCCAGCCTCCCTTGCCCCATGCCTCCATGGCTCTTGCCAAACATTCAGGTTTTTTGTGCATTTCCCCTTGTTCCCATTATAAAAAAAAGTAGAGCTGATGTAAATATTGCCTCTCTGGGAGAACTGGTCTTTGCTGGGCAATCACTGTCACTGTAACCTTCCCAATGGAGCTTAATTATGTGCTTGCGATTAAGCAATTATGTATTAACAGGAACAGAGTAAATCAACTCTTTTATCTCCACTAACAGGATATTTCCTGTGAGCCTTTCTGCCAAAAGAACATAGGGGAAAGATGGGATGATTCTGCGTGTTACGTAAGGGTGTCTATTTCAGGAGCTTGCAGCACTGTGTGTTGGACAAAGCCACCTCTGCTCCAGCTCCAGCTCCATCTCCAGCATGGCCACCCAGCTCCTGCCCCATGGCCAGGGCACCAGACCAGCACAGCATCCAGCGCTGGGTGACTCAACCACAGCTCTCAAGCCCCATTCAGAAGCAGGGAAATAAATTTCATAGATGTTACCCTCTCACAGATGAAGTTCCTCAGCCTCAGTCAAATGGTCACCCTGTCTGAAAGCACTGGGCTTGCAGAGAGGGGGATCCTGGAGCTTTGCTGTGCAGATAAAAGAGAAAAGAGGCCACCCAGGCTCTCGCTTGCTCTGTGTTCAATTAGCTTGTTCACTGATGGGCTAACACTGCAGAATGGATTTTCCCACTGATTGATCTCTTAATGTAAATGAGTTATGGTTTTAAACTCAAACCACACATACTTCTTTTTTTCCCCTTAGAGCTGTTCTTCCCTCATATTCTGTTCGGAGTGTACTTCCCCTCCAGCTAGTATTCGCAACACTACTGCACTTGAGGGTCTACGTTATATTTATTTCTATAATCAGCTCTGAGGTGGCCATTTGCCTCAAAATGCCTGTATTTATTTATTATTTTTCCTGTCTCTTTTCTTGTACTATTTGAAAAGACTCTGAAGAGTTGACCCGTGCAGCTCTTCACCCAGGTTCTTACAAAGGAATAAATAATATGTGATATGTGTGACATTTTTCCATGTACGTCTACAATGGCATGATTTGCCACTAATGCTTTGAGCAAACTGAGATTCATTCAGGTATTATAACATTTACCTTCAAAAAGAGATCATCCTTTTTGAACACAACATATGCCTCTCTTTTGGTATATTTCTCTTCTTCGTGATTTACGATCCCTATTAACATTTTAGACCTTCAAAAGGAACTTTACCTTCTGTACCTGCAGCAAAAACTGTTTAGTGCCTAGTGGCCCGCTTCTCCAGACCCAAATTGTCACTTGAATAGTCTTTGGGATCTGTAACAGAAAAAATTCCAATAATATAGTAGAAAGCAGAATAAGCTTTAATTAAATTATGCCCACTTTCCAAAGCAGACTGAATCAGTACTTTAGAACCTGAAATTTTACCATCATAGCCCAATTCCTGTATGCTTAGAGAAACAGAAGCAGATAGAAAAAAATCCAGAAAGGCATTGCTTCTGAGTAATATTATGGTTGCCTTCTAAAAAAAAAAAAAAATTACAAATAAAACTTTTAAAACTTGCTGTTGACATAAAATTGAATTTTTTCCTTAGCCAAGTATGGTATTCCAGAACACTGCTATTTAACATCTAATCACATTAAAATAGGAACTTTATAATACATATTTATGAAGACTGTAGCTCATGAATTTTGAGATTATTTCTATTAAAAGCAACATAATAACTCTGTCACTTTTGGTTTCTGTATGAAATCTGGCAAGAAAGTCCCTCAGGTAGAACTGAAGATATTGTGAATTCTTGCAGTCAAGAATAAGTTCAATTGCATTTGGGTACACAGGTTTTAAAATAACAATTCAGATTCTTAGATTAAAATTATTCTTTGGTGAACTGAGCACCTACTTATGATAATTTGTGCCTTGTTTTTCTTTTTCATGGCCATAGCAGGTGACTGGAAACAACCCCAAATCACTGAAACAGTGGATAGTTCTGGAATGATTAGGTATAAATCTGTGGTGCCACAGCCTGAAGTGGGAACTGATTTGCAATGCAGCCTGTGGGTTATTCTGGATGCTGGTGGTCACAGGCAGTGTTGTCTCTCCTGTTCAGAGCTGACTGCATCTCCCATGTAGCCTTTCCCATCACACCTGGGGGTGCTGACTCTTCAAGACATGACTTAGACCTTCTGGAGTCTTGTGGGGATAAAGGTCAGCAATATCATGCTCATTTAAGTCATCAGGGTTCCGCCAGAAGCAAAGAGCACTACAAATTAAGGATGGAAAATTCTTTAGCATGATCCTAAAATTTCTTATGATAGAAATGATTGGCCTGTGGTTAAAAATATCAGGCTAGCCAGATGGCACTTCCAAAGGCATTTGGGGAGATTTGAGATAGATGCATGATGACGAGAATCAGAAGAGGTGCAGTGGAAGATGCTCTGCCAGTGGTGTTCCATGGCCCCATGGGGCAGAAGGCTGATGTATGACCCCATGCAAAAAGGCTTAAGAGCTGACATTTCCTGTCCAGAACCCTCCTCCACCCCATGCCCAGTCCTCCTGGAGCTCAGTGTGAGCTTAATGGAAATAAATCTAGTATGAGGGAATGGGGAGAACAAGGGAGCAGAAAGCTAGGAAAGTGGATATTTCTCTTTTGACCGTGCAGTAGGACAGTCCTTGTGTCACATGTCCTTTTGTCCCAGAGCTCACCCACCTCTCACCCATGTTGTCCACCCCTAGCATCCTGCCAGTGTGTCACTTCAGTGCCCCTTCCTGCTCCCCTGGCCCTTGGGAACCAAGTCTGTGGCCCCTCTGCAGCAACTGGATGGGGTCCCAGGATCTCACAGAAATCCCTGCTCCTCTTCAGTGACAGACAGGGGGGTGAAAAATCATAGGAGCTGAAGAGTCAGCTTCTGAAGTGCTGAGTTGTTTGATTTTCTTTTACAGCAGTGCTCATTCCCATGGCTTCAGTTTGTTCCACAGCCCAAAATAGCAGTAAGGCATGCTCACTGTGTATGTGGTGGAATGACATCTCACCCTGCCTGCACGCAGGCCAATTAAGCTTCTCTGCAGAACGAGGATGCTTGAAAGCATTGCCACAAGTTGCAACAGCTGTCTTTGCTCAGCAGCCACAGAGGTGAGGCAAATTTTGTGCTCCCAAACAAGGATTTTTACCAAATTCGGTGTTAGATCAAGAAGTGTGTGTGCAGGAGCCCCATGATATTGCTACTTTAATCAATAGTGTGTGACCAAAAAATCAACTGAAAGTCATCAACTTCTCCTTCTGGAGGCCCTTGTAGACCAGTTACTTTTCATTACCCCAAACTTCAGAGCCTGTCATGGTTTATCTATTTTCCTTTTGGACTGCAGATGAAAAATCTAACTGTTTACAAACTCCTGGACATGCAGTTTCTCATCTAAACACAGAAAACCACAGTACTTTGAGTCTCTCAAGGCTGTTCATTTGTCCTTTGGAGGCATTTATTGCATCTTTTAATTTCTTTCTGTTTCCTCCCTCTTATGGTTTGGATTCAAATACTTCCTCTAATACAAATATTTAAAGAAATTCAGTTCTCCTAAAATCTGGGAGCAGCAAAATCAACACATGAGGGAGAAGTCTGAAGAGAACAGAAGAACAAAAACTCATCATGTTACAACAAAGATGTAATTGCAACTATTTTTTTTCTGCAGACAGCAATGTTTCCAAAAATCAAAAGACAGTTGCAAATTTTCTTGGTCCCTTCAAGATAAGAAGAAAAGAAAATTACAAACACTTCACTGAAGAATAATAATGAAATTAGGCAGTTATCAAGAACATGTAATTGAAAATTATCAAGAAAACACACTTAGAGGGACAGGAGTTCAAGTAAGCTTCTTGCATGATAAAATGGTAGTGGTCTTAACTATGAGTTGCAGTATCAGTAAGCTGTTGACCATTAACACTAGGAAAACTCACTGTGTTTATTATCCACTCTCCCATGACTCACACAGAGCATTATCTTGCACCACCACAAAATGAACACACCAGATTTTCTCACGATTGGTTACATGTACATCCCAGTTGGTTCAACATCTGTGAGAAGGGCAGTCATGGTCAGATATACGCCTTGCAGAAATTAGTTTTACAATTTTTTTCAGTAGTTCGAAGAACATGAAGAAAGGGTATCTGGGTTTTACAATAAATATGTGTTTTCTGCACTCAGAGTTCCTTTTGGGGAAAGCTACCTGTCCTGCCCACCTAGAGAACAGAACGGGCAGGTTTCTCATGAGAGTTTCCTTGCATGCTCCCTGTCTGGAAGTAAGTAAGTCAAAATAGGACATTTTTGCTTGAGACTGCATCAATACAATAATTTTGTGCTTTGTGAAGGGATAATGCAATTGCTTCCACCTAAGCAGTGATGTCCTGGTAATTTTAATATTCCATCAGAAAGGAGTACTTGACTTCTAAGGCTGTCATGAGGTAGATTTTCCTGAGCACCAATTATTATTATTATATATAATAATAATATTTATTATATATAAATGAAATTTCCTGAGCAACCATCATTGCAGAAATGCCAGCAAAGCCCAAAATCAAAGCTGCATCTCTTCTGTCCTGCAGCTGCGAGAGCTGGTGTGAGGGGAGGGTAGTCTTGGCATGGCTTTCCCCTATTAGGGGGTGGCCAAGGAGTGAAGTTATGGCAAGGCCCAAAGTGCACCTTGCACTGCCTTTCTTCTATGGCCAGGCTTGTGCTAAGACAGTTTTCAGCCTTCAGTATGGACCATGCATAATTAGTGAAGGAGTCAAGGCTCACTCACTTGAGGTCACAGATTGAAAGACATCTATAAAGGAAGCAGGGATGTTTTGTCTCAGATATTCTGAATAATTTTATTTAGCTCAAGAGTTTAAACAAAATATATTGCCGTTTTGGCACTTCCAATCCCATCAATAAATTTTCTTGTCCAGATGGAGTACCAAACCTGCCATGTATAAGAAGATCTGATTTTGGCCATCCCTACTGAATACAGCATTTGATGGGAATAAATAAGGTAATCTTTCAGCTACCCCAAGAGACTGTAGTTCCTTTGTGACTGATCTCTGTAGCAATATTCTCCAGTGTTTGAGCTCTGGACTTTCTGCTTGTTGAGCAGTCCAGAGTTTTCATACACAATCATTTTCCCATAACAAAAATGCATGCTAGGACCCTTCTCTCTGCACCATACTTCTGCCTGCAGCTGTGATCTTCCAAGCTGGGGTCCCATTGCCTTTGTATGTGGGCAGAGGAATACGGGGATCAGGAATGTGCAACCTCTACAGATCCCTGACTGTGATGGCTTTTACTGAGCTCTCTCCATCACTTTTATAACACCTTTACAGATTGTTACATAGCCAGATAAATGTGAACCCCTTCATTCTGATCACCAGCATCACAAAGTCTCTCCCTCAAAAAGAGTAATTTGATAGTTTAAAAAATGACAAAGATGAACAACTTCATCTCAAAGTCAAGATTTACTGTTGCTGCTGCTGAAGAGCTGTGTGGGAAAAGTAGTCTGGTGCCCTGGAGTTCAAATCTACAGCAGTGCATTCAAGATGTCTGAGCCCTTGAGAGCATTTGCTGGTGTAGTGAATTAAATTTAGAGCTGTGCAAATCCGGCTTTGGATTTAGATTTGTGAGATTCACCTTTGACCTGGCTTTGGATAGAGATTTGGATGCCTGTCTTGTTCAAATACGTGGGCAGTGTGCATTTTGTGCTACTTTTCAAGATAAAGGGAAAGGGCATAATTTCTACAGAGAATATTTTACCTACAGGTTACAAATTCAGGTTATGGCATGTCTATGTCTATGTCTGTGTCTGTGTCTATGTCTGTGTTTCTTTTCTACAAAGTCAGGCTTTAAGGTGTCTGTCATAGGAAAAATTTCAATTTAATAGTCGATGAAAAGAGCAATCTGGGAGAATACCATCAAATATTGGCAAGTTCTAGACAAAGATCTGAGTAACTGGATAAATGTATAGACTTCACGCAAACCATAATAGACAGTTTTTCAGACAACAAGGGAAGGTTAGGTTTGCACTGTGTTGTCTTTTGGGTTTTCTATTTCTTTAATGAAGGTAGGGGAAAATAAAGCTGAGGAGTTTCTGGATGTCCAGAAAGATTCTGGGAAACACTGCATTAAGAAAGACCTTTATGGATTGGTTTAGCTGAAATTTTAATTGCTGAACCAAACCCATGCTTGCAACAATAGATGTCCTCACTCACTAGACGAAACCAAAGAACCTCTCTGTCCTCACTCCACGTGGCCATCACCCTCCAGCCAGTCCTTCCTCCCCCTCATTAGCACCCACACATGGGCATCAGTGTCAAAAACTACACCTTCTTTCCTAATGAGGTTTCAAAATACTCCACCATCTCAGCTGTCCAGACTTCCTGTACTAAGGGTTGCCATGACAGGAATTTTCTCTTTAATCCCTTTTTGGGGACACCCTTTCATCTACAGCAGTGATTACACTGGTCACAGCTTCCTGCTGAGCCCTGTCTGTCTGCTAAAAGGAAAACTGAAATAAAAATGGGAAGCCAGCTGAGGTCGTCCCTTTATTCGATACAGAGTAACACTATACACATGAAATAAATAAAAGTGGTAAGATTAAGTAAGGTAAAACTAAGTAAAATAAAAAGCTAGAAGCTATTTCTGCCCTTGTTAAAAAAAATGGTAAAAAATGTTTTTCAGATCCTATCTGGTTCACAGACAGCAAACAATAAATTAATTTCATTGAATTTTAGAGGAGAATTCATCTTCTTGAATCTCAGATGAGTGAAGATGAATTAGCAGCCTCTGATCTTGATTTGAGAAGAAATTCCTTGGGGCAAAACCTAGAAAGGACATCCACTGATTGCAAATTTCTCAGACATTAGGAGTTAAAAGGCACCCCTTGGAGCATACCAGAGCCCATCTGCCCCCAGCACCATATCGTTTGTGCCCACTGTGGCAGCCCGACGCATCTCCAGCCACAGGATGGGGAGTCAGCATGGCACCAGAACTCCCTGAGCATGCAGACACATCCCTTCCACCACCACTGTGACCTTGTTAGGACCCACCTGCCAGTGACTAAGCCTGCATCGAGATCCTGAGCACCATCAGCTCCCAGCAGCTTTGTAGCTGTGCTGAGCAGGACCAGGCACTCACAGAAGGTGAAGGGGACCAAACACTGTCCATGTCTTTGTCTGCTCAAACACCACAGCCGCAGCACATGGGCCTTTCACCCCTCCTCAGTCTGTCTTTTCTCTGTTGTTGGTTTGCCTTCACATCATTACACAGTTGTTACATTAAAACACCATAATTACAGTTCCCAGGTCAAGCTGCAGTTAAACAAAAACCACTGCAGCAGTGGCCAGGTTTCCCAGTGGCACTTTCCCATGCGCCGTGAATCTGCCTATCTTGGGGAAGCGCAGAAGAAGGTGGTCATGGAGAGCCTAGAGAGACACTTACGTAAACAGACATTTTGGTAGCTTTGTTAGAGTCAGAGAACTCTATAAATCCACTTTAGCTGGATATCTGGCCCTGTTTCAGCCAGGAAACAAGACAGGAAAAAGGATATACAAAAAGTGTGTGAAAAGAGCAGCACATTGAAATGATGCCCTTTTTCACCTACGCACACAAAGAGACGGTGCCAAACTTGAGACCGTGTTCCCTTACCTCTTTCCCCCTTCCCCAAAGCTGATGTGAGAGTGTGTCCTCCAGCCTCAGGTAGGAATTCAGACCTGGAAAGGAAATGGGAAGCATTAACTGGGTTGGTCCAAATAGCACCCTGGAAGAGATGTCATCACTCTCTGTGATTCCCAGACCTCATACACTGACAGGGGCACACACACAGTTGTAGGTAGGAAGATAGCTTTTGGCATGCTGAAGGCTTCAGATGTCTGTCTGAGCTTCCTAATTCTACCAAAACCTCTGCTGCTTTAAAGTCAGCTTCTTCCATTTTGCTGCTCCCTTCCCTTGATTTTTTTCCTCCCCTTCCTGTTCATGTAAACATACGAAGGGAGGAGGCAACGGCTTGCACAAGGTGGTAACTACAGTTCAATCCTCTGTGGACCGAGGATTTCCTTTTGTCATTCTCTTCCACCAGCCCCATGTTTCTACAGTGATTTGTGCCCCCAGGGGTGAGCGGTATAAAAGAAAGCTCACACAGAAATGTCCTAATCAAGCTTGCTGGAAAGAGAACTCAGAGCCGAGGATGATGTAGTGCACATATAACTTGTGGAACTAAATAAAAAATGAAGAATGGGTTTTGGGTATCTTGATCCCCCGCTAAACTACCAAGAGTAATATGAAATTAAGAAACAACTGTGAAAATGACAGGAAGCAAAGTACATTTTCCTTTCTTCCTGACAGACTCAGTTTTGGACTCTTCAGTGACAGTCTATTAATTTTAATTTTTTTGTGTTTTGGCATCAGAAGCATGAACACTCAAAGACGTATTCTGCTGAATCTTAAAGCATCGTTTTAATGTTAAAAAGTCAAGGGCAACAGGCAACTGTAAAAATATAGATATTTTAAAACTTTCCTAAATTTCAAGCTATTACCATTGTATCTGGATTACACACAGTGAAGCAGAAAAGCAGGCATTCATCATTGCACATCCATGCTGGGTGAATCATCTTGCCAGAGGGATCTTCTGGGGAGTACTATGGATTCACACAAGACAGGTCAGACACAGTGGCTCTGTTGGGTTTTGGACAGCCACTCAGACACCTCCTCCCTTTACCAAGAGCCAAACATTCTTTTTTTTTACATACTATAGACAAAACTTAAGTAAGTTCACCAAGAGCTCACTCTTTACTCCCTGAGGTTTTTACTGGGAGCTTGATCTGCTCCAGATGGGCTCGTGGCTTCCCCTGAGCTCCTTCTCCTCTGCTTTTCTTTGGCTCAGGCATCCTACAGGCTCTCAGAGTTTGCCTCCCTCTCTGCATTCATGTTGTGGCTCACTGAAAGGGCATAAGTTCTCATGTCTGTGCTCCTTTGTTTCTTTGTTTGCTCTGCTGAACTGTACATGACTTTCCCTTGCTTTCTGAAGCCTTTCCCTCTGCCCCCTCAAAGCCTGCCTGCTGAGCTGATGCCACCAGCCGTGGAGCTCAGTCGCCATGCCCCCCCATTCCCACGTGGTGCAGAAAATGGCAGGTCTGATGCAGGAGTGGGGTAGCAGTGGGCTGGCCACGGTCTGCTGCGGAGGCTGTTGTGGGCGGGGAGAGCACACCTTGCCAGGGCCGAGGCTGCTGCCTGCGCTGTGCCTGGAGCCACAGGTGGCACTGCCCAACGTGCGGGGCCCAGCACAGCTCTCCATGCCTCAGACTTGCGCGGCCTCGCCCCAAGTGCCACGGAGGGAACGCTGTACCTACGCTGAGCAAAGAAAAAAGCCTGAATGGCTCGGGATAGCACTCTTCCAGAGAGCTGTCTTTATCCTAAATACTGCATAGAGAAGGTAATGCAGCCTTTAGTTATGCTGCAGAACTACCCAGAGACCTCACTCAAGTTCGGACTGATCCTCGCCATGGTTCACTAGCGTTCTGAGGGCAGCAGTGAATAGCCCTGCTGTCAAACACACCTTTCACAGGCCCACCTTTGTTTGCTCTTTTGCTTGGTAGTCTGACATCTCTTCCTGGCTACACTTAGACATGTTTGTAAAGGCTGATCACTTTTATATCCTGTCTTCTTCTCTTGATATGGAACAACTTTGCCTGTTAACCTCACAGAAAAATGTGGAGAGGATCATTTGTGCACAGCAACCACTGTGAACAAAGAGGCAGAGATCAGACCTTCTGTGGGGAAATGGTGCCTTTTATCATATTCTTCAAATTCTTAAATAGGTAAATTTATGACCACAAATGACACAAAACCAGAAATTTACAAAAATTACTTGAACTAAAAGGACCATGATTTTTTCCACTCAGTACCCCAAGATAAATTAGGTACTTTGTCATTCACCAATAGCAAGCTTCAAGGTGGTCACAAGTGTCTGCTGGGCATGCTGCTGTGGGCATGCTGCTGTAGGCAGAGGTGGGCAGCTCTGTGAGGAGCTTCCCTTCCCCTAGGGCAGGTGGGACTCTCCACTCGAGCTGCACAGCTGACTTTTCTGGGGCTGAAGTTCCACTCCAGAGCCCACCACAGAGGACTTTTAGAGAGATGCACAGTTTCCCCCAGCTGCCATTACTGCAGGGGGTTTGCACAGAAGTCAGCTTTTGCTTCAGCAAGCAAAGTCAGGAAAACAACTGTCAAAGTAGAAATATGGTCAGGAGTAAATACAAATAAGTTCCAATTTGGGCAGTGCTTTGTTTGCCTATTTTTGATATATGTGAAAGAGGTAAGCTTACTGCTTTCTTTATCATCTAAAAGGACTGTTTAAAAAGTTGCTTTGAAAGTCCTAAGTCTCATAGAAATATTTGGTCTATGCATATTTTCTGGCCTTTTTTATCACCAGCTTTCTACAGAGACATCTTACAGCTGTAATCAATCAGATGTCCTATTGTCTATTCCCTATACAAAATCCCACATACAAAAACACCTTAGTAGGAGCTGGGCGGTTAGATATGCTTTTTTACTGGAAAGTAAATATTTGAAATATGTAGTCATGATTTCCAGCTACTGCAAGAGGTGTCTCAAGCTCTGCCAGTTCCTAAGTCTGCCTGTTCAAACCAGGAAGCTGAGGGTGCATCAGAAACCATCAGTCCTGTTCAATGAACTGTGCTGATCTTTTAATCTTGACTTCCTGAGTCATCCCAGCTCTGGACCTCAACTGCCATATGGAATCCCACTTTGTAATACAATCTGAAACACACTTTCAGCTCATAAATGTGTTTGTGTTTAGAACTACAAAGGACACTTCCTGGCTGCTCGGTAGGGTTTCTCTCTTTCTCTCTCTCTCTCTTTCTCTCTCTCTCCCCCCTCCTTCTCTCTCTCTTTGTCTTTCTCTCTCTCTCTCTCTGTCTCTCTGTCTCTCTGTCTCTCTCTCTCAACGTCAGGCCACTTGGTCTGATAATGTGTTCATACCAGCTCAATTCTCATGTGATAACTTACGAGTAATAATGAAAGTGCTGCTTAAAATAGAATATGGATCCTGATCCTCAGTTACCAATTGCTTTCAATCTCTTCTTTTGGAGATAATGCTTTGCTCAATATATTTTCCTGCTACTTTCAAGGGAAATTTTAAAAACTTTAAAATGTATGGCTACTGCATCACACAGCAAGTTTAAAAAAAGAAGTAAGTGGCAAGTAATCTCATTATCAGCAAATGTACAAGGGGGGTTTTTCTTTTTCTTTCTTAGACTACACCTTTTTTTGCATCTCCCAGCAACACTGGCATGCTGTTTTTCATTAGCTACAGCTGTTTGCATATTGGTGCCATCAGAGCCGGACGCGAGACCACATCTGTGGTGCTTGCATATCTCAGTGACTTTGTAGCTTGGACTTCAGTGAATAATTTAAAAACTGCACACGCATAAAGCTGATTTACATTATTTCTTCTTTAAAACACATTTCAGAATATTCAGCTCTGAAAAGATCCATTTATTTTTTCTAGTCTGTTGTAAACATGACATGTCATGAAAACTGGAGAAAGAAAAACTCTCTGCAGAATTACCTAGCCCATACTGTACATAGGACATCGCAAGCTTTTAAAATCTCACCTTACAATAGTGCAGAGAGGTCAAGGGGGGTGTTCCTGCAGCCCCCCAGTCCAGTTTTGGTCAAAGCTTGCTGTGGTTGAGGCAAAACTGCAGCACAGCACAGGACTGGATGCTGATACCACCGGGTCAGGAGCACCCAGCCAGTCTTGGAACCTGCCTGTATGGTGGCAGGGTCATCTTTCAGCTCTTGTCTACTATAAAAATAAAGATAGAACAGAAAACAACTACACTGTGGTCAGGCTGCAAAAAGTATTGCAGGACTTGGAAGCTACACAGAGAAGCCCCTGAGCACCAGAAATGCTGTTTCATGTCCAGCCTCTCTGCCCCTGGCCAGGAACAATCTTCAGACTGGAGCCAAAGAGGCAGGGATGCGCCCAGCAGCAATTTCCCCAGCTTTTGAGAAGCACCCATTTCTTTCCTTGGCACCTGCATCAAGTAGTACAGGAATGTGCTTTTCCTCCTCTGAGATAATGCCAACACCTTGCTTTTGTCTGTCACTTCTAAGGGACTGGCTGGGTTGCTGTGTGGAGCAAACAGGGTTCCTGTTGCTGTCTGTTGGTCTGGAGTATTTCCAGAAAATCAGACGGGCTGTACTATGGGCAGCAGGGACCCAGAGTGTGCAAGGACCCTGGGTGTCCCGTCACCAGGGACTAGAAGCAGGCGCTTGGGCAGGAGTGGAACATGTACTGCCCTGGAGGGGTCCTGCTGACCCCATCCTGCCCTGGTGCCTGCAGCTCCCCACAGCTGTGGGTGCCACAACACGTCACGGAGGCACTGGGCTTCTGCAGCACAGATGTGGTGCTGCTATGCCTTGGACCCACAAAGCATGGAAGGACATCAAAAGAGCATATGCCTCAGCAATGGCCCTTTCCAGCTGTCCCGCCTGCTCAGAGCCATATGTACACTCACCCCCCAGGCCCTTCTGGAAAAGAGCTTTATTTGGAGTGGGCTGGGCTGGGCACAAAGGTGCAGCGTGCTCTCGTGGCACACCGCTCGGCTCGGCCTCACCGCCAGCGCGCCTGCACCCGGTGCGTTACGGCAGCAGCGGCGGGGCTGAAGCAGCACAGATCCGAGCGGGTGTCGGGGGTGGGGACGTCCTTTGCGCCTTGGAGGCAGCACGGGGGAAGGGAGCTGAGGTGAAAAGAGGTGAGAAGTGGCTTGCACATAAAGAGGGCTTAAATTAAGGGATTTCCACCTTTGAAAAAAATGCAGCCCATAGGTGGTGTAACAGAGGCCTGCGAAATACCAGAGAAGAATAGGGATCTCTTAATTCATTGTGGCTCGTAGCACAAGTACTGAGAGGCACAAAGGAAGAACAAAAACCTCAGAGCAAATCCCCTTACAGCCAGCTCAAAGTCAAACCCTGAAACTGTCAGAGGATAATCTGTCAAAAAGCATAAACAGAGTGAAAAGGTATTAGGCAAAGGAAACATCAACCAAACCCCATGCAATCTTTATCTCAGGAGGTCTGGATTACTAGGGACAAGTACTCCATACTTTATACTTTTATAAGCATTCAGTCGTATTAGAAACAAATCAGAGGACTAAGCAGAACTGTGGGTTGATTCAGAACAGCTCTTTGCTGGCATGTTCACAGAATAGTTATGAGATTATTCAGTATTTGTTATGAATTATTTTAAATTTCCAAATATATTTTCTTTTTTTTTTTTAGAAAGTATATGACAGAACTAATTTAGTACCATGAAAAAAAAAAAGCCCCAACTGTGTTTTTGAAAAGATTGTGAAGCTAATGAGGAAGACATCTATTCTGTATTTTAAGTGTATCACAACGATGAGAGAAGAAAACAAACAAAAATGCAGAAGGGTCTAATTACAAGAAGGCAATAAGTCACACCAATTTTTTTGTTCCTGATGAACAAGTTATGCTATTTAAATCTAGTTAGGATAACAAACCGCAAACTGTCGTGGAATAGGAAATAATAATTTTTAATCTTTTTTCTAAACTGTGGCTTTGAAACTCCAAAACCTGGGAAGAAGAGAAGCAGATACAAGTGTGTGCTGGTCAGTAGGTGACAAGTGATGCAGTTTCCAAGAGTCTGTCACTGAAAGAATGGAAACCATCCTGGAGATGTTTGTGAGACATGGGGTTTTGAACATGGGTAAAAGACCTGTAATTGTTTTAAACTGAGCGGTGAAAGCTCTGCACACTCCGTCAGACCAGATGTTAAGCAATTCTTGTGAGCTGAAACTGAACCAGTTATAGGTGCTTAGTTTATATATGGTACTTCTATGCTCAGTTTTTGCTTCCATCATTTTTTTTCTTTTGTGCTTTTTAATCAATTGATGCAAAGGAGTCTGAAGTCACACAGCAGGTCCATGATCTCTGCTTTTCTTTTCTGTGCTCCTGGTCATAGCATCCCCATTGGCTGGGCTGTTCACCAAAGGACAAGGCTCAGCATCTTGAGTCCAGCTTTGGCCAAGTCCCACTTGACAAAAGTTTGGTCTGGAGCAAGTTGAATGCCAGCTACCATTTTTGGTCTGTGTCCTCTAGGCAGTCCCAAGGCAGCTGTTGCGGTAACTTCCCCAGAAGGATCACTGAGTCCAACTCCCTGCTCCTCAAAGGACTACCTAAAACTTAACCATATGACCAAAAGCGTCATACAAATGCTTCATGAGGTCTGGCAGACTTGGAGCTGTGACACTTCCNCAAACCAAGTGACCTCAGCCGCTCCTCCCAACTCTTGCCCTTGAGACCTTACACCAGACAGCCTCCCCCAGACACAGTCTAACAGTTTGATGTCCTGCTGATACGGAGGCACCCAGAACTGCACACAGGACCTGAGGCAAGGCTGCACCTGCACATTGCAGAGCGGGACAATCACCTCCCACGGCGATGCTGTGCCTGATGCTCCCCAGCACACAGCTAGCCTTTTTGCTGCCAGGGAACACTGCTGACCCGTATTCAAGTTGCCGTCAACTCGAACCACCAGGTCTTTTTCTTCAGGGCCTGCTCTCCTCCCTCAATTTTTATGCATAATCAGGTACCCCATCCTGGGTGGAGAATCCAGTATCTGCCTTAGTTAAATTCCATATGGTTAGTGCTCACCCTGCTAACTCCTGCACCAAGATCCTTCTCTTCCTTTAAGAAAGGCATAGCCCATATGTTGCCAGCAGGCCCAGTGTCACATTAACCAAAAAAGATAAAAAAGATAAAAAAGATAAAAAAGAAACACTGATAAAAAAGAACAACTTCTGCTAGTGACACCAGCCTTGGAGTCAGGTATTGATCCTGATGGGTCTTCCTGTTTCTTCCTTCATCTTTCCCTGCAACTGGAAGGAAAGAAAATAACATTTTTTGTGTTCTAGATTCCCTAAAGAATCCTTCCAAGGCTCTGAAGTTTCTCTCAATTGTCCTTGGACTGCTTATTACAACTTCATCACTGCCTACATGAAAAAAATCAATAATGCCTAATAATCCAAGGGCCATAACAGGGTAGGAAGCTTTCTCTTCACATCTTTAACCCAAGTATAGGGAAGCAGCAGATTTCCCTGGGAAGTGAGTCTGGTCCAGCTCCCTTCTCTGCAAATACAAGATTAATTCATTTAAAATAAGCTAATGAATAGAAGGAAAATTGTGAACTTCACAATACACTGTCACAGACAAGTTTTATGTAGCCTAGCTCAAAATCAGAAAAGAATTATAAATAGTCCAAATCATCAGAACTTCAGAACACTGAAATCACCAAAGTTTCAAGGACACCAGAAAAGCAGGAATAGAGATTGGTGGTGAAAGAGTGGGGAGGGAAGATGACTTAAGTGCTGAGGCTTTTTTTTTTTTCTCGTGGGTGAACAGCTCCACAGCTCTGCTACATTTTAGCTCTGTTGTGGATATTGGTGTCAGCATTTTATTTTTTCTTAAACTGAGAAGAAATCAAGTTTTGGGGGTATTTTTCTGTGCTCTATTCCTTCTTCATAAATGCTAAACTACTTTTCTGTTGTTATCCTTCCCCTCAAATGGAAAGATTCAAGTACATTGGTCTCAGAGCCAGTTTCCCAGCAAGGCACTGAAACAGGCTGACAAACTTCTGTGGAGTATCCCCGAGTCAACCACACACTGGCTTTGGCTCTCTGGAGCCTTCAGCCATAAACAAATTCTTGCAGCGAACCTTTGTTATATTGCATTTGATTTATGTTTCCAGTTAGAGTAGATCTTTTTAGCTCATTTCCCAGCTCTGCTTTATTGCTGTTTACATGCCATCTCTATTTCCCAGTTGTATTTAATAAGCAGGTTACTTTTTTAAGGGTGTCTTTTTCTTTTGTGGAATCTGGCTCAGATTCCAAGACAAGGGATAACATGGATACTAATAGGGCTCCTCACCCCTTTGTTTTAGGGTAGGAAGGGAGCTTGTCCCCACTCTTCTGGCTGCACTTAAGGAGCAGACAGCTCTATTAACAACTACAAAAAGTCTCTTTGTGCTGCCTATTTCTATTGTTTTTTCCAAAGGTCTTATGCACTCCATTCACCCCAGAGTTCCCATAAAATGTCTCATGGTATATTTCACAATAACCAGGTAGTAATCAGTGTCATGATTGTGTCTTTTGATAACGAACAGAATTCTTCACATAGGCACACACTATGCGCCTGAGCAGCAATATAATTATCATCTGACTTGTTGAGTCAAAGAACTGGTCTTTCAGGAATCCTCTACTGCTACTGCCAAGCCTACTCTTCCCACAGCCAAGTGTTTCTTAGGGAAATTCCAGGTCAGTCTCAACACAGCTAGGTAGCAGGGGACAGACCTATGCCAGGAATATCTGCTGGTGGAGGTGCTTTATAGATTTCCCACTGCGCACATTCTATGCCTTTTGTGAGTAGCTTTCTGTAAATTGCCCATGATGTAACATATGAAACTAAGAAAGAAGATCGTCACTAAGAATAAGTATTGTGTTAAAGACTCCAGTGGAGACAGTTTAGGCTGCAGATAGCGCAAGATTGCTGTCTCCAACTGCTCTGTAAAAGATTACTGCACAGTGGTCCTAACACACCATCCTCCAGATCCATCAGAAAGTGCACAGCAAATGCACTGCTTAAATTGCAGGTAAGGAGATTTAGGTTGAGAGTGGTGCCTTCTTTTTCTCTGCCAGTAAAGAGAGAGAGGCTGGGAACTGCGCTGACTAGAAGGTCATAGGGTCCCATCTGCAAGAATTTTCCAGAAACAGGTTAGAAAAGCATCTGACAGAAATCACACAAATATGATTGCTTCTGCCTGTTGGGCTAGGATGAAGGACTAAATGACCTCCTGAGACCATTCCAGTCCCTCATTGTCTCTGTTTGTATAGTTGTGCCATTTAAAGAACTGCTTTGCCCTGAAGTGAAACAGGACTCACCCACTGTATGAAGTTTAACAAGGACAAGTGCCAGATTCTGAACCTGGGATGGGGCAACCCTGTATGTACAGACAGACTGAGGAATGAAAGGCTGGAGAGCAGCATCATGGAAAGGGAGCTGGATATTCCAGTCAACAGAAAGTTGAACATGAGCCAGCAGTGCCCTGGCAGCCAGGAGGGCCACCTTTGTCCTGCGGGGCATCAGGCACAACATCAGCAGCTGGGCAAGGGAGGGGATGGTCCTGCTCTG
>VZRQ01007892.1:65697-93551 GCA_013397975.1 Machaerirhynchus nigripectus | reverse complement strand
TTTGGCTTTCTGGGCTGTGAGTGCCCATGGCTGGGTCATGTCCAGCCTCTCACCCACCAGCACCCCCACGTCCTTCTGGGCAGGGCTGCTCTGATCTGTCCATCCCCAGCCTGTGCTGATACCAGGGTTGCTCTGACCCAGGTGCAGGACCAGCACTTGGTCTTGTTGATATTCATGAGATTTCCAGGGACCTGTATCTTGAGCTTTCCCAGATCCCCCTGGAGGGCATCCAGTTGTTCAAGGGTGTCAACTAGACCACTCAGCTTGGTGTCACCTGAAAATTTGCTGAGTGCACTCAATCCCTTTGTCTGAGTCATTACTAAAGATATTAAATAGCGGTGATCTCAATATGGACCCCTGAGGGGCTGTATAGTCACTGATGGCCATCAGGTCTCCGAGACATAGATCATTCTCCTCTGGATGCAACCATCCAACCAGATTTCTATCCGTCTAACAGGTTACCCATCTAATCCACCTCTCTCCAATTTAGAAAGAAGGATGTCAGGCAGAACCATGTCAAAAAGATTTACACAATTCCAGATAAATTACAGCAGTAACCCTTCCCTTGTCCAGTGATGTAGTCACTTCATCACAGAAGACCACTAGGTTGGTTTAAGGAGGTGTGAGGATTCAGTACATTTGTTATGACCAAATCTGTATCTTGACTGCTCTTAAGCATGGTCTGCTGGTTGGTGTGGTAACAGCTAATGACATTTAGACAATGTATGTTCTCTTTATTCTCAGTTACGTCTGAGACCTTCAAAAGAGATCTTGCAGGAGTGGTGGGTGATGATAGGGAAAGAAAGTCAAGAGAATTGAAACATTAGAGCACACTAATTTCTTTGGAGATTGCAGCTGTAGCTTGTCTGTCTATCAGCTATTTCGTTATTAGACTGGAAAATTCATTAAAACCTGTTTCATGACCTGCATTGCAGCAAAATTCCACCTGCTCCCTGGTATGACCCTGAATCCATTCCAGGACCACACACCAGTGAAAAGGAGCTTCCATTTTTTCCTGCTAAGCCTCTGTGGCTGGAAATCTCACAGATGTACTTTGCTTGCTCTGGCCACTCAATTAGCGGCTGCAGGCTACAATTCACTTCATCTTACATGTTTGAACTTAGTTCACCAAGGTGCTAGATATGAGACAAGGCACATAATGAAAATAATATGGCACTTTCCTGTGTTCTGGATTGACTAGTCTTACTAGGATCAGTTCACCTCAGTTCATTAGAAACCAGTTCCTCTAAGAAAGAAGCTGTATGTGAAATAACCTGACCCATCTGGAGATAGTCAAGTTAAAAAAACAGGAAAGAAAACAATGTTATCCTTCTTTGAGTCAGCATCTTTCTTACATAGACAGACAATATCCCGAAACATATAGTGTCTGTTGTAATTCTTGTAATTCCTCCTGGTATTACAAGAGGAAATGAATTTATTTCCTGATATCTAAAGTCTCTTCATGCTATCAGACAGGGCCAAGTTATCTTTGGGCAGGGGCATATATACAATAGAAACTTTTTCAGAAACCCCTCTTGGCATGAAGTTAGTATTAAGGTTTGTCTCTTGCAGTCTTTTCAGATTTACAAGGACATAAAAGTATTTTGATGGAATCCTAGTGCTTTCCTAAAACATAGCATCATAGTCCTGAGCAATGACTACACTATAGCCCAACAGGTTTGACCTTCTCATATTTGAAGCACAGAAGTTTGCATGGAGCTTATTTGAAGTATTTGAATATGACTTTTCTTTTTTCTGGAGCTTATTTATCCATCAGAGAACTAGAAATTGTGTTGTGAGAATTGTGTTTAAAGAATATTCCAGAAAAAAAATTACAAAACCCCCAAACAAACAAACAAAGATGGATGCAGTTAAGTAACACCTCAGAAAGAGATAAAAATGAAGTTTAGCATGAGGTGAACATACCAAGAATGAACATGTCTTTGCCTTTGCCACTTTGGTTGTTCCCCTTCCTATTGCTATATGAAGTTTGGACTACTCTTTGCCTAGAGCCTGGTGTTGGGTAAGGGATAAGATCTTCTTCCCTTTCTCTGGAAAACCACATGCCACTTCTGTCTGCCAGCCCACAGGATCTGAGCTCCATCTGTGACATGCATACAGGGCAACTCTAAACAAAATGTGCACATATGTCAACTCTGCATGCTGGTAAAGCAAAGCCAGAAACCCACAATCAGGCAAATAGAAATCTTTTGCATTGTAGAGACTCTAAATGAAATACTCATTTTTACAATATGCAACATTCAACTTTGACCTCAAGGCTTTGCCTAAAACCCCAAGTATCTAGGTCACTTGGTGGTTTGAAATGTCATTTTAAAAACACTGCTCTCTCAGACTCCTGCTGGCACTGATATGCCAGGAGCATGAGTTTAACATATGTTGGGAGTACATGAAATCACTGTAGCAGAAAAGGAAACGTATGAGCAATGGTGGCACTGAAAAGCATCATGTGTCAGCCAGATCAGATAAAAGTGCTACGGGAAAAAAAGGAGGGGCAATGGGATAAGAGAAGGAGGCAAAAAGAAAAAAGTGTATTAGAAAGTAAAGAGCATGTGAAAAGGGGATGTCTGTTAATGTAATTTGTCAAATACAGTAAGAATTACACTGGCAGAACTTTTCTAACTAAATGCATATTATAGGATTTTGATCAAATTGCATCCAGGAGTGACAGGTTTGCAGATGATTTCAAAGCCCTTACAGAAAGTCATGCATACTCTTTCTGTCATTCTCTTGCAAAAGGAAGCTTCGTGTAGGACAGGTCCTGTAATAAATTGAATTTCTTTCCCTTTCTCCTGTAAGCTCTAGTAAAAATTAGCACTCTAAATGTAAACTTGCCTTCTAAAGCAGTATCAGTATTCACAACTGGGAATGAAAAAGTGAATTACAGCTGAGTGTATTCCGTATGTCAGCTGGTGAATAAAGAAAAACAGCTGTTGGTGGCAGCCAACTGTGAGGATCATGTGGACAGTGTTATGTTCAGAACATAAAGTGAACAAGTTGCATGCTGACATGGATTCTGTTGCAGCAAAAGTGCCCAGTGCCTTGTAAAACTTTACAAATGGAGCCAAACTGTATAGATTAGAAGCAATAAGACAAAAATTATCATAGTTGTGACTACACAACTAATGCAGGTAGCCTGGGCCTTGTCTTGCACAATGAGCAGGGGCCTAATGTGAGACATGCACTGCCTCTGTATGGTTTAAACCTGGTTCCTTCTAACCTGGGGAAAACTACACCCAGGACTGACGAGTCATTAAACCACCTTTCAATACCCATGTCTTAAAAGAAGCACTAATTCATGATGATAGTTCGATACGTTTATTTTAATTTCAGAACACTTTATACCAGAACTAAGATCTGTAGTTCAGAGTGAAAACATGAATTCACATCAGGGAGAGGCAATAATCTGTTCTCCATGATGAGTGTATGGCCTGAGAACCAAAAGACTTGAAAACCTGTTTCCAAATTATTCTCCATCCTGCTCTTCTACATGGGCGATTTCCATCCCCCAATAACAAGAAAGGAGAGCTGACTCCTAGCACACTTAGACTGAGCTCGTTACAAGGTTCACAGCAGTACCAGGGATGTCCTGCGAGATCAGATCTTCTATGACCTGTGTGGGAAGTGTGAAATTCCATGTGACCAGATCTCCAATATGGTGGCAGTGTGCAGGAGAAGTGGGTCACTTGACAAGTATAACTTGTCATGGGTGACTGTGACAGAGGCATCTCTTGAGACACAGCCCCTTTTAATGCAGAAATGTGTCTCCTCTGTTTGTAAGATATCTGCTGCTATGAACACAGCCATGAAAGTGTGTAAGCCCTGAGCACTCTCATGGGAAGCTGCAAGCCTGGCATGCTGTGCAGAAGGCTTGATGGCTCTTCGAAGGACAGCAATTGATTGCAATGTTTAATCACTTACACAGAGCAACACTTCACTTCCTCCTTATTTACTAGTGATGAACATTTCTCACTAGAACTTCTTTTTCTCTCCCAGAATATGGAACTCCACGCTGAATTTTCCCTCAAGACTGAACATTTTTGAGCCATTGATTGTTCCTCTCATCTCTCATTTCCAGAATATGGTTTCTATCCTCCTTAAAAGGCCATTTGTTGGAATACTTCATGTATTTTCTATTTCTAATGCAGCTGTCCTGCCAGACAGCAATATGGATGCTGTGTGCAAAAGCTGAGGCATTCCTCTCCATGTGCATGAGATGCATTACCTACAGACACTTCCTCCAGAGACAGCTGCTGCACTTCACAATCTCCTCCCACCTGGGACATTTTCATTCCTTAGAAAGTTGCTCCCCTTTTTGAACATCAGAGATGTCTGCCACCAGAGCCCTCTCAGAGGGTCATGTGGCCCTGATTTCCCCATCTGACATTTTCCATCACTTCTACTGAACATTTCCCTGTGGAAGGAGTCCAGGCCTGTTTCACAGACATACTAATGGAGGTGCAGAAAAGCTAATGGTGGGATTGAGCTCACCTTCATTCACCTAACCCCAAAATCAGGAATCTAATCAGAACTAGTCATCTAGACTCTCTCTACAGTCAATGACGAAAGACAGGTACCTCCAGAGCATGATTCATTCCTCTTTTCTTGGACAACTATCCTAAAGGATGTTGAACTGTACTCCAGAGATGCCTGCCTATCTGCCTGAATGATAGAGGAGACCTAAATAACTAGTTTACCTGAGATACCTATCTGCAGGATGACTTCAGCTAAGTGCTAGGCTCCTGCTCCAAGTGATGCACCCAAGCTCAAGAGGGGAGTCTGGGGCAGAGTCAACAGTCAGACTCTTTCTCCCATCTCCAAGGCATGTGCCCAATTAAAGAGTCCTTATTCTCAATGGACACATTTTTTTAAAGCAGGAAAACATTAAGAACATTCTCCCTGTGCCTCTGAATCACACCTCTAACACCACCTTTGTTCCATCCAAATCCTTTTGAAATCCAAAAGCTGCTATGAAAACACAGATGTAATTTTTCCACTGTCTTTTTGTTCTTTCTTTAAAAGAGCAACAAACACAACAAAAAACCACAATTGGAAAAATTCAGGAAGAAAATGCTCAAGGCTAAGCATGGTTTCTATCTAATTTGAATTCAAATAAGTTTTTCATTATTTCTAAATTTAATTATAGCCTTGAAATGTATAAAATTACACGTGAAAATAGTAAACAGAGCTTAAATATACCCTATAACACCAGGCAGAATCACAAACACTGTTAATTTGCAGGGATACTGTTTTCTTGATCAACATAACGCCATGATGCCTTCCTTTATGTCCTTCGCCAGAGTAAGCAGATGGAGAAATGTCTTTTCCATACCTTAAAAATGAATATAAATATGTCCTTATCTGAGATCTAGCAAGCAGATTTGACCTTCAGATGGAATGCTAGGACTCTCTCAGTTTTAAAGTGCCCTGGAGAATGTAACTGGAACCAGTAATTTTCCAGAAGTACTGTTTAACTAACCATAATGGTTCTTATATCACATATATAATTTCCTAGTAAATGCTATTGGAACTTTCTGTATCTCTGCATTAAAATAGAGTTCACAAGTCTCACAAGACTTTCTATAACATCCCCTTTTGGTCCTGTTGAACCCTTTTGGCTCATAACCCCATTACATTCGCAAGGATGTTACTTATAGGAATAAGGGTCTAGGATATGATCCAAATATAGTGGCTGTTTCTCCTCCTTTGTTCAGTGCTGTCATAGAAGCCTATCTTATTATTTTTCAGAGAATACAAATGAGAGTGGGGTTTATAACGAATCACAATAGGTTTGTTCTTTACAAATCCTGAAACAAGTTTCATGCAACAAATGAAAGGTACCTGTTTCACCCACTGGCTTTCAAGGATTTTTGAGAGTAGCAATGTGTCAGAATCTCTTCAAAAAGTCATCAAATATATAATTTTTGAAGCACGAGGTAACTTAATTCAGCATGTCATTAATAGCTCTCACAACAGCATAGCAGTATTAATGTGTAGTGATGGAGCTGAAAGGGAAGTGTACATCTTTCCAAGTTTGTTTCCTTGCTTGTTAAACAACCCACAGGCCTGAAAGGCTCTGAGATATACCCAACATTTAACTTGCAGCCAAAAAATTGAAAAATGTACAACTGTTTCTTCTTTTAGGTTTTGGGAGGTTTTTCAGAAAAAGGAGTTCAAATTCTTACTCTGGGTTACCCTAGAGCAAAATTTTAATGATGGATTGTGAATTAATTCAAACTCCATATCTGTGTCATCCCAGACTAAGAACATTTGAGGGTTTTGTTTTGCTTGTGAGTTGCTGTTAAATTCTTTTTTATTATCACTGGTCTTTCAATTATTGTCTGTGCAGGCTTGTGTTTAACATACACCATCTCCAGTGACAGTTTGCCAATTGGTGCTCAGACCTCAGAATTTCTCTCACAAATCATGCATGGATGTGTACAGCTCTGGTCCTGCAGATTATAGCATGTGTTGATGCTCATAGGAGGACAGAAGAATTTTTTCCTGCAGCAACTTACGTGCACAATGCATTTTTCATCTAATTGTCCATAAGAAGTATAATATTGGATTGGGTTTAAATGTGAAAAGTTTTGGTAGTGTGGGGGGCTACAGGAGTTGCATCTGCAAGAATATGCCAGAAGCTTCCCCCATGTCCAACAGAGTCAATCCCAGCCAGCTCTGAGAGGGACTTGCCACTGTCCAAGGCTGAGCCCATGAGTGAGGGTGGATGTGTCTCTGGGATAACATGTTCAAGAAGAAGTAAAAAACTGTGTAGATGAAGAGAGGAGTGAGAACAAGTGAGAGGAACAACTCTGCAGTCATCAAGGCTAGTGAAGGAAGGGCAGGAGGTGCTGCAGGCACCTGAGCTGAGATTCCCGTGCAGCCCGTGGTCCAGACCGTGGTGAGACAGCCATGCCCCTGAAGCCCATGGAGGGCCATGGTAGAGCAGAGATCCACCTGCAGTCTGTGGAGGACCCCACAACAGAACAGGTGGTCACCTGAAGGAGGCTGTTATCCCATGGGAAGCCCTCTGTGGAGCAGGTTTGTTGGCAGGACTTCTGACCCCTTGGGGACCCATGCTGGAGCTGTTCGTGAAGAACAGCAGCATGTGGTAAGGACTCATGATGGAGATGTTTGTGAAATACTGTCTTCCACGGGAGGGATCCCACACTGGAGCACGGGAAGAGCTGGAGGAGGAAGGAGCAGCAGAGACGATGTGTGATGAACTTACCACAACCATCATTACCCTCCCCATATACCTCTCAGTGGGAGGAAGTAGATAAAATCGGGAATGAAATTGAGTCCAGGATGGAGGGAAGGATGGGGGAAGGTATTTTACGATTTGGATTTATTTCTCATTAGCTTACTCTGATTTTGCTCAGTAATTAATTAAACTAATTTCCTCAAGTTGGGTGTGTTTTGCCCATGACAGTAATCGCTGAGTGATCTCCCCATGTCCTCACCTCAACCCACAAGTCTTTCATTGTATTTCCTCTCCCATGTCCGTCCGAGGAAGGGAGTAACAGAGCAGCTTTGGTGGGCACCTGGCATCTACACAGGGTCAACACAACACAAATATAATCACTGTAAATTTATATTGGTACAATGGAAAATTAAGGAAGTATGCTGTGCTATCACCAAAAGGAAGTGAAATTACCTGCCTAAAAAAGTACCGAAAGGAGGTAAGGTCGAGCTGCCCACTCTCTCTGGCACAGAGCTCCCTTTGGAGTTACTCCTTGTGCACAGAGCAGGTTGTTGNCCAGCCAGCTCTGAGAGGGACTTGCCACTGTCCAAGGCTGAGCCCATGAGTGAGGGTGGATGTGTCTCTGGGATAACATGTTCAAGAAGAAGTAAAAAACTGTGTAGATGAAGAGAGGAGTGAGAACAAGTGAGAGGAACAACTCTGCAGTCATCAAGGCTAGTGAAGGAAGGGCAGGAGGTGCTGCAGGCACCTGAGCTGAGATTCCCGTGCAGCCCGTGGTCCAGACCGTGGTGAGACAGCCATGCCCCTGAAGCCCATGGAGGGCCATGGTAGAGCAGAGATCCACCTGCAGTCTGTGGAGGACCCCACAACAGAACAGGTGGTCACCTGAAGGAGGCTGTTATCCCATGGGAAGCCCTCTGTGGAGCAGGTTTGTTGGCAGGACTTCTGACCCCTTGGGGACCCATGCTGGAGCTGTTCGTGAAGAACAGCAGCATGTGGTAAGGACTCATGATGGAGATGTTTGTGAAATACTGTCTTCCACGGGAGGGATCCCACACTGGAGCACGGGAAGAGCTGGAGGAGGAAGGAGCAGCAGAGACGATGTGTGATGAACTTACCACAACCATCATTACCCTCCCCATATACCTCTCAGTGGGAGGAAGTAGATAAAATCGGGAATGAAATTGAGTCCAGGATGGAGGGAAGGATGGGGGAATGTATTTTACGATTTGGATTTATTTCTCATTAGCTTACTCTGATTTTGCTCAGTAATTAATTAAACTAATTTCCTCAAGTTGGGTGTGTTTTGCCCATGACAGTAATCGCTGAGTGATCTCCCCATGTCCTCACCTCAACCCACAAGTCTTTCATTGTATTTCCTCTCCCATGTCCGTCCGAGGAAGGGAGTAACAGAGCAGCTTTGGTGGGCACCTGGCATCTACACAGGGTCAACACAACACAAATATAATCACTGTAAATTTATATTGGTACAATGGAAAATTAAGGAAGTATGCTGTGCTATCACCAAAAGGAAGTGAAATTACCTGCCTAAAAAAGTACCGAAAGGAGGTAAGGTCGAGCTGCCCACTCTCTCTGGCACAGAGCTCCCTTTGGAGTTACTCCTTGTGCACAGAGCAGGTTGTTGCTCGCTGGGAACTTGGCTTTTGAGCTCTCTGCGTCAGACCCTTACCCAGCCAGTGCCAGCCCTTCTAGTTTCCATCCCATCTCAGTAGGGCCAGCCACCAACTTCCAAAATGAGGAGATGCTATGAGTCCACTCCTACCACTTGGGGCTTAGAGAGACCCTAAAAACCAACTCATGAGAAACAGAAAACAAAAAAATATGTGTGGGTCTTGCTCGGGAATGTGCATTAAGTGCCATTAACAAACTGGCAGCCTGACTAAGTGTTCATAGTCTCATGCTGTCTGTTGCAACATTTTCCCTTTCGTGTGCTCAGGATTTTGGTTTCATCTTTGGAAAAACATCTCCAACCTAGAGCCAGTGTACTCCATCCTCCATTAGTAAAGTTCATGATAACTTGGCTTCATTCCCTGTTGGAAAGTGTCCTCTGCGTTAACAAGCCACTGGCCAAATTTCTCCCTGGGCAGCCTAAAAACTGCCAGACAGAAATGAGATCTGTAAAACCAAGCTGACAGCACGAGGTCTATACAGACTTTTCCAGGCCTTTTGCCAGGCCCTAGAGGCCTAGTTTTAGAAAGACAAATTGAAACCATAACTAGCTAGCTAAGCTCTCCTCGAACAACTCTTCTCTCCTTTTACAGTGACAAAACCCTGCCCTTGCCAGGCCTAGCCCCTGGTACTGGTACATTGCCAATGGCTCTAAAAAGGCATAGCAGAAGTCAGGAAAACGTCGATAGAAGGAAATCTGAGACACACTCCAGCCTCTTCTCTTCCTGTGTGAGGCAGTCCAGAGAAATGGGGCAGTTACAGGTTCTGGAATTTCCCTTTGTGTGTCCTGCAGGTTTTCTGCCTGGGTACTGAAAAGGAGGAAAACAAACCCCCAGGACTGAGCAACAGTGCAAGTTTACATCTGGGAGAAAGCATGAGAGAAAAGCTAATCCAGAACCTGCTCTGCCTGGATGTGATCCTGCAAACTGCTCCTTTCCCTCAGGACACCATCCTCTTAGCAGCACCCACCAGTGCTCCCACTCCCATGGGCTGCCTGGGGGTCCAGCTTGCCTAGGGGCTGATTTGAAAAAGCCAAGACTTTTAAAGGGCAGATTATGACCAAAAGCTGGCTTTGTATGCATAGAAATTCATGTAGGACACAAGCCTACAGCAATTTTTAAGCACACATCCTAAATACCACTAGAAGGTGACAAAATTTTTGGGCTTTAGTGAAAAACATGTCCTTTCAAGAGTGAGGAAGACATTGCCATTGCTTGATGTTTAACAATGTTCTTTTTTGTTTTCTTTTGAATCAATGTATGCACAGGAATTACTAGGGCACGAAAGTGGGTGCTGTTTTAGGTGGAGGCACTCTTGTATAGTGAATGTGCTTTATTTCACATAAAGGTATTGTAGAATAAAGGACAAGTACAAGTACATTGTGTGCTCAAGTATTAGTGGATATCAAAAAGAAAAGTACATAAGGTCTGGTGTTTGCAAAAGCAAACCATGCTTATGAGTTATACAAATGACTACAGAGTCCAGTTCTCTGAAGACTTAATGCATTTATTTATAGCTGACTGATTTGGGACTAAAATTTTGGAACAAGTTCACATATTCTTGTTTCTCCTGCCACAGCTTGTGGTTGTCTTATCTTTTTTTTTTTTTTTCCCAGCAACCAAAGGAAAGAGAACCTTTTTTTAACCACAGCACTTGTCTCCTTTCCAAGTCATAAAAAAGTAAATAAACTTTTACAAAGCACAATGCACAAATTGAGGGGAGGATCTTTTCTGTCCTGCAGTCTTTCATCTTAGAAAACCAAACAATAATATTGACTCTTACACAAAACTCCAGTGCACTACAGAAATCTTTCAGTAGAAAGGGGGAAAGGCAGCAGAAAAGCAGTCACGGCATCTTACAGGAGAGAACAAGACTTTGATTCTTCAGTGTTCAGTGCAGTCACACAGCTTGGAACAGAAAGGCTTGGGAGTAGAGGCATTAAATAATACATAATCCTTGAACAACTTCCTTACCTAACCACAGTTCCCTCAGTCCATGGTTTTATACTCTTTAATTCTTGCCTTGTTCCATGGTGCGTAACACATGTTAGTGCTTATTTTGCAATTAGAAACAGTTCTCAATGTTGATTTTTGTGCCAATCTGTGATATTTGGGCACATGTTGCTGCACACCTTGAAAAATCCATGGCATGGAATTAATCATTTTAATATGCTTGTCTGTACTTTACCTAGTTTGGTGGAGAACCTTGCATAAATCTTTTCCTGTATGTCTAGGTTTGTATTTTGGATAGATTATCCTATTTTTGAGAAAGCTTTGCAGCATATCAGAAGATCAGGCTGTTTCTCGAGAGTACACTTTGTGCTATGTATAAAACAACATTAGTGACAGGGTGTGCTTTTTTCAGTTGGAAATGACATTTGATACATTAGCCAAACAGGGACCACAGCCAGATCATAATTGGATATGTATTTTCGACATCCTCAGCCCTTCAACCAATTGGCTGGGACTCCAAGAGGCTTATTAGTAGAAATGCAGCTTTATCTTTTTTGCTAATCTGACTAAAGTGAGACCATCAAAGAAGGAGCCAAAATAAAGGAGGAATAGAAAGAAAGAAAGAAAGATGAAAATACCAGACCTTATGTGTCCAGTTGCAGTTCAAAAGAATTATGGCTCATTAGGCTTTGCAGGCAGTAGCAACCTGCAGAAGACAACACGGAATGGCTTTAGGATGAGGAATATTTTTAAGTTGTAATATCTGTCATAACCAAACATTTAATGGCCTAAAGGAAGATTCAATAGGGCAGAATTGGCTGAAACCTAGCATCTTTTATTCTGTTTCATTTGCTGCTAAAGCAGGTTGAAAAAAAGGCTGTCACTGAATGCATCTGCAAAACCACACCAAATCGTTTTCAGGCACTTAATTTTTTCATTTGCCATTGCACATCTGGAAGAATGGTTTATATATGGTGTCATACAGAGAAGAACTTAATTTAGATTTAATTCATTAATTTTGTTGGCTATATTAAAAATTAAGTTAAAAATCCTTCTCTCTTGTATGGTTCATCCTGATGAGGAGTTTGGCATATTTTAGTAAGAATGAAAAAAGGTAGGGCAGGAACTGTGCAAAAGGCTACTGTGTAAGGAATGAAACTAGAGAAACTTTGCAGGAAGTTTTGAACTGTGTGCAAAGTATAAGCCCAACATTTCAGAAAACAAATCCTCTAAAATTGATCTAAGCAAAGACTGCTGCTAAAGTAAGGCAACACCTGGATACACTCACAGAGAATTCATTGCAAAATAAAAGCTTGCATGTGCATTTAACAAACTTGCAAGGTATAAGACACTTCAGTAAACTGTGCTTTCACATGCCTTCTTCCAGCTGTTGTCAGCTGATGCTTTTGCCATGTGTGAACTGATAGCTTCTGCTCTGGTTTGACATACGAACTTAGGCAATGAATCAGAAGCACTGAGTGGTAATAAGTCAAAGCTGTAAGGAACATGGAAGTGGCAATCAGCCATCATTCACTGCTTGACAACAGGCTTGATGCTACAAAGGAAAATCACCAACCAAAAATTTTCCATGAATAGTTCAACTACTATAAAATGGAAATGCTTTGAAAAGGTTTATCTGGACTTTCTTGCCTTAAGGAAAGAAAAAATTATCAAACTTTTATCAGACAGTGGTCTAAATTATTCTGTTACATACCTGACAACTATCAGTACCAGATGCCATCTAGAAGCATTAGGGGATGCCTATACACCCTTTTTTTCTGAAGTGGTTAGAGTTAAATAAAAGTCAGAGAGCTATTTTTGAGGACTTAGTTTATTTTAAAGTCAGCAAGACATCCATCTTTTAGAGCACAGCACAAGGGAGGTAATTTAAACTAATTTGGCAAAACAGTCAAAAAATCAGGGTCAAGCGTGTTGAGTTTCACCCCCCATCTACTATTGGTAAAGTTCAGCCATGATGGCCATCAGGGGTGAGATGAATTGTGGTCATTGGTTCTTCTCTGGTGCTTTTCCAAAGTCTGAACCCCACGTGGAGTAACTGGGAAGGTCTGTCTGAGGGTTTCTCACAGCACTGAATGCAGTGGGGTACCTGGTTTTCTCTGAGCCACTGCTCTGGGACGGTAAAACTCAGACGTCAGAGTTTTACCCCGTAGGGAAAGATCATGTGGGGATGGTTTGTTTGGTCTCTATCTGAAATATTCCACTTCCTAAGATGTTTGTGATGTACAAGCAAGAGGTTGAAGGGGTATCTCTAAACCAAAGCAAATTCATATCTAACCACAAAATCTCCTGCAAAGCCCAGTCACTCTTCCAATGCTACTTTCCTTCTCATCCCCTTTTCAGCTGCTCCCAGTATTGTCAGGTAGTGCCAGTGAACAACAACTCCTCCCATGGTCAGAGCTTTTCATTTTGCCCTGATTCATTGCTCCCTGGGTGCCTGGCCACAGGGCTGCCTGCTATGGGGAACAGGGATCCTTCCAAACACTGCCTTTCCTCTTCTCATGGGAGATAAAACCCTGGAGCTTCAGCCACTTTAAAGGTTTAAATAACAAGTTTAGCTTCACAACTAGGGTGGGCTAAAACCATGCAAGCAGCAATTTGATCGCTTATAATCATCTGGCCATACCCTTGGCAAATTTCTTATCCATAAGAGCATATTACTGAGCCAGAAAACATTTTCAGTTTTTCATTAGCCTCTGGAGATGAAGTAATGAGAAGGGGGGACCAAAGTCCAAAATAAATTGTTTTGCACTCTTTCACTCATATTCACAAGTAATTCAAACAAGCCCTTAGCTTTAAGCATATGGACTCTTTCAAAGGTAGGGATTTAAGAAAATGCAGAATTTACTTCATACAAAGTATGGTTCTGTTTCTTTCTGCAGTGTTCCTAATCTATCTTCATGTGCTTTCTCATTTTATGGTAGATGCTAACATTATTTAAGCATGTCTGCTGAAAATCCTTCTCTTTAAGACCACAGGTGGCTGACTAAACATCATCTCTGGTAAAATATCTGTACAACAATGTGCTACCAAAGACTTTTGCTGCTTATACAATAGCCATAAGAAACCATCACTGTGTAAAACCAGAGTCTGTAAGTGTCAAGTTTGACTTGGTTTCTTACAGATTTTCCAGGCTAAAACTCAGTGATTCACAGGTTGTTCGAATTTGCTACTGTAAAATATTTTCTTTATTCAATTATTTTGCTAATATTCTTCAAGAATTGTTCATCTTTTCTGTCCCCTACAGATGATTTTTTTTTCTGCTGATCTGTTAACATTCCTTTTAATTCATCTGATCTAGTGAAGATATTCAAAAGAGAAGTATAGGTGATGGATAGTCAGTCCAAACCATATGCCTCTGATAAAAAGTCTCAGGTAGCTAATCCACCATGCAAAAACACATGAAACTTTTGAGATGCACAAAAAATTATTAATCACTTTGCTACTGGGTAGTAGCTAATGCAGACCAACTATTAACTGTTAATGAGGTAGGCATAACGGTCTGAATTATGGAGAGTATAGTATAATGATTATTTAATTTACTGTAAGTTCACACTGTAAGTAGAGTTCTGGTAGCCTGCAAACACAGCCTGGAAGCAAAAACTCCATATGGCTGCAGGATTCCATGATAAAAGCTGGAATTTTGCTCCATCCCCTAAAAAACCCCCAAACCCCACAGAACTCCATTTCTAAACATGTGAAATAAAAGCGTTAACATTCATGGCATAAGGGGCCCTGCAAATACATGAGGATTCTTGCTGGCAACTGGGGTAATTTTGTAGCTGTACCATGCCATAGTGGCGTATATGTTGCAATAACTGCCAGTGTATGAAATGCACACATAAATTTTGAAAACTGTGTTTTGAATGATTTACCACTGAGTTACACTCAAATCAGACAAGTAACCCATGGTGTATTTCTGTTAACTGATAACTTCAACCAGACCCAAGATGGTATCTTCAAATAAGTGGGGGTGTAGTAGTGAATTACACTTTTAAAAAAAAATGTCTGCCTATCTTTGCTCTTTTATAGATCACATTACTAGCAGAACTGGAAAATTCCCAGTAGGATGAAGAGTTTATACATAATACAAAGCATATTTTATTTTCTTTGGCTTGTCTTAAAAGCAAGGGTCTTTAGTTAGGTGAACTCCTGTTGATTGTAGCTGACGTTTGCAAGATTTTCTTTTGATATAATGGATCTTTGTCCAAAAAAGAAAGCAGGAAGCAAAATTCAAATCTCCAGGACCAGTCCTCAGAATTTAATCCTTTCCCTTAGCGTGGGTTTAGCCTGAGGAAAGACTTAAAGCTGTCTAACTGGATACAGATATACAGCAGCAGAATGCAGGTCTGCTAGTGCGGCCTGGTGAAACATGGGGAGCAAGACACATAGGAACATGCCGGCTCTTTTGCCTTGGAGCTGCTTGGCACACTGAGCAGCCTGGGTTTAGCCATTAAATGATTGCATGCTGGGTTACAAAGCACTACGAACTGGCTGCATGTAAACAACGTGAAAACCAAATCTAAAGGACTGCACCTTGCAGCTGAAATCTACGGGCCAGAAAGAGAAGTAGGAGCGAGGCCCCAGCTCCACCTGGGAGCTGGGAAGTCGGGGTCCCAGGCAGTGCCTGCATTCCAGACTGCACACATGCAGTGAGCTGTCCCTGGGAGCTGTCCCTCCTTGTGCTGGCATGGTTGGTGGTGGCAGGGGGAGGAAGTACCTCCATGCAAGCTCCAGGAAAAGGGACCTCTGCTTTCCCTGATGTAAATCCGGGCTGTGGCACTGGTTTCAGTTCTATTCGTTCAGATTTGTCTGAGGGCTGAGAGCCCCCTACAATAACGGAGAGTTAAAAGAGAAAGGGAAGGGGGAAAGGCAGAGGTATTTGGAGATAGTTATCATGTATATCCTGGGGCCTCTGATGTTCCCCGCTCCTCCTTCAGAGTGAGGTGTAAATGAGGGAGCAGTGCTGATTTCAGTACCCTTTGGTGGGCCTTAGGCACACAGCTCCTGCTTGGGCATGCAGTCTGCAAGCACCCGGTGAACAGGCTGGATCTGGAGCCTCTCTGGAATGCCAGGTCAAGGACTCTGGTAGATGCAAGGATACAAGGCTCCGTCTAGCTCTCTGAGAGGCAGAATGGGAGAGAATCCCATAGTCAGCTTCACTTGTGCTTACCACATGCTTAAAATCTAGCATAATCTAGCTTGCTCTCCTGGTTTGCGCCAGATTCCTCTGCTTCAGGCCCATAAAATGGGGGTAAGGGTGGTGCTTGAGCTGTTTCACAAATTAATGTCCGTAGGACTTGGAGGGAGGCTGCCTGAGAAAACACCACCCTCAATGCATACGTACCGGTCCAAGGCCAGAGTCCTGCTGGGAGTGGTGAGGGGCCAGGCTGAAGGTCTGGCTGCCAAGTTAACAGCCTAATTAAGAAGTAAAAACAGGTTGTTGAAAAACTCGAATCTGCTTCAAAGTACCTGGTAAGCAAGATGCTGTTAGCCTGGCAGTTGGTGTATCCATGAAGAAAGCTCTCCTACCAATAGCTGTCCTGCTACAGCATGGTGTGCAGTCACATCATGACAATACCCTGACAAGAAAGCTGGTGGATCAGCTGGAAAAGGTGTACCCTTGCCCTTGGCATGGTTTACAGACCCACGCTCAGATGCGCTTGATGGCCAAACTATTCCTCCCCGCTCTGCCCCCATTCAGTGCACTAGTGTGGCTGCCACACGACTCCTGCTTCAACATGTTGAGTTACATAGTGCCTTGTGTGCATCAACAGAATTTAGGCTATATCAAGATGAAAACATAATTGTTCTCAACAGTGGTATAACTATAATAGCTACCTCCAGGAGCAACCCCTCCATTTGTGAGGTTCATGCCAAAGACTGAGGAAATCGCGCATCTGGTTTGCTTTATCTCCCTTCTCTGGGCTCACTGAGGATTGAACTGTGGATTTATTCTCTAGCCTGGAGTGAAGGACAATTTACTTACCAGGACAAACTAGGGACTGACTTATAATTCAGCTACTGTCCAAACTGTATTTCTCTGCAGATCCATGTTTCTCTGCAGCCCAGCCTCCTGATGGTGCAGACTGGCTCTGGGAGCTGGCAAGGACACCAGCACACCACACAAGAGCTCTAAGTTGTTATTCTTGCGTGAGATCCATTCCCACAGCCCCTGCCTAGCGTGGGCCACCAGGAGCACCCCTGGAGCAGCAGAGACCTTCACCATGGATGGGGAGAAGCAGGAGGTCCATGCAGTCCATGCAGGGGGCGAAGCAGGCATTTACCACTATTCAAGAACGAGTTGTTATAGAATACACTCAGCTTCCAAAGCATTTGTGTCTGCTTCTAGCACTGGGCTGGGGGACAGCCAGCTACTACTGCCCGAGGGAAAAGACATGGTGCCAGCCAGCCACCATGCAGCACTACCACTAGTGGCTGAGCACCTAGGTGCACCCTGCCACAGTCAGTCCCTCCTCCCCCTCCTCCTTTCAGGGCAACATCTGGAATGCAGAGGGAACTGGGATGGGGTACCAGATGTCTCCTTCTGCTCCAGAACCCAAAGAAGAGGGCTGTGCACCCTGGTTGGTGTTAGTGTGTGGTGCAATAGCCAGGCCCTGTTTTGACTGTGTGAGCATCACCACTGACCCCAGTTCACCACTTCTGCAACACAAAATAACTTTTTGATGAAACATGAATATAAAAGAGGGAAATGCTTTCCCATAGATTAAGGGTTCATGGCAAGTAACAAGAGCTTGGAAACTCAAAATTGCTCTCTTTTTAAAAAGAGAGCAGAAGAAGGTTAATGAACACTGATTTTTAGTGTAACTGTGTTACAAACACAAGTTCCCATGTGCTCCTGAGAGCCAACTTATTTCTGCCCTAATGAGCAAGCTGAAACACAGCCTCCTGTATACTGCCAAAGGCAGAGCCAGAATACTCCAGCACAATAAAAATTCTCCACTGCCCTCAAGCCTGCATCTAAAATTGTATCCAAACCTGAACTGAATTATTTCTGAAAGAGTAATTACTTCTTGATTACTTTTTACCAACTTCTAGGCTCCCAGGCTCCAGGCAGAAGTCAAACTGTCAGATGTCAAAAGGGAGAGAGAGAGAAAAAAATGTTCGTACAGCTATTCCAGCCCAGCTGGAAGAAAGGAACACAATAAATCTTTCCTTGTGGGAGCTCCAGACCACTTTCCAGAGGCTGTGTTGCTTCTGATGCATTTCTGATAAACCTCCAAGCCCTGACAGGATGCTGACCTGCCCTTGCTGCATAGCATGGGAAAGGAGGGGAGAGCTTGGCACCAGCAGCGAGATACAAAGGTGAGAGCACATGGAGGGCAGACCATCTCCACTGAGTTGCTTTTCAGCTCTCTGTGGAAGTGGGCTAGAACGGGGTCTGGTCCTTCTTTTCCACCCCAACCAAAAGCCAGCACAGGTCACCCACCCAGCAAGCACCTTTCACCACCAGCGAGGTGCTGTGACCGGTGCGGCGCAGGAGTGCTCCCCCTGCCAGCTGCCTACCAGCCCTTGCCCAGACCAGAAGATGGTGCATTTTCAAACTCTCCCTCCTCTCCAAGTTTCACTCCTCACATCGAACCCTTCCAGAGAGAGTTTGAATTCTTCTCTATTTGGCTGTCTTGACTGGGCATGACAGCTTCTTGCATGCAGCACCCCTGTTTTCCAATCATCCTGTGGAGCACACAAACCACTCACAGGCAGACACCCTACTGGATCCGGACAAGAGTTCAAGCTGGGTGGGGATTTTGAAGCCCAGCAGATCACTTTACTGTTGACTGCTTTCCATGCCAGAGTCCTGTCACTGATCACTCTTTCAACCAAAGATACCTTGTACTCCTGTATCTTCCCCAAAACACTTTTTAAAAATCCTTTTCCTTTCTGAGCAGGGATAATGGGTACTGGATGCAGTATTCCTTGAACAGGTATGTTACTTTTTTCCATAGTGTCATGTGATGCTTTCTCTTTTGCTTTTTATACATTTTAACAGGTCCTCACATTAAACTTTGTTAGTATGGAGCTTTTGCTAGTGAAGAATTTTTCTCTGTGATTCCAATCCTCCTAGATTTCTTCTTGAGAGACATTTGCTCATTTATAGTCTATCCATATGTATGAAAGGCTAGGGCTGTTTTTCCCTGCATGCATAATGCAAAAGGCTCTTTTTTACCTTTAAGTTTCATCATGGCAGTTTATCACCTAGTCATTCATTGTCAGTGAACACTGAGAAAGTAATTATTCCCCAGCACAGCTAGTGGAATTATGCATGCCTTTTCCTTTGTGGGGTGAATATCACCAATGCTGCAGCCCTTGACCAGATGTCTTGGGTATAGCTGTTGTATTTGAGTAAAGAATGCTAGAAGGAATGTGAGGTCTAATTCATTCTCAACAGAAAGAGTCTGATCCTGAACATATTTTATTCCGTAAGTATTCTATTTTATTCTGTAAGTATTTTAAATGATGGCTTCCTTCCCTCGTTTCTCTTTGATTCAGCAGATGCTATGTAGCATCAGGACTACTTTGGGGAATGTTTCATTCGAAGTCACCATGCACTGGTTGGGTTGGATTTCTTTCCATAACGTCCTTTGACCACAAGGATACCATATATTTTGTATTCCTGAGTATATTAAAGCCAAGTGGCTAGATATGAAGTTTCTGTAGGTATGTAAGTCCATTTCTAGGATGAAAAAGGAAAATCAGAAGGAGGAATACAACACAAACTGGTGTGTTACACGGGACCTAAGGTTCCCATCTTGCACATCAAATCTATTATCTCAAAAAGGCTTTGTGGAAGAATAAAAAAACTGTATTTTCACAGAGCAGTGGATCAAAAATACTCCTGGTTTAGGGACAAGGCTGTGGTAACTGAGGTGGGTGCTGACATCAGGAAGGTCAAAAGGGAGATGCCATGGGCTTTTAGACTAGGACCAAGGTCAATCAGCTTTTTAGGTAGACCAAAGCCAAGGAGAAAGCTCAAAGGAGATCTGTGTTGTTCTCTTGACCAAGTGATCTAATGTCAATAGAAAATGCTAATTTGGATTTTAGTCCAAATTTCTAATGTCTGGCAGACAATTCAGCCTGCCCATGGATCCAGAATGCTAATAGTGTGAAATTAACAGGAAAAATTATGATTATTAACTTCAAAAAATATGAGGCCTATAAAAAGATCAAAGAGATGCCTATCATCAAACCAAGATAGTTTCATTTGCCCTCAATAGTGGGTGTATGAGCAAGCAGAAAGTCAACTAACAGAAAATGTAGTAAGGTGCAGCTCTGACCAGAAAATTATTCCATGGCTTCCAATTTATGTATCTGTATTCAGTTGTGGTATTCAAAGCATTTTGTGGCATTGTCTTAACATATTTCTTAAGTGACTGATCTTTCTTCTCAGGCTACGCAAGTATTTTGTTCAAATTCCCTTTTATTTTTCAAATAATACAAAGATCTATCTTCTCACTGCAGGTCATTACTGTAAAAATTATACATGATTGATAAATCCATATTTATCTTGTTTGCTGAGTATCCCTGCACCTGTTTTTTAGTGTATTCTCCCTTTTTATTTTAGAGAACATCTATAAGACATTTGATTCCCTATGACTGTTTTCTACACTCACCATTAATTTAATTTAGAGGGATTTAAACTCTTGAACTAGTAGGTAAGTATTCACACAGAATAGAAATACAGGAAGAAAAAAGCATGTTGGAAAGCTTAACCTAATATTTTATTTTAATCAGGCCTTTTATTTTTCCCTCAAAAGGTAATAAAAATAAGGCACACAGGCAGCATAGTTTCATTTCCTCAGGAGATGCACAGATGGGGTATTGTATCAGGTGTTACGAGGGTTGTTGTGGGAAGTGTGGTCTCTTTGTCCTTTATACCTCATCAGACAGTGAGGGAAATCTGAGTAACTTCTTGAGACATGACCTATGAGTTTTCCCCACGAGGTTTTTCCTAGGTCTGGGTGAAGAGGGAAGTGTTGGGAGCCGTGGGGGAAAAGACGGCAAAAGAGGAGAGGGTGAGAAGGAAAGCTGCAGTATCAAGCCCTAGAATAGGTCAGACCAGGACCGCATGGCTTGCAGCAATTGGGACAGGCTCCATGAACAGACTTAGATTTCAGCTACCTCCATTTTTATGAGAAATGGGTAGAAACAGGAACAATTTTGATGTAGCTACACTTCTTTGGTCAGTTGCTTAACTACACTGTCTTGGATCAGGGAGCTGTTTTATTAAAACCAACCATGTTTGCCTGGGTGCATGTTTCAGATAGTTGTCTCAGGTTTGGGCTTGTTTTCACATTTTGTGTGAGACTTAGGCTCCCTCACCGGCGTCTCCTTGCAGCTCCCTTTGCCCTAGCCTGTGGCTGCCAGAAGTGTTTCATTGATAGAAAACCAGAGAACTGCTTTTATTTAGTGGGAGTGACCAATTTAGAGCAGAAGCGGGGGCAGGGGAGAAAACACATCTGCCAAATATCAGATTATATATTCCATAGCTGAAGTGTTTGCATAACTTTTCAGTAGCTACCATTTAAAGAAAGAAAACCACTGATGGGCCTTTTCTTAATATATTCCTCCAAGTTTGACATGTTTACTGTGTACTGCCAGCAATGATTCTGTACTTGGAAGGTGAAGTTACCCATATCTCCACTGTGGCCCCTGTGCCAGCTAGCAAGACAGGACAGGCCTCCCCCATTTTCACAATCTTGGCATTCAGCTGCCAGCAGTGCTGGGGGTTGCCCAGCCCTCCCACACCCACAGGGGCCCTTGCTTCCCAGCCCAGGAGAGCGTGGCCTTGTTTGAGTGCCAGTTGTGTGTTATCAATAATGATATCTAGAAAACATTCATTTGGCCATTTTGGTTAGTTGCTCAGTATCTCAAAAGAAACTGTCTGGTATTTCCCTTTGGAGGAAAGGGAAACAACACACAATTTCGGCACTGGCATTTGCAGCATTCCTGTCACTGGCCAGATTTTTTCTCTGCTAAGGAATTATCCAAGCAGATTTCCTTTTCTGAGCAGAAGGTGCTCAGAGAAGCCTTCCCACTCTGTGGCTAGTGAGCACATGTCTCAATATAGCTTTGCTCTCTTTGACTGAAGCCTGAGGGTTTTCAAATGCTTCTGGAGCTTTTTTTGCTAGCAGTCACCCTCCTTATGTTGTTCAAATTATAGCTTGGTGAAATCCATGAAGCCCACGTACCTTCCACTCTCAGTGGGATGGTGCTTGGGCCACCTGGGCCACTCTCCCATTGACAAGTATGAGCTGAGTTTTTCACATCAGGGAAGGGCATTTTCTATTTTTGCTGCAAGCCAAAGCTACCACGTGTTGTCTGTGAAATGACAGGCTGTATGCCAAACAAGAATTCACAAATGAACGCTGTAATTAGATAATGCATTACAATCAGGGGAAAAAAAAAAAAAGAAAGCAGTCTGTGGAGACAATTAGCACTGTTTAACTGGTTTTGATTGCCCTGTTAAAGGGCAGAATGAGACCTTTGATGTTCTTTCATAGCTGAGATGTACTAAAACCATGTGTAATGGCTTACATTTAAGGCGTTGGCAAGATTTTTTTCACTCCCCATTTCTCTTCAGTTCTATAAAAAAACCCAAGGTCTGGAGTTAGAGCAAACCAGCAGCTTTCGCTAGAGATTTACTTAGAAATTTGCCCTTTTATCTCCTATTTTTAGAGAAAAAGATAGCCTCATGATGCACTACAGGTACAATGAACAGTAAGACTGGACACACTGGTGGGAGATAAGTGGTTTAGAAAAGAGACAAATACTTACATACTTTTTTATCACCAAAGTGTGTATAATGCGAAGTGTGTATAACTGATAAGTTAGAGCATTTCAGCCCAACTGTACTAGAGATATCTTTCCCAGGAATTTTTTGTAGAGGATATAGTCATTTATGTGAATCTTTTGTAAACTTCTTGACTCCTAAGAAATTAAATGCTGTCAGATAAATAGTGGATATTATTTGTGTGTGCTGACACTAACTTTGAACCTTCTGCTTGGAGCAGGATGTTAAGCAAAATGACCTCCAGATTTTTCCTAAAGCCAAATTTTTTCTACTATTTTCATTAGCTCAAAAACCCATTCTGTACATGTTGTTAGTGTCAGCCAGTTTCTTCAGGCAAGTTATTGCATGTTGGTATATTTTCTTGTCCTGTCTATTCAGACAAAACCACATTTTTCACCTTTTATTTACATCTTAATATGAACACTGTGGACATAGACTACAAGAGCACACTCTATAAAGGAACATGATTTAAAGCCCAAAAAAATCTGTCATTCCAAATGCAATGCTGCTCTGAAGGTAGCAAGATTTTGGCTACCTTCAGCTTTACCCATTTCTAACTTCAGTGTCAATTGTCTTCCATCTCCAGTAAAATAAATTCTGGGTTAGGAGAGTGGTACAAAAGGGTTAGTTGTTATGCAGCAGCACTGGGGGTGGTTGTGCAAGGAACAAGCTGGCTGCAGTCCAAATGGTCATCGGAACACAACAGCAACCCAGCTCAACACCCTTCTTGCTGACTGATTTATAAGCATGTCCTGTGACATTTGAGTCTCACTGTGTGTCAAGCTTCATTTCCACACCAGTTTCACAAACTGGCTGGTTTTCCACCACTTTTCCATCATCTGAGCAGACTTGAGGAGCAGTACACCACTACAATAGGTTGAAGCTTCAAGACTGCCATGGTGCCCAAATTCAGAAACTGCTAATTAAGGCTGCAGAGTCCCCAGACAGTCCTCTGCTCTGCAAATGTCAAAGGGAATCATAGCATGGGGGCTCTGTAATCTTTTCAGTTCCATGTAGGGTAGAACAAGTCACAGGAACAGATCTAGCAATTTTTATGTCTGTGGAAATGCATGAACAAAGCCTAACTTTGAGTAAGAAGTTAGTTGAATCGTGTGTAGACTATAAGTGCCATGCAAAAAAGTCAAAGCTCTGCAACTTAATTAGGACTGAGAATCCCTCTTCTTTTCTTGCAAACTGTGCTTTAAAGCATTTTTTCAGGTTGAAACCATTAACTTTGGCTGTGCTCCATTTTTTCAGGCTGTACACTATTTCACTGGATTCCTTTTCACATGTGGTTTAACAACGCCCCCACAGCAACTCTAGGTGCCGAAGAAACCAGTAAGTGGAACAGCACAAAAAAGGGTGGTCACTGTGAGGGAGGGAATGCTTGCAAGAGGGCTTATGTGGAGGCAGATGCCAGGTAAATATAAATTCCTCTTAACTTATTTCAAGAAAAAATAAAAATAAAGTCTGTTAAACCAGAGCACTGTATAGCCTAGCTGAACTTACCAGCTTCATCAGTTCTCATTTCCAGTGGCTTCCATCACTTTGTTTACAGATATACAACCAGTGCTTTTATAAAATATTATTTTCTCATGAGCCATGTGACATCCACCTATGACCTTTATGTACAAGCATTATATGCCATATAGGTGGTACATTTTTGCAAGTTCTTCCTCTGCCAGTTTTACACAGAACCAGGGAATTACTGTTGATACCATCATTAGTCTAATAAAGCAATACTTCAGACTGTTAGGTCGTTCACTAAGAAGAATGAATTAAAAGTGATCTTAAGAAGACACATTTTTCTCAGCGTTAAATTCTCTCATTCTCTTCCAAGAAAAAAACAGTTTGCAAAGGAAGAAAGGAGGCAAGGACTAAATGCACAGACTCCTTTGGTGGGAGGAGATGTGCTGATGCAGACAGAGCTGTGGTTGCTGCTGTGTCACCACGGTCAGTGGCCATCCAGATTCTGTGCAGACTTCTGCAGAATAGCTGGCCTGTCCATTTGAAAGAGAATGGGGCCAGGGAAGGTCTACAGTTTTCAAAAGGGCCGTGGGCTGTTTTCAGATGGCCTGTTTTAGGTGCCAGTTGGTAAATAAGAAGTCCAGAACCAGCTCATGATACTGTGGTCATGCTCTACCAGTCATCCGAGAAAAGACAAAATGTAGACTTAGAAATAATGATAACTTTAAGAGACTCTTTTACTGAGACTCTTTAGTCTAGCAAACCCCTTGGTTATGGCTTGGGAGCAAACCACAACAGGAATGCACCCTTCTGTGGAAGCAGCAACTGCTCTTCTCTGCTGGGCAGAGAGGGAGCCATGCTTCAGCAGCTCTGGATAATAGGAACAGGGTGTCAGCATCATGCATTGTTCTCTCAAACTAAAATACTCCAGCTGCTGTGGTGACTCTAGATCAGCTCTTAAACAAATAGAGAGAGGAATCAGAAAGACAAAAGTCAGTTCAAAAATCAGTTAGGTTCCCAGAGGATTTTCAAAGGTGCTTGAGACCACTGATGGATGACTGGAGAGACACAGAAAACAATTGACTCTCCAGGGCAATTGTGTTTGATTCCTGCAGAGTTAATAGGGGAAAATGACATTTAAAATTTAAATTAAAAGCTAAGTGAAAAGCTTGAAGAATCTAAATCTACATGTAAATGTAAACCTATAAATATGGATTACATATGTGTTCTGAATAGAATCCTATAGGAGCTAACCGATGAGCTTACTGAACCACTCTCAGCAGCACTGGAAAAACCTAGGTTTGCAGATCTTCCGCCTTTTGTCACATTTGAAGACCTTTAGGCCAGATGTCACCACCGTTGCTAGCACTGAGTCATCTGTCACGTCAGCTGTGGTCTTACTGAAAATTATCAGAAACACAGTGAAAGCGGGCTTCTTATTGTTGCTTAGGAGTTCCCCTAGTGACAAGTGATGAGAGCAAAATAGCTTATGCATTTAAATATGATAGAAGATATTTATCTACTCTTAGGTTTTTGGCTTTGGTTTTCTGTAAATTGACTACCAGTTGATACATATACAGCTCACAAAGTTGGTTTCACTCTCAGAGTTGGCATGTGTTGCATTTTTCTTGTGGTAAGGCTTATTACCTTATTCATCTGCAGGAAAAAGGGAACACTGGCACCTGCAAGTCTGCCTCCAAATTGGCAAAGTGTTAAAAACAATTAACCAATAAACGGACTGTTTTCCAAGAAGAACAATGAAGTTGCTGCCATCTAGATAAGAAATTTGTTTTAAATCTGGCCTCTTATGTCTAACCTAGCACAAAAGAAATGGAGGGAGCCTTTGATTATCTAATGGGTAGAAGCTGGGGTGACCTGTCAGAGGAAGCTGGAAGTTATGGAAACACAAAATCTGCTGAAACGTGGCATGAGGCAAGACCAAATGGAAAGAGAAAGTGAGAGAACGCAGAAACTTCACCACCTTGCCACACAGCTATTACCTCCTGGGGTAAAAAGCAAACTGGGGAAGGGATGCTGAAGTGGTGCTGATTTTTGTGCCTCTTATTTGCTATTTTAATGCAAAATGAAAACAGCTCAGGCGGCTGCTTTACACCATCTGAACAGTCCTGCATCAGCCACCCCATGACGCCTGATGCCTGGGCAAAAAGGCAGGTTTGGCACAGTGTGTCTCTGCAAATCAGTCTTCTTTGGAGGCCTGGGCTTGGCACAGATTCCCAAAGGGCACCAGGTCAGCACGCTGCTGTGTCAGGGGCCAGAGCTGGTGACCTGTGCAAAAGCCCACCAATGTCTAGGAACTGCTAAAGCAGGTTGGCCTAAAGATACTGGTGTGAATACAGCCATGTGGAACAGTGGGTCTGGCCCGAGACTGCGGGTTTTCACTCTTTGAGAGCAACCCGGCCCAGTTATGAGGCTGGACTGTGCACAGCTGCTTGCAGCCCATGGCTTTGCATTGCAACTACACCCAGGCCTCATCTTTGGTGGGGACACAGCCATGACAGACGGGACATGCAACACAAGGCAGTTGCTCTGCAGAGTCAGGAGAGGCCAGGAAACTTGGTATTTTCTTACCTTATTCGGCATCTGTCTCTGCCAGGAAAAAATACCTACAGTGACAACAAGTGAAGCACTGGTTCTCCATAGAGTGCAAATCCTGTATGCATCTGTGCATGTGTTGGAGCTCCCCCCAGGAGCCCTCTGTCTCGTCCTCAAAAAAACAGCATGCCTGCAGCATGGCTCCTGGTCCTGCATGGCTGAAAAGGCACCAGTGTGCTTTCATTCACCAGGAGCACAGCCAAGGGAGACTGCTTCAGAAACAGACCCTGATCACAGGGTTTTCTCATGTCCTCTTGCTCCACTCTCCACTGTTCATGTTTGCATGAATTTCTTGCTTTGTTTCCACTGAAACTTTCATGTAAGGGGTCAAGTATATCCATTGACAGCCTGCTCCTGTAGCAGTTGCCCTATCAGCACATCTGGATAGCAGGATAAGGCAATTGCTCTTTATTGTTTTATCCTAGATAAGTCAATGTGAAACATACCACTTCAACTGAGTTGTTTCTTAAAATGAACAAATATAAAGTGTACAGACATTTTCTGAATGATCTGAACTCTTTATGTTCCTGCTTTTGACTCACCTGAAGTTCTCTTCTGCTCCTTGTTTTTAATTGCCCTCTTGAATTCCTGCATTCTGGAGATCATCACATCCTGCTCCACTCAACACCTGGTCTGATGTGGTGACTTCTGTGTCAGCACTACCAGTGAGAGCAGACTGCCCATGCTCACAGCATTTCTCACTTCTCCCGACCCAAGGCACAGCCAGCTCTCCATAGGAGTGTGCTGCAAGGCTCTGACACAGCATGGTGTGATGGAGATAGGAAGACCTGTTTTTAATGGGAAATACCACTGCATCTGCCACAGGTATGACAAGTAAAACAGGGTGCTGTATGTTCAGTTACACAGAAAAATATCTCCCAAGGCAAACCACAGAGAGAGCCTGGACCATGGATGGGCAGATCTCTGCTTATTCTTTACAACTGAGGCTGGCACAGATTTGGTGCTGTGCTAGCACACAACAAGAAGGGCTTCTACAAGTACATCAGTGTCGCGGTGGTCCTGGATGGTGAAACACCACGACCTTCCCAAAAGCGCCTCTAAAGAAGCCTCTCGGTGCAGC
>VZRQ01007892.1:40528-62730 GCA_013397975.1 Machaerirhynchus nigripectus | reverse complement strand
CTGGCCAAGTGAAACTCCCCAGCACAGTGCTGCATCACACCCATGCAGGACTGACCAACAGGTGGCCTGAACGTCTTCCTGTTACGATTTTAACATTATATGCTCTGGTTGCAGCTTAAAACTGACCAAGCAATCTTCATTCTAAAGGCAGGAAGTGCATTTCATTTGCATAGCTCTGATGGGATTAAAGGAGGCATTAGAGTAATTAAGGTCAGAGGGGCTTACCATTTACTAAATCCCTAAATCCACCTCCGCTCCAACATAATTCAGTAATATCATGGGGCAAAAGGTCGCTGAAATAATTTATGTCTGTCTAGCCTACCATCAGAAGGAGATAAACCCTTTTCTGGACCAAGAGCTTTTTGGAGAGTACACGTATATATTATTACCACACAGACAACACAGGAAACTGTCTTGGTTGCCATCTGAATCCATTAACTACCCTATGATTTGAGTTTGGTTTTTTCCTGGGTTTTGTTGGGGAAATTAATAATATCTTTTATGCACATGAACTTACATGGTTTCAATTTAAAAAAAAAACAAAACCCCACAAACCTTCTAGCTGATACAGATCTTAAATATGCATTCCAATAAATGTCTTCCCAGTTTAAAATATTAAAGGATCCATCTGTTAAAATGAGAATAATAAATGCACAGGGAACATTTGGAAGATAATGTATTATTGAATATTACATGTTCTCATGAGTAAGCTTGCAGCAGTTTACTTTTAATTAAATGTACATTTGACACTGCTGAAGACCTTAGCTCCCAAGGCTTCATTGTTATCTGTAATCCAAAGCTGCTCAATTGAATTGAAGGTGCCCTGAAGCTGCTCCAGGGACAGACATACATGCATTTATTGCCTTTTGCATGTCCAGTTAGCTACAAGCCAAACAAATTTAACTGGGTATCCTTCTCCACTCGCAGCCTTTATGACCAACTTAACCATAAACTGTATCACCCAAAGCAGTCCTAGACGTACTCTGTAGAGCTCTGTACCAGAGAAACTGTGCCTTGCTGGACAGGAAAGGGGTTTGCAGAGCTCTCAGCCAGGTAATTGCTTTATAATAATATTTTAGTGATGAGCCTGACACCATGTTGTACTTAACCCACGATTTAACCCACCTAATCTAGTGGAAGATGTCGCTGCCATTACAGGGGTGGTAGAATAGATGACCTTTAAAAGGTCCCTTCCAACCCAAACTATTCTATGATTCTACTTCTCTAAGCTCTCCCAGGTACCTTAAAACAAAGGGAGTTGAGGGATGAAAAAAATGGGATTGAAACTGAAGAGATTTGTCAAAAGTGCTTTAACTGTACTATGAATAAAGAAATCGTGGATTCAAAATTGATGGACATAATTGAAGCAGCTTTAGCTTGCTATGTGCTGTCAGAAAGCTGTCAAGTTGTCTTGAGATAGCTTTGGTGACACACTTGTCACCATGGGTGACCTCAATGTCACTCCAGCCGTACATACGATGGAGCGGGTAGCAGCCTCGGAAGTGGAACAACAAATTCAAGAGAGAATTGAACCCCAAGCAACAAATTTCATGCCAGAGATAATACAGAATTAGGAGAAATTATTTTGCTTCTAAGCCACGAGGGACAGTGAACGTGCAGTGCAAGACCCCATTCTGCAGCCAGGTGCTGCAATACAGCTGTATGAAAGGAAATAAAGTGGGAGGTCTTCCCTGGTAAGGGAATTAGTGAGTCACCCCTGCACAACTCTGCCCCTGGGATGGACTGTTGGGGGAGTGCAAGGAGACCAGGGAGCAATTTTCATTCACCACTTGCTTGTCAACTTGCATTTACATAAAGCAGCAGTTAAATTCCTGAGTTTGCTATTTCCCCAAACAAGCTTTTCTTCAGTTCCCCAGATACCGGGGTTGCTCCTTGCTCCTGGAAGACTCATGCTTGGCTCTTGTGCATAGCATGCCTGTGAGTGCATATTTGCATGCACACATCCCCGTGCTCCCTGCCACCAGAGGCTGGTGCAACACTGATGTCAGGAGAAGCCTCAGAGCAAAAACTGACCCTGCCTTGCTGGTGCAGGGAGGATTGGCTAAAAAGTCAGGAGTAGACCAAATCTTGACTACTAAGAGGCCAACATAGTGAGACAACAGAGCCACTGTGGCAGATAGTGCCGGCCTGCTGGCACTCAGGCTGCGCTGGTGCTTCAAGCCCTGCCTGGCACACGGTGGAGGTGTGGCCTGCCCGTGAGGAAGGAGCCCATGTGGCCACTGTGGGTGTTTGCACAGCCTTGCTTTCACCCTCCTGCCTCCCAGGACCCTGACCTCTCTGTGCTGAGAAGCCGTGGAATTGGCCACCTGAAAATCTTTCCAGATGTGAACAATGGCTGCATCTGTATCAGCTGGATAGGTGCAGCCCAGGATGTCCCTCCACGCAGCAGCATCCCCAGCCCCTGTCCGTGTCCTCAGCAGCAACATCCTGGCTGGGCCAGGAGTGCTCTGGGTGTGGGCTTGCTGTGCTGTGCAGACCTAGTGAGACTGCACTGTCCCAACCACATTATTGCAACATTTTCTCCACCCAGGAAGCCAAAGAGACAGGTATTTTGGGATTATTTTTAAAAACAGATCTCCCAAGTCAATGAAGAAAGAATCTGCTTGACATCCAAAAGAGTGCAACTTGACAAAGACAACATAAAGAGAGAAAAGCATGCTGTGAAGAAGGGGACACTCGAACGTGTATCTTAATCAGAGGGACCAACATGGCTTCTTGACCACTGACTGTTCCTAGCATCACTAAAAGAGTAGATGAGATGTCTCTGCTAAGTAAACAGCATCTGCCATCTCCACAGGCTGTTTGAAAGTGCTGACTAGCTGGTGAAGAGATTAGCACTGTCTGACTCCTCTACTAATAACTGATTTGTTACCCAGACTTGGCAATGCTTTCTAATTGTCAGTTAGAACTGCTGACATTCCTGAATAGTGCTCCTCAGATGTAAATAATATTTATTTAAGGGTACTGTGGACTCTGTTTTGATCCAACAAGTTCAAGTGAGCTCACCTGGAAGGACCAAAACAAGTTTTACCTCAGCTAGTACCTTCATTTGATAATAAACCTGTCATAATAATTTTTTCCCTTACAAGGACATATTTTAAATCATATACCTAAATTTTGGGAAGTATCTTGAGTTGGGTTGGGATGGGTAAAGATGCTTTGCTGTGGGTTTAGTCTTTGAGAAACCATTAAGCCCCTCTACTGAAGAGTGAATTTGGAGCAGGGCATTTATTAGGAAAAAAAAGTTTTTGAAAGGTAGAAATGTAGACAATTCCACCTTCCTCTAGAAACACAGTCTAACACTGAAAGCACACAGCTATGTTTTGTCTGTGATTTGTTTCTATAGGTTATATACCAACTAAAGAAAGTGCCTCGTCTGAAAATCTCATTAGGGTTATTTATGACACCATCTTTTAAAATAGTCTGGGGAAAATGTTCTGACGAAAATCGTAAGCATGTAGTTGTTTTAAGTTCAAAATATCAAAATATGAAGTAATGAAAAGTTGTGGTTTTATTCTGCTTTCCCCTATTTCAATTTCTTTATGCTTTTTACAAGTCTGCTGAACAGATGGTCACTAGCTCCTGACAACGATACTTCACTAAATCTTGGCAGGATGATGATGGCTCAATCACCCATTAATTCCATGGCGGATAATGGCTGAAAGCACCAGATCAGGTCACTCTTGTTGACCAGATTGTGCAAATCTGTATGGGGGAGTGGGGGGAGAGAGGGGGGAGGGTTTCACTGATTCATTTGAAAGCTTTTTAATTTGAATGTGCAATATTCACATGTCAGTCATTTTGAGTCTCATCACAAATCCCCACCCTGTTCTCCTGTGATCCTCCCATCTGGTGAAAAAGCCTTAATATTTTTCACCTGCAATACAAATATTGCTCTCATACATTATGGATTTTCAATGAAAACCGCTGCTTGTGAGACAGTTGTGACATAGATGTGATACCTGATCTTGGCTTGCACCTGGAGGCCAAGATGCAACCCACCATAGAGACTGACCCTGGAGGCATCACACCCCTGCCAGCTGGGTGCTGCACATCCCTGAGGGCTGGGCAGGCGCCTGGAGATCTGGTCCTTCTTCAGGGGCTGCTGCTGGGAAGTGGGAAGTCCTGCAGACGGCATGCAGCAGGAGTGGGAACCACACTCCATCTCAGTCTGCCTTCATGACAATTTGAAATGTCCCTATTTTCTACACAACACAATTCTAAGAAATTCTTCCATTTAGAAAAAGCAATTAGTGAGAAAGAAAAATGGCAGATCACTGATAAATACTGCTATTCTGATTTTTTTCTAAAACTGAGAAATACAGAATAAATTTACTTGCTTAATTTCTTTCCTGCTTGCTTGCATTTTACCTTTTTCATATGGTTGTGCGGACACTCTGTAATCTGTCTCACTAATGAATATAGACAGTAGCACTAGGTGGGGAGTTGCTTATTTGCATCCTTTGCACCTCTGTGTGAAATTCATTACCAAATTATGTTACACTGAAAGGATCTTGGAAGGTGGTCAAAACACTTGAAAACCTGGGCAGTCACAGCCTGATGAATATCACATGCAGATCCAAACTGTAGAGTCCTTATTCACCCTCACCAAAGCAAAACTCTCCATGCATCCAGTGGCTGGGAAGAGGTTGAGATTTGCAAGGAGAGATGTTGAGCTGGGAGCCATTGCCTCCTACAGTGACAGCTATGGCTCCAGCAGCTGGGATACCCAGATTTAGCAATTGCCCCAAAGACGGGTAGAGGCACTCCAGCTGATGCACAGGTGAAAAGACTGCAGCAAGGGATTTTGGCATCTGTCAGGAGACCCCTAGCATTGCTTCCAGCAAAGATGAATGCTAATGTTAATGGCAGGCAGAGGAGGCTGCTGCAGTCAGTGGTAGCAGGGAATAAAAAATAAAAAATAGCAGGGAAACACAATGAAAAGGCAAAACAAAAAAGTGGACAGGTTTAGAGATGCATAGAAAGTATTCACACCCTCAGCTTGCTGCATAGCAGAGGCAGAGGAGATGAGCCTTCTCTCAGAAGGAACTGGCCACAGAGAGCCTTCCACACACAGCAGTTTGGTGACCCAAAGACTGATGTCCCTCTCCTCTGGGACAGAACAAAACAAAAGATGGATTCTCACTGTAACCCTGGGAGGCAGAAAATAATTAAATAATGTGACCTTTCATTTATCAGTTGTGTACTGCCTATGTTGAGCCTGGATGTTTTAAATTAGTGTGTCCAGTCGTCTTGCAGTTTATGATGACCAGTCCCCAGAGGAGTGGTCACTCTGTTTCTAAACCCTCTGTGCCCATCCACTTCTCTTGATGCTCCTGGAGAAGAGACCAACAAAGTCCCAACACTGAGAAGACAGCTGATATAGCAAAGCTCAGATAATGACTAGAGCTTCTTCAAAACTCAAAGCGTTTGAACCCCTGGTCCAGACTAACACTCTTCTCTTTCTGTTTTTAAGACATCTCGCTGGTATATATGTTCTTTCTGAAATATCCATCCTCACCAAGTGCCTGCCTAAACTGAGTCCAGATATTCTCCAAATATTTTTCATGAGTACAGCAAACAGGAATCCTCCACAATACCTGGGATCCAGCCAGCAAACATTTCCACTAGTGTCCTGTTTCCATACCATGAGGAAGGCACAAGGTGCCAGCTCTTAGCATCCCTCCCAGCAGGAGCAGCATCACCACCATAACCACTATAAGTCAGCCAAAGAGGACCCACTGGACAGCTCTGTTCAACCCTAGCCCTGCTGGTGGTCTGATAGGAGATGTTGAAATTATGTTTATGGAAAAAAAGGCACCCTTCCTCTGCCCCAGGGCCTGAGGGTCCCTCTTGTTTGATGTGTTTGTAAATAAATCTCCATTTCCAAGGAGACTGTTTCCTGTTAGACCCTATTAAACACTCCTTTTCTTGTTCTGGCTTCCTGTGTTTGAATGACTTGAACACTGTTTGTCATTTCACCCTATCTAAATACCCCTAAATGAAGTAGAGGCTCATTTACAGCTACATGAAATAGATGTAAACAATGACAAATACAGTAACAAGCATGTGGAGAAATGACCAGAGAGATTCAGTTATGGGAACAGACCAGACCAGACCAGACCAGACCAGTGCTGTTGCAGGGGCCAGGACACATCCACTGAACTAACATTTCAGCACTGAAAAAAGACTGAAAGGAGTGTCAGGGAAATATTTTCATTCCACAACTTCAGAATGTTTGGATAGCTCCCCTACACCCCTTTATAAAGGAAAACATGTATAAGAAAATCAGTAAACTTCATTTTATTTATAAACAGGAGTGCTACCCTAAGTACGTACCCCAACGTACGTTCTTTATTTTCTGTGACTATTATCTTCTCCTTCCTATTCACGTGTATCTTTAATTCCCTTCATATAATAGACACTTTCTACATGTGAAGATATGCATTTCAGCACAATAAACTGGTGGAGCAAATCACTATTTCTTCCTAGACATTTCCTTGCCATTTTCTACAAAGGATTTTCCATACAGATTTTTAAAGAGATTTCTAAAATCACCTCAGTGAAATGTTGATTCGGTGATAACCTTTTGAAATCATCACTATCCACCCACTGGGTTTAGATTCTGTTAGCCAAAAGTTCACATTGTGCAGCAGCAGCAGCACTGTGTACCTGCTGCTACACAATGTCATGTGGCACATGACATAAACTAAGTTGGGTATCAAGTTGGACAAATCCAAATCCTTCACTTAGGTGAAAGAAAATCTTGTGACCTGCTCCCCCATGTGAACTGGGAGTATTTCAAAGTCATTCATAGCCCCAAAACAATTTTTTTTTTTTAATTTATGACTGATTTAGAATAGGAGTGAAATTCAAAGACTTCACAGAATCTTCCAGCAATCTTCCAACAGTAAGGAGAGTCAAAGTATTATGTGCATTTCCGTTGCAATCAGCTTCCAATTAACATCCATACACTTAGGCTTGCACAGGCAGTTTTAATTTCAGTTTTCAAAAAAGTCACTAACCTAACGACTAGGATTAGCTTTCACAGGCTTTTCCACTGAACAGTCATGATGGCAAGGACAAAATAAATTGAAAATATTTAAATTTCATTGCATCATAGAGTCAATGAATAAAATAATCATTTAATAAATTATGCTTCCATGGAAAAATCAGTCAGCTTGCTCTGATTCAATTACTTCCATCATACATAAATGTTAAAGTCACTGTGAGTTTTGCCACTGACATTGGTGGGGGCTCAGGGTTTCCTCCTAAGAACTGATTAGTGGGAAGTTCAGACTTTGTACAAAAGGCTAAACACAGACATTTCATGTTGGCATTATGAACTCCATCATACTGTTGAATGATTAAGATTTTGCACCAAAACAGTACCCTGTGAGCATGCTTACTTTGATCACATCTTCAAAACAAGTTGTTAAGATGGGAGTGAAGTTACATTTATCACAAGTCCAGGGATATTTATCACCTAGTGCAGAAACTAATACCTTTGAGAATGCTCCTAGGGTATCCTAGGTGCTAGTAGAAGTCTTTAATTTTTTTTTTTAATTTTTTTTTTTTGTAAATTAAAAATGTGGAACCTTGGATTTGCACAAGTTATCAACTTTCTTTTTCTACAACAATCTCAGATGATCTTGCTTACAACCTTGTGCAACTGCTTCTCAGGAAGGATAAGGATCCATCTTGTTCTAATAAAGGCAGTTTCTCTTACACAGTCTTTTCAACTATTAGTTAAACTACCCTGTGTGTCAAGTGTTAGAAATATCACCTGAAGTCTCCAGTTCCTTTCCTTGTTTTCTCTTGTTATTTCTCTCCACACATGTTGACCCATTGTCCTTATTATTAAACTTGGAACTGGCACCTTTCTAGGTTTCATTTCACTGTAAAGTGAGGAAAACACATTCAAGAGAGATCTGGATGTAAAACCTGCAATCATACACATTTAGCGCTTATTGAGATTAAATACTGTTCCAGGGTTCCAGGAAGCATGTTTGTCACTGAGTGCTTGTAAAGTCTGTAGTACCTATATGACTCAGAGCAGGAAAAGGACAGGGAAGTGAAAGAGCTAAAAAGCAGGGAAGCTTCCATTTTCATGCTCAGTTTTTCCAGAAGTAAGTTTGCAGCTAGTCTGTTCTGTGGAAAGCTAAAGAGGATTGAATTCCAGAAATATGTTGGCTCAAGAACAGTTTGTAAAGGGATTGCTCCTCCACTTCTGTGTTATTAATTTATTATAAGTGACATTATCCTCAGGTAACCGATGAATCTTAAAAGGGAGGACATTGTTCCAGAAGTGCTTCTAAAGACAAGTAACAGTTGAATCTATTTGACGCTATGCAAATCAAAGAGATGCTCATGAGCATTCTCCTCCAAATAGAATAATTTTTTAGGAATTGCCATGGTTGCTTTACGTCATGAGGGCACAAATATTTTGAGGATAGGTTGCCAGGTCTATAAAGAAGGACATGAGAGTTACAGAACAGGTAAACAGGTAGTGAGTGGAGACCTCTTATCAGCAGCAAGTACATTGAATATAACATAGAACAGTACTGTGGTTAAAAATTGGTTCACTTCTGCTGAAATTATTGTGCAGGCAAAGGCCACTTCTTTCTCCAAATTGTGCTCACATGCAGAGGGCTGCAGGCAGCTCATGAAGATGACATTGTTTTCTGACCTGTAGACTCTTTCCATCTTGCACAACTCTGCTGAGTGCTCTCAGGGAATCCAGGATCAAATGCAGAAGCAAACACACTTTCTAGCAGACAACCGACTTTTACAACTAGTAACTGAAACAGCAAGAAACAGTTAGAAGGAACTAAACTAATTGGGAAAAAAACCCCAACATAAGCACAAGGATCCACCTCTTCATTACATGTAAATGTCATTCTTCACCTTATACTAGTAAGGGAATATGAAAAATACAAAGTATTTAAAAGAAAATACAGGTTTGAACTCTGTCAGGATTTAATTTTTTGACAGGAAATCCTGTGTAAATTTCTGCTTGCCTTACCACAAGGACTGCTGTTGATAGAGTCCTTTTTTATACCTTCTTCTAAAGGTGATGATCCAGCTTCCCTGCAACATCCTTTGCAGATATGAAGCCATAATCAAACACAAATGCAGAGATCTGTTTTTCAAGTCTGCACCTAATTCATTTCCATGTAGGCAGAAGCTCTGCATTCAGGGAGGCCAGACTCCCCCTGGGCTCCCAGCCTCAGGCTCCCCTCTCACCGTGAGCCCCACAGTGCAATTAGCATGTCTGAATCTGCCACTGCTTGCAAAGGTGTAATCTTGCCATGAACTCACTACATCAGGAGATCTCTTAGCTGTGCCAAGACAGCTGCAAGATGCAAGAGAAACTTGAGCAGATATGATTGTTATCAAGAAGATATTTCTAGTTTAGCAGCCTCACCAAAGACTATTGCTTTCTCACTCAGGCAGAAAAATTAAGCCATTTTTCCTTGTATTCTTGCAGTTATCGAAGTAGTATGTCTCTGAGAGATTATTCTGATTGGAGCATTACCCTGAATCATTCTGTCTGCATCAGCAGATGTAAATAGCCTTCTTTCTGGCCTTTCTTCCAGCAAATACTTTTGTTCAAGTGCATATTTCTGGAAAAGTCGATTGAATATAGTGTATTCATTGCATGCACACATACTTCTCCCAGTGTGAATGTGAGCTCAAGCATCATATATTTCAACTCTTATTTCCCACAGATCATCAGGTAACCTAATTTTTCAAATGTATTTCTTTTGAAGGGCCTTCTGACTTAGACTACGTCCCCCTGGGGTCTTCAGTTTTCTACAGCATTCTTGCTTTTCCAAGATGTCCACCTGCATCCCGTGGACAACCCCACACTGGAGCAGGTGTGTGCCCGAAGGAGGCTTTGACCTTGTGGGAAGCCCATGCTAGAGCAGGCTCCTGGCAGGATCTGTGGCCCCATGAAGAGAGAAACCCACATTGGAGCAGGGAATGATCGTAAGGAGTCCTCACCTTGAGAAGGAAGGAATGGCAGTGACAACATGTGATATACTGTCTGCAACCCCGATTCTTAGTCCCCTGATGCTGCTTGTAGAAGAGGTCAGAGAAAACAGGAGTGAAGTTGAGCCTGGGAAGAAGAGAGGAGTGGGAGAAAGGTGGTTTTAGATTCAGTTTTTATTTCTTATTATCCTACTCTGATTTGATTGGTAGTAAACTAAATTAATTCCCGCTTAGTTGAACCTGTTTTTCCTGTGACAGGTCTGTGGGCTGGGAACTGGTCACATACTTGTCTCTTGGCATTAGGGACTTCAAGCAGGACCTGGCTGTGCACGGTGGCTGGAATAACACTTGCATCCTGCAAAAGCCTCCACTCTAATGCATTTTTTACAGCTTCTGAAATATTTAACAGAATCTCTTTCTTGTATTACTCTGTAGAAATTTTAATTAGTGGGGGTATTGCTGAGTGAAGTAATGCACCAGTGCTTTCCTCAATGAGGTGTTGGCTGGGATGCGTCTTTCCCCAACATGTCTCTGGCATGATCACCCCTGAGGGAAGTGACTCTCCAGTGAAGTGGACCTCTCTTGGCCCTCAACAAACCTGCCTTTATTGCAGGTGGGTGGGCTGGTACTTCAGAGCTGGATTCCTCCTCCTTTTGCCACTGAAGAACATAATCTACCCCAAAGTCTAAGTCATGAAAGGGAAAGGCAATAATCATTCTCCCTAAAACCAGGTTACCTATTTTTACCCTACCCTGCATGGCTGTGGATATCAAACTTTAATTTATTAACTTTTTACGTGCATGGGGTCAAATTTAATCTTGCTAGTGCCATTTAATCAAAGGCAATGTTGCTGAACCCCTGTTTCAGGGCTGGAAACTGATGTTTAAACCATAAGCTGGTGAAACATTTCATGGTACTAAATGACTTGTGTACCCAGTGATGCAAAAGCTGACCTTTTAATCTACAGACAGCCACAGCTAAAAATGCATCTCTATTCAAGCTGCTACGCAAATCTTTGGGAGTGATACTCCTGGGTTACATCCATGGAAATCAGATATGACAAAACAGCACTGCTCCTAAGGGTGTGCAACCCAAAGCCCACCTGTTTTCCTGCACTGAATCCTTGCAGGCTTCCCTTGAGCCATCTCTTTGGTTCAATACAGAAAATTCCCTTTCAGTCTTGTATCTCCTGTCTTCAGGTAAATCCATGGAATGGCCGTGAGTCGGACCTCAGACATTACCAAGTGTTTTAATGTATCACAACATGAAGAAACAGGTCCAAATTGTTGAGTAACTAGCAAGATACTGTACTCACTGGTGCCAACATACCTGTGCTCTTTTGGCCAGATCAATGCACTTGAAGTGATAGCTTTTACAAACATGACCAGAAATTTTCAGCCAGTTACTATCTCGCAATATTATTTATGGGCTGGAGGCAGGAATGACTTTGGCACAAACCAAATCCATCCGGTCTAACACAACCATTTCATTTGGGGTATATCTTAATCCCACCTTCCTGGTTTTTGCATGTTTTTGAAACATTTGTATGGTTGTATAACAATGGTTTCTGCTAGCCTGTTTATAGTCATCCCTAGTTCTCAGACCAAAGAGCACCATCTGCCCTGTGTTCTTCTGTGATACTACAGTGTGGGAAAAATAACAGCAAACCCAAACTAGGAACATCCTTCACGTGTGAGCTGTGAGGCAGGAGGTGAAAAGGCGAGGCGGTGGGAGCAGCACCAAGGCTGCATCTCTCTCCCTGCCAAAGGTTCTGGAAGTCACATTCCAGCTGGTTCACGAGGCTCCCAAAGGCTGGCTGCATGCGCACTCACCACAGCAGGCAATTCAGTATTGTACAAGAGTATTCAAAGAAGGAAATCAAATACCCCTTTTGGGAAGGCCCTCCAAGTGCAATAAACCTGTAGCAGTTATTTCATCTCAGAGTCAATCAAAATATATCTGCTTTCTAAAACTCAATGTCTGAAGGCAAAGTGGGAGGCCCACTCTCTTGGGATCCAGCACTAACATGGAGGCTGTCACTCCAGAGGAGTGTGCCTTACTGGAGACACCCAGATAATGGCACACTTTCCAGGTGTTACTGGGGCAGGGAAGAGATATTTGATGCATGATTTCACCTGGTGACACCCTTTGCTTAATATGGCTTGAAGAGCACAAAGCAGCTGAGGAGTGACAGTGGTAAAGTGCTGGAAACAGCAAAACAGGTAGTAGATGGAAACACAAAATTCTGGAAGAGATGCTCCGGAGGACCCCAGGTAGGTGCCCAGTGCCACAGCCCTCAGTGCTTGCTCCTGTCCCACTACTTCACCAGGCCAGGCTGCTCTCATATGCTCTGCCAAAGACCCAAGAGGATACACTCCTGGTAAACACAAGGAAAAGTTAAGGGAATTGGCAAAACTCTCAAATTATAAAGACTGCTAGGATGTAATACAAAACCCCTGGAATAAACAGGGATGAAATTGGCATTCCTGGTCTACAAATTGTGCCAGCATTTCTAAGTCTTGGCTGCCTGAACTTTAGCTCTGGTTGAAAACTTCCATGTAACTATGGTAATGAGCATTTTTTAGGCCAATAACAATAGCTCACGGGATAAAGAGTAGTATTTCCCAATACAGATTATCTTGATCTCCTGCACAGTGCTGGGTACATTTTTGTAGCTAATGCATTGGTGTTAGCTTTATAGCCTCAAACTATACACACAGATCATGGCACAGGGTTTGTTTGCACATGTTTTTTATAGCTTGCTTGTTTATTTAATGATTTATGGGCATCGTTAAACACTGCTGCTCTGCATTTGAGATGCTCCAGGAGCAAACAGAATTGACTTGGAAGAGCTCTGTCTCTTTGCCTGGTGAGGAATGAGGAGGTCAGAGGTGTAGGCACTCTATGCCCTCATCTTCTGCCCTCATCATGGGCATCTATGGAGTCCACACTCCTCTGGGGTGGCATAAGTAAGCAAGGACACACAGGACTGAGCTCCTCCTTCTTCACATTTGACTTCAGCTCAGCCTTTTTCCCAAGCAAGGCAGGGCCTCCCTGGGGCCTCACAGGACTCCTGCATCCCACTTTACTGTCCACAGGTTTGGGAATGGGGCACTCTTACTAACTCTCACAAACTCTAGAGGAGCATTTCTTTAAGGGGAAGAGTTAAGGTTGTTGTGAAAGTGATATTGCGGAAGGCACGTCTCAAATTTCCCAGTATTGAGACGTTTAGGTCAATTATGCTTCAAGTCTTTAATTACTGAGTTCATGTTTTGGAAAGTACTAGGAACCATCAAGCTCACTACCTGATAGCATTCATTTTCCAGGTGCTTCAAAAACATGACAGCAATGTTGCTTTTCCTGTGTAGTATGATGGCTCCCACCCATTCAGGCATCACATCCCAGCATCACCTACAAGAACTGTAGCAGAAAAAGGGCTGGGGAAATGCCATCATCGCCATGCACAACTGCCCAAAACTTGCATACATGAGCACTCTTCCCATTCTCACACTTCTCCTTGGATCTGCTCATGCCAACAGAAATCTTCTGCATGGAGGAGGATCAGGGCATCCAGAGGGCAGCATTCACTCCTGCAAGCCACTGCAGGAAAGCTTTGGGGAAGGAGGAAGTGTGGCAGGCCGAGAGCAACACGGGGTGAGCTTGCACTGAGACAGGAACATTCACCTCTGCCAGTACTGTGCCCACCTTGGCCCAGTAGACTCCACAGGGAGTTCAGTGTTGAGTCAAGTGTCCCTCAGTGGGGAGTCTCTGAAGAAATGATAGATGCCAAGTCCCTTTGAACAGAGTCAGTGAAGCATTTGAACTGTGATAACATGACATACATGAAGATGGGTGCAAGGTCAGGGAGCCTATTTGTGGAGGATTTGGTGTTATTTTTTTCCCCTGCTATGCACGGACGAAGTTGTGACAGTCCAACAAATGCTGTACACAACTCTCTTTCTGTGATCCATACCTCAGGGATCCTTTGACAGAAGGACAACGCCTCTCAACCAAACACACCTGCTGCAGCAAATCAGTATTTGGGCTTAATGTGGCTGGGCCATTTGGAGTTTTAGAGCAACCTGCATATGAAAAGCATATGTGTGTGGGGCAGGCAGTATCTACAGAACATGCTGTGTCAAGTGACCCCAGAATAAATTTATCCTCTCTCCCTTCTAAGGCATAGCAACTTTCAGAACAGATGGAGCATGTGTGGGAGTTTCAGAGCCCATTGAAACATTGACTCTGAGAATGACAGTTTTGCTTCTAGGGCTGAAGTTTGACAAGAAGCCCTTGCAGACAGCAGGTGGAAACATAGCAATGCTGCAATTCATATCCCCAAAGCTGCCAGAAAGTCCCCCAGCTGCTCATAAACCATAGCCTGCTATGCACATAACCCCAATTTCCTTTACCTTCTCACCTTAATCCATAGGGAACCAGTCTGTACCTCAATTACTTTTTCTAGTATTCTCTGCCTAAATGTTCTTGGGTGTCAACCACCATACTTCAAGTGGATGACCTGATAACAGCCCAGAGAGGATCACAGGCACAATGTGATGTCCAGATGTAAGCAACCGGTAAATGGTGTACTGTAACAGCAGTAACATTTGGATGGCATATGAGTTTTTTAAAAACGGGTTGCATCTCAGAAGTTTCTTGCTCAAATTACCCCAAATTTGGCCTCTAATCCATACTTGGAGACCAGCTTTCAAGGGAATTCTACTATTCAGATTAACTATTTAGGTATGTCTGCATTGCACAATGCAATGTGCTGGAAAGCTTACTCAGTCCAACACCGGATAAGCTAGCTCCCAACGCAGAAACCTCACAGCTGCCCCAAACAGAAGACATACTGCCTGTATTCAAGCTCACCTCCATATCTGCTATGTCATTGGTGTGAAGGTTCAGTTGGAGCTTGCTCAGGTCCCAGTGAGGCACCACACTCCCCTGTACAGACATGCCTTCAGAATACAGACAACACTCTGAAATAATATGTTAACCTTGTTTTTACCCTGACTTCCTAATAAAAATAGTTTTCTGTAACAACACTGTTTATATCTGTCAATCCCATATGCTTCTCAAAAGTTTTTGATCCTGTTGCTGTCCTTGCCAGTTAAATTTAACACAGATGGAGGCTTCAGGTGTAAGAGCATTAGTTGGCTATATATAAGGAAGAACACCCAAATGAATATTGCCAGTGAAGGAAGGGCTGCAGTGGGAGTTCACCTCCAGTTCTGGAGAGCAGGAAGAATGAATGAGAGAGGGATCCAGGGAAGCAGGCTGACAGTGCTCCATGGTGGCTGGGCACAGAAAGTCCAAAGAGCAGCCCTGAAGAGAAGTGTGGAGCTTTAAGCAAACACTCCTCCCACACATTTTAACATGTTTCAGCATCCAGTAGCACCACTTAAGATAACAACGCTAAAAGCTAGAGGCTTTTCATTACTTAGCTTGAAAAGCAATTGTGCTTTTCACATTGCTTTCATGCCGTACAGCAAATTTGGGAGAGTCATGTTCCCCAGCTGCTGTTGCAAGCTCCTTGGTGTCTCTGGTCCCAATGCTGCAGGCAGCCAGATGCTGGCGACCATATATATGCCAGTATATCCCAGTCTTTTAAGCTGGGATATACCTCTGAGATCATCAAGTCCAACCTTTGGCTGATCACAACCTTGTAAAATAAACCATGGCACTAATGTCACATCCAGTTGTTTCTTGCACACCTTCAGGAATGGTGACTCCACCACCTCCCTGACCCATCCTTTCCAAAGTTTGACAGCCCTTTCCATGAATAAATTCTTCCTGATGTCCAGATTGAACCTCTCCTGGCACGGCTTGAGGCCATTTCCTCTGGTCCTGCCACTGACCCTCACCTGGCTACAGCCTCCTTTCGGGTGGTTGTAGAGCCTGGTAAGGTCCCCCTGAGCCTCCTTTTCTCCAGGCTCAACAACCCAAGTTCCCTTAGCTGCTCCTCACATGACTTGTGCTCCAAACCCTTCACCAGTTCCATTGCCCTTCTCTGGACCTGCTCCAGCACCTCAATATTTTTCTCGTAGTGAGGACCTCACAACTGGACACAGGGCCTTGAGGTGCAGCCTCACCACTATCAGTGTTGGTACCCTCATTTGTGTACAAACCTTAAACAAAACAAACAAAATTCAGGGGTTGAGGAAGGAGGAATACATTCCTTGGTATGGAAAATAGCACTCAGTCTGGATGACTTATGCATGCCATGGACACTCCTGCCAAGCTGGGACAGGCTATCTCCACCAGAGCAGGAAGGGCTGGATTGTCCCTGACGGCTGCTTCAGAGTAAGTCCACAGAAATTCCTACTGGCCATTTCTAACAATGTCCTAGCAAGGGAGAGACCAGGGCCATCGGAAAGGAGGGCTGGCCTGGCACAGGCCAGCACATGTCTGTCGAGGCTCATCAGCCCAGCTTTATCACCTCTCCAACAGTGCGACTGCAGTTCAGTTCAGAGGCACGCCTCTGCAGCTGCCAACAGGTACCCTCAGGCTCCAGAAAGATGTATAGAGAAAAACACTACTGTAATTTATGCCACATCTTCTTATCTCCTCCTTTCACTACCAGGATGCAAATTAGTCATAGCTTTAGTAAGTGATTACATAAGCATCGTATTAATTTTGTTCATATTTCCCCAAAGAAATCAGCAAATTGTTAGAACAACTTGGACTCACAGATTTATTTTCCAGGTATCATGGACTATTGGCAACTGAGGTGCAGTAATTTATCATTTCACAACGAAGATAATCTGGTTAACAAACCAAATTTCTTCCAAAGGAAAAAAGAAACAGCAAGCAAATAGGCAATGACAAAAGCCATGAGAGGGTTCGGAGGAGAAAGCAACTTTGTTTCAGCCCATTGTTTTTTGAATTGCATTCTCTAGAGCTGCCTGAAGGTTCATTTGTTGCCATCCAGAATATTCTCTTACACAAAGCATTATTCAAAGATAGAGGGAAAGGCTGCACATTTGCAGATGGAAAAAGTCTTGAGGAAGTTCAATATAAAAATGCCCAAAACGCTCAATCCTATATGATTTGATGGCCCCAGAGGACCCATCAAGCACACCTCCCACTGACTGCCACCTCCTCCGACTTTTGCTGAATGATACATGCACAAGTTTCACTGGAAGGAAAAATAGGTTTGATGAGAAAATTTGCTGCTGCATTCACTTTAAGTGCAACAATAAGGCAGTGAGAATAAGCTCTTGGCAGGCATGTGAAATCCCCTCAGCACAGATTAGAGTAACTTGAATTGTGCTAAAGAAGTAGATCCACACAGCCTTTGGCCAGCCCTGGCTCTGCTCCTCCTCATTGTTAAGTGCCTTTCCGAGAAGAAGTAGCTTCTTGAAAACCTGACTGAACCGAGGTAGAGCCTACCTGACCCTTCTTCAGGCACTGGGCTTCACCTGGCCACAAACCTAGGCTGACACTTATAACACCCCTCTTAAACCTGGGAGCAGGAACAGGGCTTATTCTGTAAATAACGTTATATTCTTTTATCTTCCCATGAAATATTCTCAGCCGTGAGCACTCTGGAGGGGGACACGCTGATAAAAACCAGAAACCTTGAAATGCCAGTTTTATTGTTTGTTTCTTGCAACAGACAACCTAACACTCGGAGGGGACGAAAGACAATGCCGGAACATGCAAGGGGCTGCAAGAGGCCCAGCACACAACTACCTGCCTGTAAGCACCAGGAAAATACAGACCTACACAACTTCTCCACCTGTTCTACAAAATTTACCAGCCTGGGGCTGAATGATGCCACCTTGCAGTTCCACCGTGGAAACAACCAGCCACAACCAACCTAACAAGGTCCCTGCACAGGACACAGTGGATGGAGTTCACAATAGCCCTGCTGCTGAAACACCCTTTGCCACAAAGCCCATGGTGAATAGGGCACCCATCAGCCATCAGCTTCCTTGGCCCATTCTCAGGGTGAGGTTGGTCCAGTGGGTTTCCCTGGAGGTATCCACTGCTTCCCAGCACTTTCCCTTTCTGCTCTTCAGGTTCACAAGCACTTCACACCCCTCAGGCAAGGGTTATGTGACTGGTGGCACTGAGAGAGAGAAGAAGGAACTGTGCTAAAAAATAGGAGGAATGTATCTTTCCCTAAGTTATACACCTGGAGAATGCCTGGGTATAAAAAAACCCAGAGCTAAACATCCTACCAGTCTCTTTTTAAACTGCTAGTCATCTCCTCCCTTCACACAGGGCTGTCTCCAGACTTTCCCTTGAGGTGACATGGTCATTGCACATAAAAGAAAACGGCATGAAAAACATCCTTTCAAACCAAACAACTGGAGAAAAATGTGCTTCTCTGTTAATCAGTGGCCAAACAGTCAGAGTACTTGTTAAGAGCCAGAGAAACTGTATCCAGGTCCCACCTCAGCTTGACAGGCTCTACCCCAAAATCTGCCTGCAAAGCATCCTCCTACACTACTGTGTTCAGGAAAGCTGTGGTTTCTTCCCCCCACAGCCATTCTTCTTTGGGTCAACACATATTTGCCAGATTAGAGGGAGAGAGACCATAAATGCTATCTCAAAAGACCATCAAAAGCAGAAATGAGGCAGACTGAGACCAATACCTACACACACCTACTAACACCACAAATCACTCTGATGCCTTGTGCCAGGTCCCTGTCCTTCCAGGCGGTTTCCCTCAGGAGTGCCCCAAGCCCTCCCCTCTCTTGGTGTGACAGGGGTGAACATGTTTCCCCCAGTGCTTGCTAGGGGAAATCATGCCATGGGTGCCTGTTACACCTGTGGAAGGGCTGGGGGGAAGTGGGTGCCACACTGACTGGGCTGGGGCAGAGCCTCCATGGCCATGGACAGCCCAGTGCCAAGGCATGAGAAGTGCTAGAAACCCTTGGGTTCCAGGCAATCCCTCAGCTCAGAGGAGGATTTATGCATTGAAATGTTAGACCTGGGAGTGGTCTGTGGCAGTGAAGAGCTCTGTCTTTCTTCAGATTAGGTGAACATTCACTGCAGACTTGTTGGAGATGGGATGTTTCTTACAAGATATTTCATGGGCACCAGCTGGATTGAGTACCACAGCTGCCAGCCTGAGCAGCATGAGGTCTGCCTACAGGATGGCAGGTAACAAACAGCCAAAGACTAATATAAAAAGGAATATTTCTACACTTTTGAGAGAACGATCATAACAGTCCACTTAACCCTTCTTGTCTTTAGCTTTAAATTATTCTATACCAAGTAAGTTACTAAAGCAGCCACAACTGTTTTCTGTGGGTCTAGAGTGATTTCTTCATTACATTAAGAGCCATAGAAGACCTCCTGGAGCATTCTTGTCCTCTGTATTGAACAATTTCACTCTCTCCTCTCCACCCATCTGAGGAGTTTAAGTCCTGAGACATTTAAAGCCTAGTCCAGCAAAGTGCTTTGGAATTAACCACACAAAAGTTCTTGTGGAACCAGTAATAAGAGAAGCTGTTTTGAATTCTATTTTACTTAGGAGATATTTAGTTGATAGAGCAGTGGAAAGCAATAATTAAAATTTCACTCTACATGTCTAGATCATATTACAGTAACATATGTGTTTACATAGTTCAATTACACCAACCAGTTTGCAGCTCATGCCTGCAATTCAGAGGTCAGTTACATCTAGGATGCTTTGCTGGTGCAGAGGGCTCTTCTTTATATATGCATGAGTTAATTTCATTAGCATAAGATAATCTATTCCACTATATGATATGAACTGTGGTTGCTGTACAGTGAAGCACCTCAAGAACAGGTGCTTTGAATTGATAGGTGAATTTTTTCCCAAAAAACTGTGGAGAGATGATGGATCCTATAGAATATGTTTTTGAAGAGCAGAAGCACAACACATTTTGTGGTAACTGCTAACCTCCAACCATCTATATTTCTTTGCAGTCTTGTTTGAATGATGATTTGTTTCCGAGCTGAGGTTTGATAAATGGAGTTCCAGGTCTGAGCACAATTCCGAAGCCAAGCTTGAACTTCCTGAAAATGAAAATTCGTTATGAAACAAACAAGTCTTTAACCATGACATGAAGAATACGATCAAGAGGTGAAATCATTCTGCTGTGGTAAGAACAATTTTTCTCTGCAGGTGAATCATTGTTCTAGACTGTGCATGTGAAAAGAATTAGGTTAGCCTTACCTTTTCCGTCTTCAATTTAGACAAGTAATTAAAAATTAACCGAAGGTAGACTAAAATTAGCTCAAAATGCCACAGCCATATGATAACCCAGAAATAAAACCACAAGCCTGTCCATTGTGATTTAAATCTAAACCAGAATGGGACTAGTCCTGAAATGGTTCTCTTTGCGCCAGCTGTGGTTCAGTCTGCACCTCTTGTTTACCTGCTGATTGCTGCTCCATCTCTGAGGAAGCCCTTGCCTGAGCTCACCTCCTTCAGGATCACAGTTCCCAGATTTTCACCCAGACTTTCACAGGCACGCAAAGATTCAGACCTCTGCCTGGCATCTGCTATGCAGGGGCAAGGACAGCCACAGTCCCCTTCCCAGCAGCTCTGACCAGCGCTGTAGCTCCCAATTCAGTGTGCTACATCCTGGCTTTGCCCAAGTGACACACCCACACTGTCTTCGGTGTCAGGAGAGTGAGTTGCCTTGTTGGGGTGTGCCAAAATGTTGGTTGCAGGAGCTTTTCTTTTTCCACCAGGCACAGCATGAAGTTAGGTAGGTGCTACCAGCACCTTCCCACGGTTGGGTCAGATATCTGCCTAGATATCTTCAGAGACAGGAAATGCTGTCTCCAACAGCTTCAACTGCAGGGCCAACACAACTTTCCCATACTTGGCACAAGCAGGGGTACTCCGTGAATGCTGAGTTTCAGCTTTGCAGTGGTGACCAGGTGAAAACAGCTGTCCAGAAGACAGGAAGACTGAAAATGACTCTACTGGAACAAGGGAGTAAGACCCTCTTTCGTGCATGTGTGCCCGTGGATGCCTACTTAGAGGCTGACATGAAGCTGGGAGAGGACAGAAGCACAGGGTGGCCTGGAGAGCTGGCCTGCCATTGCCAACAGGACTGGTGGTTGCACTGTGACAAAAGAAAAAAGAAACAGCAGGCAAGTGCAGCCCTTGGCAGTAAAATGTCTGCACCTCCAGGCTCCATCGCACCAGGATATGGGCAGGGTTCAAGCACCAGGAACACCTAACTCCTACTTGCAGCCTGCTATGCCTTATACTGGTCAGTGGACAAGCAGCTTCCTTTCCAGCTACCTTGGCATATCTCAGTGGCAAAATCCAAGTTCTAACAAAGCTTTTGTTTCTAGCAGGAAAGTGAGCAGCAATCGGGCAGGAAGGTGCATGTGCAGAGCAGACCAGAGTGTGCCAGCTGTCTATGCTTGCTCATACCCACTCAACCTCCCACAGATGAGCAAGAATAGTACCTGATCACATTGCACATGTGGCTTGCCTTCCCCTGATAAAAGTGCTGGATCTCTGAGCAGAAACAATGCTTCTAAAATACACTTTTGGTGCCGTGAATGGCAGGCTCCTGCATCCCTGCATTTGTGCATGGTCAGATCATTCCTCAGTAGCAGCCAACTGGACCAGTGTGTGCCTAGGAGGCTTCATCCTCAGGGCTGTGTGCACATAGCTCAGCTGCCTCTTTGTTAGGTACCCTAGAGTTAGAGGTGTGGGATATTGCAGCAGCAGACAATAGGATACTCCCAATTCTGCATCTCCCTTCTAGGCTCAGTCCATGCTGCCTTCCCCTGTAGGATCCTTTCCTTTCAGAGTCATGACTACACTTCGAAGGAGACAGTTCTGGGTATCTGCTACATGCAGCTCTGGTGATGCCAGTTTAGAAACACCTGTGACTCTGACTCTTAGGCTACAAAAAGAAATCCCACAGTAATCCCATGCTAAATTTCTTACCTGCAAGATACAGTATGGTTAGATTCCCAGAAACTGCAGTTCAGCNCCATCCAACCTGTCCTTGAATGTTGCCAGGGAAGGGACATCCACCATCTCTCCAGGCAATCCTGTCCCAGTATTTCAACATCCCCACTGAAAAAACTCTTCCTTGTATTTAGTCTGAGTCACCCTTTCTTAGTTTAAAACCATCACCCCTTTTCCTATCACAACAGACCCTGCTAAATGTTCTCTCTCCATCTTTCTATTAAGCCCCCTGTTAAGTACTGAAAGGCTGCAGTAAGGT
>VZRQ01007892.1:6577-31133 GCA_013397975.1 Machaerirhynchus nigripectus | reverse complement strand
GCAGAGTAGAAGGGCAGAATCACCTCTCTTGACCTGTCAGCCACAAATTAGCATCAATGTATTTCTAGCCAAGACAAATTGCTAATTTTAAAGGTAAGACTGGAGGAGAATTCAAAGACCAGGTTCAGGTTGCAGGGCTGATTCACAGTCTGTATGAGTGATGGAAGTAATTATCTGAAGTTTAGCACCTGTTATTCAAACTTTTGGAGCTGCAAATGAAACTTTTGATAGTACTCTATAGCGAAACATGAACAAGAAGAATAGTTTTAAAAATTACACTTGACAATTTAATTTTTTTTTAATAAAACTCACCTAACATTCAAAAATGCCTGCAGTGTTCTAAGCAGTCTGCCAAGCCTTCACAGCTGGGAGCTGCTGTGCAGAATCCATGGCAAGTTTCCAAAGGCATTTTGGTGTCTGAAGGTGCAGGGAGTGTCTAGCAGGGCTTAGAAGTGTGGCACTCCCTAATTTGGACTGCAATTTAGATCTAATGGAAATCATCTGTAAAAGCGCTTTTAAAATTCAGTGAAGATGTTTTCAGTATTTTAAGGCAAACAGGTAAATTTGAATACATGGACATTTAACTGTTTGGTGAGATGTTCAGTTTAGCAGAGCCTGTGGCCAGCATTCACACAGCCCTGGGAATCTCAGCTTGCAGACACAAGCTCAGGCTGAACAAAATGCTCAGGGAACCTCCAAGGTCTTAAAATTACATTTGGTGATCGCTTCCAGCTAATATTCATTTCCACTGGCCAATGAGTCTTGTGAGTCCTGACTGGGCATGTAAGACACAGGTACATGCTATTTGCTCTGCTGTTTCTAGAGGTAGGTTTTGATTTCATAATTAGATGTTTATCATATTAAAAAGCAAAGAAAGTAATTGATTTTTCTGTAAAACCAGTAGTATAAACAGGTGTAAACCAGTAATTTCAGAAATATTTAAAACCAAAAGGCATATATATAAAAATCTAACTGAATGAATTGGCCTGTGTTTTTAAATATGAACTATTTCTTTCTCTGGATTTTCCCAACTGCTATGTAAAGAAATGAAGTGTCATTTGACCAAAAGGTTTGGTATTCCTGGCAAGCCAGTTCTGTTTGGATTTAGCTGATGACACTGCTGGAGATCGTTTAATAGTCATCAGGGAGGTCATCAGAGAGATTCAGGTGCGTTGAAGCTAAATGTGTTTCTTTAGTTGGTTTTGGTTTTTTTTTTTTTTTCCCTGGGCAAATTTTGAGAATGCTTAAAGTTTGATGAAAAGACGCTTGTGCCTCTCTTACAAAGCTCTAAAAAGCATCCCAGGTGCAGTCAGTTACTATTAAATATCCAGATCATTGTATGCACCCACACTTTCTATTCATCCCTTTAGCCACAAAGCCTTGTTTTTTGCATGGTGCTAGAGGGGAGAGATATTTCTTATTAATTTTCTACAGCTTAGCTTGCAAAAGCACCATGCAGAAGGGTCTTTACATATTTATTTCTATTGACAACACACCAAGAGTAATCAGAATTTAAACATCAACATCACTGTTCTGGGAAAAAAAACCCAAAAAATCCCAACCAAACTAAAAAGCCCCAAACCAATAAAAACCCCCCAAAACTCCCACGCTACCACTGAAAACAAAAACCTGGAAGCCTTCACGTTTATCTTTTGCCAAGGGTGTACTACTGCATGCATTTCCATTGATACTGACTTACCTTTTAAAAGTATCTTTGCCTGACCATTAGTAGAGTAGATATATCAACAGAAGGCATAGATCTGCAGTCATCCTCACTGAAAACTTGGTTATCTCCACTAACTATGCCCAGCACTGTTTCCTGCCTGTAAAATCTGATTTCCTTTTATGACAAGGTAGCCCACCCAGCTGATCAGGGGAAGCCAGTTGATGCCATCTTTTTGGATTTCAGTAAAGCTTTTGATACCATTTCTCACTGCATCGTTCAGCTCACAGCTGGATAAACACATCATGTGGTGGTTGAGCAACTGGCTCACGGGTCAGGCACAAAGGGTTACGGTAAATGGGGTGACATCAGACTGGAGACCTGTCACTGGGGCTTCCACAGGGCTCCATCCTTGGCCCCCCGCTCTTTAACATCTTCATAAATGACTTCAACGCAGGATTTGAAGGAATACTAAGCAATGCCAGTGATTCTAAATGGGGAGGAGCTGTTGACTCCCTCAGAGGCAGGGCGGCCTTTGAAAAATTGGAGGCCTTTGAAAAATTAGAGGTCTGGGCAGTCACCAACCACATGAAATTCGACATGGGAAAGTGCCAGATTCTGCACCTTGGATGAGGCAGCCCCGGACGTACAGACTGAGTTACGAGATGCTGGAAAGTGGGGCTGTGGAAAGGAACCTGAACCGTCCGAGCTGATGGCAAGTTGAACATGAGCCAGCAGTGCCCTGGCAGCCAGGAGGGCCACCCGTGTCCTGGGGGGCATCAGGCACAGCATCGCCAGCCGGGCAAGGGAGGGGATTGTCCCCTCTGCTCTGCACTGGGGCGGCCTCACCTCGAGTGCTGGGGGCAGTTTTGGGTGCCACAATATAAGAGAGATATAAAGCTATTGAAGAGTGTTCAAAGGAGGGCAACAAGGATGGTGAAGCTCCTTGAGGTGAAACATTAGAGGAAGCAGCTGAGATCACTTGGTCTGTTGGACAAAGTCTGAAGAAGTGGAGACTGAGGCAAGATCTCAGTGCAGTCTACAGCTTCCTCACAAAGCGTAGAGCTGTAGACTGCAGTACCTCAGCATCTCCAACACCTTCCCATGATGCAGTCCCCAGGCCCTCTTGTACCCCCTTCTTTGCACACTCACTATTTTTATCTAGTTCATAATAATGTCCACTTTGCTGATCATGCTCCTTTCTCTCTTTGCTCATTCCAGCATACTTTCTCACTCCCCTGTCTCCTCCTCCTTGTGAAATTGCCCAGCATAAGGGACATAGGAAGTGCTGATGAGTATAACTTGCAGTGACTGCTGATCTAGCTGATCTTCCTCTGTAGCTGCAGCTTATTATGAACGTATAAAGAGATTTCCAGCTGTTCTCCCCAGGCAAGAAATAGAAAGGATGGAAAGAAAGGAGTCACAGGCATGTTCTGCCAACTCTGTGCAAACCGCAATAAACAGTCTTTGAACCAGAGTGGAACCAGGAGCCACAGCCTGAGCCTTAGCAGGACTCCATTACTTTTCATTACATACTGGGTTTGCCACACAGATATTTCCCTTTCCTTCTGAGGGTACAGCATGACTAGAAGACAATCCTCATCACACCTCCTCTTAAATCACATCTAATCAAATGCATTTCATTCCTTGTAAATTTCTCCATAAGCTTGTTGCTCTGGAGTTTTAAATAGTTCTGTGGATTTTTTAATGGTATAACTGAAGGAGACAAAGTAAAGTTGAGCAGAGTTCAAGAAGTCCAGATGTTTGGAAAGAAGGTATAAAAGTGTCAAGATCAAAATCAGTTTCTGGTTTACAAGTCAACCTGGAATAGCATGCCAAGAATATTAACAAAGTTAATTTTGGTAATTTTTCTGATTTTATCCCTGATGAAAATGCTATAAACCATTCTTTGACAATTCTTTTTGGAGTCTAACGAAAAACAAGGAAGTGGAAAGGTATAGAAAATAATAAAATTCATTTATTTGAGGCTTGAGAATAGTCTTACGGCAGTTCGTATCTCTGTCCTTTTGCTCAAACCTGGTTTAGGAGCCCTTCAAGATTAAGTCCCTTAAAACACGACTTGTAGCCAGCCTCTCTGTGACACCTGCTATGATAAACAATAGTTATCCAAAGCTTAATCTGGGCATTTGAGCATGTAGTTCTCCTCTCAATTCCTCTCTGTCCCAGATGTGTCTACGGTCACCATGCAGAGCAGCTCCACTATTGTTTGATGTCTCATGCAACTGAGAGTACCTTCAGCCTGGAGACACTGCTCAGCCCATGTGTCCAGAACACTTTGACATCTTCCAGTTTGCTGCACCCAGCCTGTCTAAGAAACTACCCATGCCAGCTGGGCACCCACAGCATGACTGAACTACACCATTTGTCACTTTGAGGACAGCAATGCCTTTTTCTCCAGTGCTGCCAAACAAAGACACGTCCACTTTCTGCACTCATGACACTGCTGTGAAGATCTTGGGAAGCTGCTTGTTTTTGTAAAGCCATGAGGTAGTCTTTACCTGTCAAATCCAGCATAAGTGTCTCATCTCAGCTTTAAAGCCCCTTGTGCCCTGCTCCATGTGTCACTCACCTCTCACTTTCTGACTCCTACTGCCAGGAGATCATTTTTGAACAAAAATTTTTCTCTTCCTTCCATATTTTCCTTTCTGGCAAACAACATCCTTAAGTAAATACCCATGGCATAATCTTCTCATCTTTGACTCCTGCCTTAAAGCCGGAGCCTGTCCTCTGAAACATACAAAATTCTTGGCACTGACCAGCATATGTTTTTGCAGATACCACAGCCACTTCTGCTGCCCAAAGTACAACAGAGGGGAAATAAGGTAAACCCTCCTCTGGTCAGAAGCGGGGCTGATAGGATTCCAGTACAGGCAAAAAAGAAGCTGTTGCTTCCCCCTTTCTCTCTTTGCCCAGGCCAGGCATCCTGACAGTATCATCTTTCACAGAGGTGCAGAGATGGTAAGATGCAGCATCAGAACAGCCTGCAAAGCCTGGACACAGATCCGTGACTCAGAACTCACCCCATCCTGTGGTCAAAGCTCATCAGTCATCCCAACCCCTTTGATGAGAGCATCACATTTTCCACAAGATCCATGTTCTTTGTCCTTGCCTGATTTTCATACCCAGCCCTTTCTTAAGAACAGATAACAGTCAAAAACGCAACTCAGAGAGGTTTCTAATCTGATTTCTTTTCTCCTGTAAGTTTTCTACTTATCTCAGATAGGATTTTGGCTGGGGACTACAAATAATGTGCTACCTCTTCAGATCTTATGAGGAGTTTTACTCAAAGCATGGTTTCCACTGGGCTAGCCCATATCTCATTCCCAGTGAATGATGCCTGTGTCAAATGTCCACTTCAAAAATCTGAAATTTTTGATGCAAGGCAGTCACATTGAGTTCAAATGTAGGGCATATTTTTTAAAAATATAAAAAGAAATGTATATGTAAATATAACTTATAAAAATAAGCACTTACAAATCTTTCTGGTTTTAACACATACACACGGAGGTTCCTAGGCTTACCTTTTTGGCAACTTAGGCCACAGGATACCAAACCACACACCCAATAACCTTTCGCTCGTATGAGATCCACATACATGTTTAACACCTATCTTTAAAGATCTTATCTTTAAAGATTTTCTTCAAAGACATGGACATGGAAATCAAGCAGGAGTTTTAGGCTCTTGTGGGATTCCTCATGAGCTAGTGTTGACTGGACAGTGTGGTGGCACTTTTGATACTGTTTGCATCCCCTAGAATCATGTTTATGGTACCACGCTCACAACTGCGCACTGGGAGTAGCACACTTCTCATTCGTCGTGATCTGTGCTTCACAGACACCTCAGCTCCCTTTTCTGCACTGCCACCTGGAATTTATTTATTCTTTAGTTTGAAGGCAGAAGGTTCCTCTTAGACACCTGAAGCCCTTATGTGAACATCTCACAGATTTACTTGGGGGATCTCACTGCAGGAAGAGCTCAGCCTTTGATCCACTGTGAGCAACGGGAAAGGGCAGAATCAATTACAAATTGTTCCCTTGTGCTTTACTAACCTCTCAACTTTGGGGCTGGAGGTGAGGGGACCAGGAGCCATCTGCATCAGCTATTGTTTCCCCTCTGAAGCAAGGCAGAAATGCAGGGTGAGCTTGCAGGTAGCGATGCCCTGACCATGCAGAGCATTTCACACGTGCTAACTGCATTCCCAAAGGTTTCGTGGAGGTCGGAAATACACCTACTAACCCTTCTTCAGTGGCATATACAGTCAGAGGTCTATCAAGGAGATGATTCTTGCTTCTGCCAGCTCCCTGGGACTTGGGACTTCTTGCCTATCCTCTCTTTGCCCTACTTTTCCAACTGTAAAATGAATTTTCATTTCCTTTCCATTAAACAGAAGGAGAGGAGGAGGGATTTTGATAGAAGGGTAAAAATACATAATCATATACTGAAAAGCACTCAGAAAACTATAGATAGGATTAATTTAATTGTTTTGGCTCAGAAAACTCTGTCTTAAGCAGTATATGTTTAATCTCAACATCCTGTAATTGAATTCCTTTGACTTCATAGAAATGCTTTGTTTAGGTGTTTATCTAAAGTTTACATTTTTAAATGGTTTTCTGTGCATTGCTTTTCCCACTTGCAATTTAAACACTTAATAAGCTTTCCTTAAAGGGAAAATTATATTTTATATCTGCTTATCTAGAAACTGTAAATAATGTCATAACATTTTCAGCAAAATTTATTAGAAAAAATTGCATCTGTGAAAGATGTTTTCAATCCTGAACTCCATGTTTGAAAGATATGGGGAGATAGGAAAAATTATAACCCCTGACACTGAAGTTCTAGAAGTTCATACTCCTGGGATTTTTCCTTTTTTATTTTTCTTTTCCTGCAGGGTTATGTCTGTTTCAAAACCTCCGAGGCCTTTTCTATCTGTCTTTAAGCACAGCAGATATGTGTGCATGTCAGCTCATTTTGCCCTATGGCTACATAGAAAGGAAATTAAAAGTTTTATTGAAAAATCTCTTTTGTAATAATAATATTTAGGGGGATCTGTTTTTTCCTTTAAGAGGACAATCCAGTCTATTTGGTGGTGAAGACTCTCTGCTGAAAATGCCTGTAAAGATAGACAGGGGTTGTCCTGTCTGAAGTTCAGTGTCTGAATTGATCAGTGAAAGGTAATGAAAAACATTTCTATGACATTTCCTCCGTGAGGAAAGGCTGAGAGAGTTGGAGGTGTTAAGCCTGCAGAAGAGAAGTCTCCAGGGAGATCTTATAGAGGCTTATAAGCTTATAGGAGCTTACAAGAAAGATGGAGACAAACATTTTACTAGGAACTGTAGTGATAGGAAAAGGGGTAATGGTTTTTTACTAATAGAGGATTGATTGAGACTAGACCTAAGGAAGAAGTTCTTACTGTGAGGGTGGTGGAACACTGGAGCAGGTTGCCCACAGAGGTGGTGGATGCCCCATCTCTGGAAACATTAAAGGTCAGGTTTGACGGGGCTCTGAACAACATGATCTAGTTGAAGAGGTCCCTGCTCATTGCAGATGGATTGGACTACCTGTCCTTTAAAGGTCCCTTCCAACCCAAAAATATTTGTAATTCTATGATTCTATACTGTATATTGAGGAGTGAGGGATTCAGTTTTAGAAAGGGCATCTAGTGCAAACATGCACACAGGCAAATACCATGAAGCAGGGCATTTTGTGGTTAGTTCCACGTGACCAAGAGGCATTATCTGAATGGGTTTAACAACACAGCTGAGACTCAGTATGCTCTGAAAGCTTTAAGTAATATAAACTTACAACATAACATTCACAGTGACCCTCTAAATAACTTTTAGTCTGTGGCAATCAATTCACAGGCTCCAAGTACTTGCTAATGTAAATAAAGGAGTTGATATGGCAGAAAAGTAACTCAGAGTAACTTCATTTTCCACAAAACCAGATCTCAAATCCAGTTTTTCAAGTGCGTAAGAAAATAAGTGATGAGAACAGGGAGGAAGGAAGGACCTTACTTGGAATGGTTACACCATAACAGCATAAGGGGGCTTTTGGGTTCCTTATAGAGAGGGCAATAAATGCTGCTCTAATCTTACTCTGCAATCCACGTTATACAATGCAAGAAAAACTGGGCAATAAGTTCAGGGATGTTGTGATGGGCTTCCTAACAATCTGTATTTGGTAACTGGCTCATGTCCACCTCACTGCACTGTGTCATTACCCACCCACACACCTGCTATCTTTATTTAACTCAGAGTTATCCCTCCCTTGCCTCTAAGGGATAAAAACCCAATGAGTGGGCTAGCAGATTAAAAAAACAGTATTTCTACTAGTCTAATTGAAGTAAAAAAAATGAATTCCTGTCTGAATAAAGCAAAAAAATTTTCTCAACACTTAAAGCCAACTTCCTTTGAATGGATGTGCAAACTGAGGTTCCCTAGTTCTGACAGTGCTGTGAAACCTGTATAAACAGAGGAAAATGAGCAGAGTACAACCAGTTCTAGATCTGCAGCACTGTTCTGGACAACTAATAAACGGAGTTATGCACAGAACATCTATTGAATGCTTTCCACTTTTTGCAGCTTTCAGAGAACAAGGGTAGAACTTCTGCAAACGTGTATTTTCACTATTCAGGGTCCTCAATTGCAAACCTCTGCTCAGAGCAGGGCCAGCTGTGGTTCCAGCTTGGAGCCAGTTGACCAAGACCTTCAAGCATCTCCAAGGATAGGGACAACAGCTCTCTCAAGACAACCAGTGCTTAAGAGATATTCTGACAGAGACACTTGGGCTGTCACATAATCCACCCAAGGCCAAGGGGGCCAAGCATATAGGGTGCTCTGGGACAAAATTTTCAGATTATACATTGAAGCCAGGGCTGGCAGTGTGTTTTGCAGGAAGGCAACTTGGCTTGCACAATCTGATAAACCTGATTTTCTAGTCAGCTGGGATTTGTGTTAGCTGGTACCAGACTGGGAGACCTGAATCTCCCTCTTCCTGCTTCTCAATCATGGCCCCATGCCTGAAACCAGCTTTTAGCTTGAGCAGATGTCAGGCTCAGCTGCCCAGCCCTTTCCCTGCAAAAAAACTCTACCTATGAGGAGAGTACCATGTTCTGGCCATTGGCATGGACATGAAGTATATAGCTGCTGCCTTTTCCATCTGAAACCTTTGCTGAAGAGCAGCTGGTAACACACATCAGTGGCTCTCCACACGACGGAGAGACACTTCTTCACCCAGCATGGAGAACCACAGGGGTTGCCTTCATTTTTAAAGGAAGGTCCATTTACAGCATGTTTTAAATGGAACGCCAAGGTGCTGGGTTTGTCATGTCTCTGACATGTAAGGACAACTCAGAAAAGAGCTTTGAAACTGCAGGAGGGGGATCTAAGAATAGAAAAAAAACAGAGTAAATACTGAGGTCTGCAGGCTTGTTTCCATCTAAATCAGCAGGCAGTCTGTTGGTGGATTTTCATCCAAGTACTTGTGGTGCCAAGGGAAAGGGGTAGCAGGAAGATTTCATTATCCAAACAAAGAGGGTTATCCAGATTCTCTGGCTTTGTTCAAACTGTACGGTAATGTTCAAATAATTAAAAGGCTGTTATGCATTGATCGTCATGATCTGTGAGTCATGCTTTTCAAAGGTCAGTGAAATTTCTTTTAAATCAGTCAACAGACTTTTCACTGATTGCTGGAGCATCTCAAGGCTCGCTATCCATTTCAAGAGAACATTTTACAGGCATGTCCTGCTCATGTTCTCAAGGTCTCTGAATGCAGCTCTCTCTGCAAACCTAGCCCAACTGCACTGACTTTGTAAGTCTGCAGAAAGGAAAACAGCATTTATGGTAGCAATGAAGTATTAAAAGAGGAATTAAACCAAGAAACCCACTGCCCCTCCTTACAGCTCTCCTGTGTGCAGGGTGTGGGGGGGAAGCTTTCTGAGAGGTCCATTTCAAACTCAAAAAAAGCTGTTTTAAGGGGCCTGAACACAGTAACCTAAAGAAAACAATTTTACTTTTGCTAACAACGAGACATTTCATAATGGTTGCTTCTGCAAGTTACAGTCCTCTGACCTTCAAAAAGGCATGCCTAAAACCATTAGAGATCCGTTTCCCCGGTACAGCTAAGTGGGCAAATTTTCCAAGCAGGGACTGTTTTTGTGGAGTCTAATGTATTGCAGTGAGGACTGCTGAAAATTATGACCCAACATGCATTTAGCACCATACATACACAATTGGATTCTGAGAAAAATGTTTGCTATTAAATGTAACTAATATCTATCTAATAATTTCCCAGCATTAATCAGCCTACAGAAAGCATGACCAGAACATACCACTGATGTCAACAATGTAATATGATTCAAATACACATGAATAAGGAGAATGTTCAGAATAATATTGTACAATAAGGTCTTCCATATGAATCAAAGGGGAAAAAAAAGAAGGCTATATTGTAGCATCCTCCATACATTTTGAAACAAGGGTTAATCAGAAATTTTCCAGCTGGCTGGCTGTTTTCTGACTGCCCATTACCAATTTATTTCTCCCTCTTCCTTCCAAGGGTGAGGTGCTGGCCTCTCAACTCCAGACTGCTGTGCTGGACAGACCAGTTAAGATACTTGGCAATTTCCAAGTGACTATTAAATTACCCATGCATATTTTTGACCTAGTTGTAACATATAATCTCTGGGCAATATCCAAAAGAACACAGAAGTCTGATAATAAATTGCAGATCCTGTGTGACTCGTTCAAAAATCCAGCCCTGGCAGGAAGCTAGGCTAATTTTCTGATAGTTGTTTTCACAGCCTTTTTAACCCAAAGGAGCAGGGAGCAGTAAAGCACTCATCCCTGCACTGGNAAAAAAAAGTCAAAGACATTTAGCATCTACTGGGAATGAGGATGGAGTTCAGAAAGAGACTTCTTCTTTTTGTTGTTGTTAATTTCACAAATTTTGAATTTTGTTTGGCATTGTCCCACTACTGCCAGTTTTTCACCCGCTTCGGAGTTTTTTCTAAACTCTTTATATTGCCACAAGCAAAATGGAGAGAAATGAGCAGTAAAGAAGTGAAAACCAACCTTATTTTTTTTAAAGAAAAAACCAGCATTCCCAGCAAATTTTTTTGTTTTCCTCAAAAAAGTGTCGAGTGAACCTCATGGGCAGCTCTTCTTACAATTATTGGATTTCCCACGAGGAAGAAAGCAAGAACTTAGAGCTGTACCTAAAGCAATAGGGCACTGAAGAGTCTCCCATCCAGCAAATTCACTGCACAGGCCACCAGGGCCTCCTCATGTCTCCATCACCAAAACCTAATTTTCTCCTGGGCATGGTGATGCCGAGACTCATGTTTTACCATACTGCTATGAAATTTAATTCCTGCAAATGAAACCTCTGACAGCAAACAGTGGTGCAGCTTCCCATCCAAATGCTGCTATTACTTCTGCCGAGTGAGAACATGAAAATTTTCTTTAAGCCCTCCCCTCTCTGCCCCATTTTTGCTTTTTCACCATTTCTGAAATTCAGACTTCATTTTCTGTGTGGTCAATATTATGCCTCATTCTTCTGTTTACAGATAGGATGGCCCAGTATGAGCAGCAGCCCTCTTCAGCAAACAGCAGATGACACATCACACTTCTTCTTTCCCAGTGGGAAAGGCCTCCCTCCCACCAGCAAAACGTACTGGTTGGAGGAGGTAAAGATAGGAGAGCAGCCAACATGCTCTGGGCTCCCTGAATTGCTACTGTACCACGGTGTAGAAAACACCACTGAGGTGTGAGAGAGGTGAGTGCCAACAGAGCTGGAAGCCCCATCTCAGCAGGACTTTGTCCTCTAATCAGTGCTGGGTGAGTCCCAATGCCCAAGCCCCCACAGCCACTTCAGCTTATGCTCAGGGATAAAGATGCCATCCTGCATACTCTTGACATGGAGGAGAACTGTCCTCTGACAAGCTTTCATTGCCATTAAAAGATCTGAAATTTTAACTGTGTTGTAGCTTCCTCTGAAGTTTGAGGACCCAGTCCCATTAATTCTGCCATGGACATGGGACAGCTGAAATAAAGCAAACATGGCAGTAGGGAGAGAGGCTCAGTAAAAAGGAAAGATATGTCAAAGATGAACATTAATAAGGAAGATTTGTGCATGCAGGCTATGCACCCACTCAGGCTTGCTTATGTGATACTTTGCGATGCTCTTCTCCAATTTAAGAGCGCCTTTGTCCAGTTAACTTAAACCTGTTCCCAATCAGCTAAGGCAAAGCTGAGGTAAACCTGGATTAAATCAAAACTGGAATGTACAGAAAAGGACTACTTGGAAACTGTGTCCCAAAGCACACGCTTATTTCAGCTGGATGAAGCACTGATTTATAGGATGGCTTTTCAGGGTGGAAAGTACATATTAATAGAAAAGGCATAAAAAGCCATTTAATTGAATGTACAGGACATTTTGGATGACCTTTTTTCAGCTGCTTTTTTAGAAAGCATCTCGCAAGGCTGCAATCTTTGAAAAATAATAGTACCAAGAAAAATACTAAAATTATGACAATAACTAATATATCCAGATGAGAATAAAAAGCTGCATGCAATCTGAATGGCAGGGGGTCAAAAATTAGACCTGATTTTTTATAATTTTTGTGTTTAACAAAGCCCCAGCTGTTTTTATCCTTAATAACCAACATTTCCAATATAGTAGAACATGTCAGAAAAATAATAGATCCTGGAGTGCTATGGGTGGCTTTACTGAAAAGATCAGATAAATTACGCATCTCCCAGCAGCTGGGGAAACAAGACAGCCTTTCAGGAGGCCCCAGCCTGGACCCATGACCACTTACACAGATACTCAGAGAGACCAGATTGTTCAGGTGTGGGGTGCCCAATTGCCTGGTCTGAGATAGGCAGCTTTCAGCCAGCTCCGATTCGCAACAATCATGACCTACGTATGGTAAAATTTAATGGCCTGATTTCATTGCAAATATAGTTGTGCTGTCTAGGTCTAAAAACATACTTCCATTTATGTGGGAAGATAAAGTAGAAGGATTAATCGAATAGTCAAAGACTCGCTTTATCATTTTTTCACAGAGTGTACCCTTCCTTGCTGGGATCACAGTGGCAATGAAGCAGAATTTTGAACTTTCTAATCTAATATTGGAAAAAAAAAACACCTTGAGGAAGGACAGAGGCAAATAATCCTCCTTTATTTCCTTCACATGACAGGAAAGAAAGGTCATTTGAGATTATACTGAGCCTCATTTCAGGGCTGCAAGATATGCTGTTCATATCATGAATCCTGCATAGCTATTCCTATGTCCCAGACTAGCTTGGTATTCATTCCACTTGCAAATAATAATGACAGTATTAGGTATCTTCAGTTCAAAACATGCAAATCTCAACCATTAGTTATTTCATTTCAAATTAACATTGCCCCAGGGTTACTACCAAATCTAATCTTTTATACGTATATTTATAAAATTGCCTGTGACACACCAGAAATAGATTTCAACATTTTAACTTTCCATTCTCATAGTACCATTAAAAGACAGCCATGCAAAAAAGTCATAATTAGGTTGGCCAGACAAAAATGTGGAGATATCTATAAAAGCATGATCGACTTTATGTCTGGGTCCTCCTGCCACTGTGCTAGGGCAGTGGTGAGAAGATTTAAAGAATGAAGGCTTTTCTTGTCTTGAGCAGTATCCTGTTCCATCAGTACAACGAACTGCCATCCACACAGTCCACTTGGACAATTTTGAAATGAACAAATGTATGTGACAATAAAATCCGTCTGATTATGTGTTCTTGGAGAGTAATTTTAAGGGATTTGTTGGCAACTTCAGCCTTAGTTCCCTTCCAAATCCATATGCGTACTTCTAGGAGAGGGTATGTAGTTATTCTATTTCCAGCTCCTGAAGCTATGCCACAATTCGTGCTTTGCAAAATTAGAAACTAATGAAGTATGCTGACATTAGGAGGAGTCCTTGGGAGAAAAAAACAGTAATAAAAGGTTGGTAATTGCTGCTGAACAGGGGACTGATGGATAGCACACCATGCTGGTGCAGGTAGGTAGGCAAAGTGACTCATGAAATAGGCTATATAAAGGGATGAGTAATCAGTAAAAACAGAGTGAAAGAACAAACTGTCTCTTATGAAAAAAGCAGCTGTTGACGGAGATCAGCCACTAGGACATGAAAGCAGTAATAAAAAATTTGCTGGAGTAGAATAAAGAGGTTAATGAAAGACAGTAACAGAGTAGCAGCTCCCAGTCCCAATTAGTTCAAGAACCAGCATCACTCCCAGCAGCTGCAGCATTTTCTGACCATGAGCAGAAGAGGCAGACAATTCTTTAAGCAAGGTACTCTGACATATCTTACACATCCACAGCATCAAGTGGAGGGAATGGAGGCTGAGAGCTGATACCTAGAGGTTCATCTTTTTTGCCACTTAAACAGTGCAGATTTGGAAGTGAAGAGGAACATATGGTATTTTAAGGCAAATACATTGTCAGTGCATTAGGATATTAGAGCATGAACATCTATGTGGTCAACAGTCACTGCAGAGGACAGTAGAGCTCAGTCTTACTAAAAGGGCTTCTTCCTAGACCCCAGTAAAGCAGACGTGCTTCATGTGCTGTTTCTCCTAGCACTGCTCCAAGGAGCATCACTGCTGTGTACTCCCACAGCTGCACAATCAGCAGCAGGGGGAAGATGAAGCTGGTCTCCCCAGTAAAGGGATCCCACACAGAGGTGGGACAGCCAGCACAGGCACATGGATCCAGGAGAGCCACAGCAGTTGTGCCCCTCTCTGAGATACAGTGTACTGTGACTTTTCCCTTATTTGGATAGTTATGGTTCATTTACACACTAAATGAAGCCAGACCATCTCTCCTCTGTCTGTGATTATTGAATGGCAGTCAATTCTAGAATCAGGGGATACTCTCACACTTAAGCCCTTTAATACATCGTTCACCCAATTCTTTCAGACTCTGCTAGATATTTAAATATTGCCCCAGTAATTTTCTGTAATTGGACTGTATATCCAAACAATGCTTTTGAGAAAATCACGATGCTAGTCATTGCAACTGAAGAGGGATGGGATGGATTTTCCTTTGTCCTCAGAGGGGATAAGCCTATCCATTAGGAGAAATTTTCCTGGTTTATGCTCTCAGCGTAAAATGAAACTCCTTATCTGCACTATCCTTGCTTAGACTCTGAGCCCATAAACACTTTCACTACATATTTGCAAAGAAGAGGAAACACAGCCAAATCCTACTAAGTTATAATGAACAACAATCATATTGCAGAATATTTATCTTTTCTGCCTATTCCACTGGGGAGAGGTTGCTTTAAAGCTTTCAGTATGATTTAAGCACAAATGCTTTTTATATAGGTCAGGAAAGAGAAATGTCATTTCCCTTAGTTTTGTTTGGTCAAATTTCTCTGTTCTAGCACTTAATTAATGACTCTGGTGAAATGCTTTGAAAACAGTAATGTTTCTAACCCCAAATGTGTTGCCAAAATGAGTACTTCCTGGTCATTGTCTGTTTTGGAGGGGATGCCGAACACACATGCATGTGCTGTTAATAAACCCAAGGAAACTATTTTTATGGCTATGGAAAAAAAGGTATTTCTTCTTCAGTACTTGTCTCTGTCAGTTATAGCTGTGGGAAATAAAAAAGTGAAATAAGAAATGTGGAAAGCAAGGGAGAGGAGGGAAGGACAGCCACACAGGGCTGTGCAACATTACCGCACCTGGAACAGTCAGCTTCCTCAGTTGGCTTTAACACTTAATTTCCTTTCTGACATATCCACCCTTGAAACCCAAGCACTCCAAAGACAGCCCACATAAGGACATATGCACCCAGAATTGAAATAAGGCAGAACTGGGGCCAAAACGCAATCCTCAAATCTTAACTTGATCCAATGACTGCCTGAGTTTTTGCCAGTAATTTTTCCCATGCTTTTAAGTCTTCGTGTCTCTTATAGCCCAGACTCTGTCTCAGCCACTGCAGCCCAGGGGGTATGCAAACTTAGGATTGTTCTGAGTTGCCATTACAAACTGAAAATATTGCCATCAAACGTCTCCTTAGACAAGGGGTGACCCACTTCAGTTGTGCCACAGCCTGCTGTCCCCTTCTCCAGGCAGCACCAAATGCATTGTTCCTGCAAGCACTACTGTCAGAGACACTTTCAATTGTCAGAGCCCCTAACTGCCATAGTTACAAGTCTCCATGCTCTTAGACTACTCTGTTTCCCAGCAAGGCCAGACTTCCCGTCTTTCCCCTTCAGCTCTTTTGCTACCAGACCTACCACTCACCAGTGGAGGGAAGTTCACTGACAAGACCCCTACATGTTCTGGAAGATTTCTCTTGGAAGCCCTTGTCACACCATAGTATCACTCAAGCACACATGCACAGCTGGAGGAGGACCCAGTAGGAAACACTGCATGGCTGTCAGGAGGTCCAGAGGAGCTAAGGAATACACCAAAGTTCAAAAACCTTAAGCATTACTGGAACATCTTTTTTCAGAAAAGAAACTGTAAAAGCTTGTCAAGGCTGTGACAATGAATGACTGGATCTGCATGGCACACAAAACATAAAATAGCATCAGGCATGAATTTCTTTCAGGTGACTGGACTAAGTCATCATCCTAACACTTACCTTTAAGTAGGGTGTGCTGATTGAAGTGATGGCAGTGATAAGGTGAAGACACCAGAAACAGAGATGAGAAGGTTTGACTTCTAAGTGAGGTTGACAATGATTTCAGTTCTGACACAACAAAAGAGTCACCCCTGAAATAAGAGTGAAAGAGCTCATCTGTGCATCAATATCTAACAGATATTGAAACGAGATGTTGCTATTGAGATCTCAGGAAAGAGTAACAATAGGAACATCAGCTAACAAGTAAACCATAAATTTCCTATCTAAAATATTTGATGGGTGCACCGCCTATCTTTATACAGCACAAACACTGCTCACTTAATGTTGTTCCACAGACCCGCAGCATCTGACAAAAAAACCAGCTACCCAGGACTTCTCGTTCTGCATTTCTGCTTTCTGCAGGAACACAATGATACTGGCTAAACATGTGTCTTGTAAACATTTGCCTGTGGTGTTCTTGCTTTGCATATTTACACAGTCATGTAAATTTTATGTTTTATTTTTGACAGAGAAAACCTGCAGTGACTTTTATGTTTAATGCATTCATTCTGAAGTTGTTGCTTCACCTATTGCCAATATGCTTATTTTTTTGTTTAAGAACATTAAAACATACTAAGAAAATATATTTGCATATTGTAACCTTCACACTGCTGTTACAACATGTTTCAGTGGCCAGGAAAATGATCTATTCTAAGGTTTTGATCAGTGAGGTTACTCTGCATCATTACAGTGACTTGGCATGGCCAAGAAAACAGAGTTCAGAAGGCATGGGGATCCCATGTGAAAGTTTGCCAGCCTGGGAAGAAAGAAGTCAAGGCAAAAACAAGTCACAAACGTTGAATTTGCAAAGCTGGCTCATGTTAGCAGGAGATGCAACACATGGATGAGGAGGAGAAGAGCCCAGAGACTGTTGAGAGGAACATGTGAAACTTTAGACAATTAGTCTGCAAGCTGATGTCTTTATTTTCAGCTGGACACAAATTTTAGAGGGACTGTTGATACTGGAGAAAAAAAGAGAAAGGCACAAAAAATAATAAGGAAATTAAATAGCGGAATTGCTTTGATCACTTGCTCCTCACTAACGGAATGTAAGAACTAAAGTTACTACAAATATTTGCAAAAATGAGCAGTCAAGGGTTGTAGCAGAGGTATTAAAATACTCACTGTTTCAAAAACAGATCTCATATGGATCTCATCAAGCTGACACCCTTAGGAAGAACAGGTAATCCATGCAGTTAGAGAAGAGTTTGAGGGCACTGGGAAGGCAAGAAGCTGATAATAAACACAGGCTAGAGTTGAGAGAACCCAACCATCCTACTCATCATGACTCAGGAATTATTTCTCTGCCTTAAAAGCTGACACTGAAGAAGTTTCTTTCTCAGGGAATTGTTGCAAGTAGAATACCCCCCTAGGATGATCAAAGGAGAGAAAAGGGCTTTAGTGTGAAATCACTTTAGCTTTTTTTAAGGAAAGCCATTATTAACTGCAATTGATTTTCAACTGAGAGTTACATTTTCCAAAAGGGACCTCACAAACATTTTACCGGCCTACAAAATTCAGAGATCCTGTCTCCAGCATCAAGCATCCAATCTGCCAAGCATATACAATTTAGGGTGGTGTTACTACCTTGATGAACAGAACAGTCAGAAGAGCAAAGTCCAAAAGAATAATTTCAATCTGATTCAGAGAATAATCCTGCATAATCCCAGGTAGACTTAGACTGCATTTGCCAGAGTTTGTGGAGGCCTCCTGCAGAAAGAGAGTCCAAACAAATAGCAGTTCTTTCAGCTTCTGCTGGAAGATAAAAGGCTAGGAGGGTTCTCAGTATTAGCTAATAAGATTTTTTTATGATAGATATTTACAGGATTTATGGAATTTGTACCCCTCCACTGCTCTGCTCTGCCTGTGCTTAACGTCCTATCCATATAGCAGAAGTATATTCTGTTTCTTCCTGAAATGTTTAGAAAAGGGAATGAGGTCTTTTAAGGACAGGCAAAGCTAAAAACAACAATAAAAAAATAAAAATAATAAAAACAGTTAGAGATTCTTTATGCTGTCTCCAGAGGAAAAGGAAACTTAAAAACTGTTGTGTGTGTCAAAAGTGCAGGTTAAGTCAGGCAAAATGTTCCAGCAGTAATATGGAGAGAAGCAGACCTTGTAGTGGAACAGACATGTAATTCACATCCCAGACCAGAATTTTCTCCTCCCTCAGCAAACAGGAATAGATGGGCAATGAAAAGTTCATGCTGTGCCCATTTGCACGGGTCATGGGGCAACTTACAGAGGAACAGGACTGAACAAGGTCCCTAGCTAGCAGGCAGGAACTGGAACAGTTAGATGCAGTGTTTAAATGTAGATATCTTGCTAATAGCCTTAACCCTTATCCTAGGGGAACAGTGGATAACATGGTCAAACAGCAAAGCCTGCATGTAGAGCCCCAGCTCAAGCATGTCTGCCTGTTATTGCCTTTGCTAAAACAAAACCTCATGAAAACAAAGCAAGCAGGTCAAAAGGAAGTATAAAAAACATGTTCAGAGGGAACTGCTAGTGCCAAATATTTCCCTGTGCTTGATGTGTCACCTTGCTTGTGAAGTGTCTGACAGGTGCCTTCGGAAAAAAAACAGGCAGTCAGGGCAAAAACTAATGGCTCCCTAAATCCCTGCTGTGAGACACTGGCATTCTAGTCATTTCCATACTTCTCCTTCCTGATGGCTGAAGGAGAAGCACATCTTTCCAAGACACCAAACCTCGCTCATTTCCTAGATAAACATTAAGCTCCCACAGGCTCTCAGGGGCTGAGATTGTTGGATGAGAACACAAGCCCCACAGCCCCATGAGACACCCTGCTCCCTCCATTACCCCGGGCTCTTCATCAACAGAACCCTTTAACCACTCTGTAGTTCTGCCTGCTCCGGTATCTCTCTCTTGGTGTAGTGAGGACAACCTATCCCAAGGGTCTGATGCTCAGCTGGTTTTTTTCCTTCTTAAAACTTAGTTCCCTGGTCTACCACATTTCCCAGATCCCATGCAAATCACTTACTCTCACATCATAGCAAGAGAGTGCTATTGCTCACTATCACACTCAGATCCTGGGAGAATGCAAAGAATAAAGGCTGCAGGCTGGTCCATAGAGGAAAAAAAAGGGCCATAGACAGATGTTTCATAAATGTAACATAAACTCCTGTTTGCCACTTTTGTCACCTAAGATAATGAATCCCAAGCATTTCTGTCTGCATTAAAACACCACATAGAGTTAACATATGCTCACCAGGAAGATGGACTAAACTTTCATCAAAAGAATAGCACTACCATGAAATCTGATTTTGACGTAACTATTTGACCTTGGAAGAAGAATTTGAACTGGTGTCTTCAAAGGCCAGAAAAGCATTCACTAGTCTTTGGTCAGCAGCTGAACTGGAAAAGATAAGCCTGAGCTTTCACTGTAATGTGCTTGGTTTCTTGAATCAATGCTGATATGGTCTCTACAGAAATACAGATCAGGGGACGTTGGTTTTACTGTGCAGAAAGCAATTTTTCAAAACAAAAGCATGAAGTAAGCAACTCATTGGGGTCAAGAGAGAAAGGAAAGCAATGGAATAAATTACTGATAAATGAGAAAATTATTACAAGCAGCTTAGCTAGACTTCCAGAACACCAACTGAGGAAGGAAAAATTGAAAAAAACCAAAATTGCTGCATACTTAGCCAGGGATAGAAAAAAACCCACATTAAATACTCACTGTATTTTTGTAATTTATGCTGATCCCTTTCAAATAACTTGAAAAATTAAGGGTTGATTTTGGTGCCATAGACATTTTGACAGAGAAGCTAGAAGGAACAGGATCTGGCCCATGGACAATATAAGAAAAACAGAATCAAGCTAAATATTATTTTTTCTTTATTGGCAGATATTTTAAAGGGGAACTAGAGATTAACTGTGTTCACAGCTACAGAAAACATTTGCAGAAGGCAATTGTCCAATACCCTCCTGAAAGATTAGGATTTCTTTAAAAATATCTCAAGTTACTACTGAAGAACGTTTGAAACCAAAAATCACCAGCTTTTTCTGAAGATTCAGTAGAAAATGCAGATATATAAAAGTAAAGCCTAGTTGTTTCCCTTTATATGGTGGCAAATTTTGACTAAAATTTTTACTTCTTACATGTTCAGTGTCTGGCCTAAAATGTAATTATATTAAGATTTGATACTTTGAGCCTACAAATATGAAAAGAAAGATTTAAACTTTGTGGCTTTCACTGCATTTCTCTAAAGTCCAAAACCAAAAGCACACATCAGACAACCTCAGACTGTGGTAAAGTTCAGCCCTTACATCTATCCAAACTACAGAATCCTTGGTTCTTGCTAATCTTTAGTTGCATTGGGCTGTCATGTTTTTATAGAAACAAAAAAGAAAAACCAACCACAACAACGACAAAAAAGAAAAAATACCACCACCACCAACAAAACCAGTCCAGGTTTTGAAATATTTTGTAACAAAATTACCGCTGGTGAAATCTGAATAAATACATGAGGAGAATACCTGAAGGAAATACCTGTCATTTAAAGGAAAGGTACAAGAAAACACGTAACTCCTATGAACCATAACATATATTTGGAAAGCTGTTAAGTTTATGAGGGTGTTTCAGTATTACAACACTAAAACTCCCCTTGTGTACATTTTAATTAGTATCCTACTACCTACAAAACATAATGTCCAGTCTATATCTATCTATTTTACTAGGTTGTGTATGAGTTTGGACCTGATATTCCCAGAACCTCCATCACTTGTGAGGTATTCTCTTACTTAACTGTGTTTATCACTATAAAATAAACTTGAACCTAACATGAAACATGACAATACAACTGCACTGCCAACTCAGCCACATGCAGTTTTCAAGGGGAACAGATCCCAGGACTTGATTTTAAACCACTTGGCTGGCTTTGTTTCGATGCTCACCTGTTGGGGCTAGGATGGATGAGGCTAATGGTGTGATCCCGCTGCGAGCGAGCCCTTTGGGAGCCCCTAGCTCCAGGTATCCCTAGCATCCACTGCATTGCACTTGCAACTGCTGCTGAATTACAGCCTTGGACAGGAGGTTGCTTGGGGCTGCAGAGCCTTTATTCCCATTGCTGTGCTCTGCAGGAGCATTCTGTGCAACAGTAAGATAGTACCACTGGCTTAAGCCCTTATAGAGGCTTTTATGCCGTAGTGGGTAAATATTTAACTTTTAAAAGGTTTTATATTGTTTGGATATTATAACTCAGCCGCTGAAAGGAAATCTGCAGCCATGCTGCAGCTGAAGTTACCTGTTGCTTTTGAGATGAAGTAGGTCAGCTGCACCTGCTGCCCCTCCCATGTGATCGGTGCTATCCGGAGGAAATCCTCCCGTGACTCCAGGTACAGGCACTTGTGCAAACAAACTGGTTCCTGAAATCCAAGATCAAATAGCACAGCTGAAAACCTGTCAAGGGCCAGAGATACATAAAACATTGTCAAATTACAGCCTGAAGGCCATAAAACAACAACACTGAGACACCAAGGAACAATCCTGGGCTGCTCCAGCCCTGAGTGCAGCAAGACCTGTTGGGGCTGTGCTGGGAGAAGGAGGTGGGGCTGGCAGGTGTTGGGCCATGCTTCCCCAGTCTGGTGGAGCAGTGGCAGTGGAGCAGTCTCACACCATGGGAATATCATAGTGCTGGCAATGACAGCCTGGGACTGAAGAGCATGGCAGGGAATGCAAAGCCAGGTCAGAACCTAACGCAAGTGTGAGGGCCTTTTCTTTTTCCTTGTTTTTTTAAACCAAACAGCTTTGCTTTTTGTGCAAATATTACCATATCGACTCTTGAGATTTCACAATAAATAGAATCAAGCACCTAAAGCATCCTACTAACAGAGTTTAGCCCTAGAGATCTCCTTGACCACTAAGCACTCCTTACCATCTCCTGGAAACAGCCTTTGACTGACATGCAAAATAAGCACGGTAAACCACCACAACAGATCCACACTGAAATGGCAGTGTTTTCACACCCAGACAAGCTAACAGAAAACTGCAAATATTCATTTCTTTACAGCAGTAAGAAAAGAGGCTTCAGGGGAGAGAGGCCAGGCAGATCCAGGTTGTAAGAGATGATAAACAACTGCACAAAGTGTCTAGTAGCCTTGGAATCTATTCATTGGGAAAACTCTTTTCGTACACTGCATGAATGATATGCAGCTATTAAGAGACTACATTCTCTTCTTCCTCAAACTGCTGTGGCCAGTGGACTGTTAACAGACAGAGGAGCAGCTCAAAGCTGGTCCAGCCTTGTAGAGAAACAGAGTATTTTACACAATGCCCTGAGGTTTAGTAACACGGAGAGTCAGCTCTGGGAGCCGCTTTTGTTTCTGGGGCATTCAGCTTTCTCCCCTAAAATTTCATCAGAAATAACTGACCCTTCCAAACAGCAGGAAACTTTGCTGGTACCAAAGCCATGCTACACCACCAAGCTCCTGCAGAAGTTGCAGCCCTGCTGTGTGGAGGAGGCTCCCAGCCCCCAAGATAGCCTCTTCCTTTTACAGAGACCGCAGAACAGCATTCCAACAGCCTCCTTGAGATCAGAAGGAAGAGCAGTGCATGCTTCTGTTGCATTCAATTGAAAAAGAAGGGTAACAAACCCAGAGAAGATTATGAGAACATTAAATCATTTTGCAACAGCTCAGCAATGGATCTCCCCTAACTGAGTGCTGTGGCTCAAAGGGTGTCCCAGGCAGATCTTCAGGCTTTGAGAGCTTTGCACCCTGACCCTGGTAACTGTTTTCATGTGATTGAACAGTGTAAAAGGAGTATGCTCTTTAAAATATTTAATCTTTGCTACTAAGTGTGCTAACAGAGAGAGCAGGTGTGTGTGTGCATGTGCAAACAGTCACTGGCAAAGCACCATGGACTCTGACATCATACTGACGCCAGGGATAGTACCCGCTCTGCAGGAGAATACTAGTTTCTAGGAACAAAAATTCCCAAAATATTAACATGAAATTATGGGATGACAGGGCATGTCTTCCAAATGACACCTAGAGCCTTTTTATCAGAGATGATGTTGTGCAAGAGATCTCAGTGTTGCAGAAACCACGGATAATGGGAAAGAGGATGAAAGGGAACTTGTGAAAATGTTGTCTGTAGCATTTGAATGACAAATGTGTTGGGAAGAGATCCTTTAACCACTCCAGCAAACTCTATTATAATCAAGGTGTAGGCAAATAAGAGGCTATTGTATTCACAAGTGAATAAACGGAATCAAATGAACTTTTCAAATGCTAAAAGGATTTGAAAGGGAAATATCGGAAAGTAAGAACTTTTAAGGGAAGGTGGGACACTCACTACATATGGCTGACAACTAGCTTTTGCACTGGCAACAAGGACACAAATTAATTTCTTAATCTGGCACTCCAATCAAATATCAGTACCAAAGTCAGGATGCTTTGTTAATAATATGGTGTGATGTCCTACCTTTAAGGGAAGGGAGCACTCAAGATTTGTAAACACTTGTGGACAAAAGAAATTATAGAAGTCAGAGGATCCACAAAAAATTCTATTAGTAAAGTGCACACTCAGCATGAGAATGTGTAAGTTAGTCCCTGACCTGCTGTATAAACACATGGCAGAGAGTTTTTGATAAAGGGGTGAAGTGAGAAGGAAGGGACAGCAAGGAAGAGATGAACTAAAGATGGGAAGAGAGAAAGAGAGAGAGAAAGATAAAGAGAGAAAGACATAAAGAGATAAAAAGACAGAGAGAAAGAGAGAAAGAGACATAGTGAGAGAAAGAAAGAGAGAGAAAAAGAGAGAAAAATAAAGAGAAAGAAAGAAAAAGTCCCCGTGCTTGTGCTGTACTGTGTTGCTGTTATCTGCAGGGACTAGAACAAAGATGTTTGCTCCAGGAAAGTGCTGCCCTGGGTCTGCATGGCCCTTTCTACAGTCACATGTTGTTTCTTCTCGTGGCATGTAAGTGCCAACAATCCTTGGCCGGCTCCAGGGCTACCCGGATATCAGTGTTTCAGACATACCCAATAGCCCCTTGTCTTCTTGGCTTCTACTCATGGTACTAACATGCTAACTGTCCTGTCCCAAACTGCCTTAATAGGAGATTCAGACACATTTCTTGATATCAGAGGAACTTATATATATATATATATATATCAGTGAGATGCAAAGGAAGGTCTTTTTCCCCAGCAGCCTGGGGAAAAAGACAGTCTTA
>VZRQ01007881.1:0-34013 GCA_013397975.1 Machaerirhynchus nigripectus | reverse complement strand
GGAAAAAAAAAAAGGTATTAAAAAAAAAGGGAAAAGTACCAATATTGGCCGAGGCTTCGCTTTCTCTCCCCCCGCTCCCTCACCCCCAGCACTGCTGGTTTCATGGCTACGCTACTGTAATTATGAATTCTTCTTCTTGCGACTCGCGTGTGTGCAGGGGCTGGGGGTGGCAGTGGCTGTGGCTGCGGCTGACATCACTGCAGTGGCGTGGGGCTGACAGCTCCCAGCGCTGCGCAGCCTGCAGTGGCTCCTCAGCNCAATGAACTCTCAGCAACATTCAGTAGAATTTACTAGTTTCAAATGGCTTCAAAACAATTAGCCAAAGCAGAAGTAAAAAAAAAAATAATAATAGTAATAATAATAATAAATAAAAAAACCCAAACCCCAACCAAGGAACCCACACCATCTCACCGTGTTCAAGGTGAATTTCAAGGAGAAGAGCATGCTTTTTGTTTGTGGCGAGGTGCTGGCGGTGAGGAGCGCACACCGTGGTTATCTACACGTCTATATCCAGGGATATCTACACATTCCCAGCATCACCAGTCCTGGCTGAGCACCCTGTTAGACCCCTGTAACCTTGTCAGGGTGTTGCACAGCCTAACCCGGGCTAAACCCCTGGCTCAAGCAGGCTCTGAAGGCAGGAAATCCTTTATTACTCGCCGGGTGATTCGGTGTCAAGGGCATGTGCCTGCTCCTGGGATCTCTCTGCACAAGCCGCAGCTCCTGAGATCATTCCAGCGCCGCACCGCGCCGCAGCGCACGTCTCTTCCTTCTATCCCTTCCCACTGCACGAGCACAAATACATCCCTTCTTCTTTTTTTTTTTCTTTCTTTTTCCCTCCCCAGTCGAGGCCTAGAAGTTGCTGAGAAAAACCCGCGTGGAAGCGCGAGTCGGTGGTTGGTACCCTGAGAATGAGTCTGTGTGTTCAGAGATGGGCAGGAGCGTCCAGCTCTGAGTAAGCACAAGAACCCTGGGCACATTGGGGGTCCGAAAAACGTGTCTGGGAGCCTCTGGGAGCCCCTGCCCTTTCCCCTTAGTGCTGTCTCACAGTCCCACTGTTGTGTTCCCGTTGCCTTAATGACATTTCACTTAACGCATCAGATCAGAGGAGTTTTCACGGAAATGCTCGAAATTAGCTGTCAAAAATGGTTCGGGAGAGCCACCAGCTCAGCCACAGAAATCTTTCCGCCTGCCCTTTATACCATCACCCCCCTCAAAGCATGACACAATATTATTAGTTTAAAAAAAAAACAAACCCAAACCCTATTTACCCTGAGAGAGCAACTCCACGTACACCTCCCTTGAGCCGTTTGCAATTCAAATAAGGCCTCGAACGGCGCAGATTTTAAGGTCTGGCTGACAGAAGCCAACAGCCAGAGCATCCCTCTGAGACCGCCGCGCTTCCAGCTGCAGCTGGAGCCACGGGGCCACGCGAGCATCCGTCCCTGCCCCTCAGGCAGCTGCCCGGCGGGGACCGGGATGGGGTCACGGTGCCGCCTAATTCGTCCCCTCCTTGGTTCCCTGCCTCGGAGATTTATGGAGGGCTGAGGTGGTTTATTTAAAAATAAACAGATGAGATTCGTGGCAGGTTGGAGGTGAACGGTTGTCATTTCAATACTCCCCTGAAATAACTTCTGTATGTTTTCTTATGAACATTTATTTTTTATCTCTCTGCAAGACCGTCCCTTTTGGGGAGCTGAAATCACCTCAGGAGTCTGCACAAGCCCTGATCCCAATAGCAATTTGAAGGAAGGAAATGCAATTCCCTCTCTATGAGGGGAAACTGAGGATCGGGGGCCTTGGGGAGATTTTGCCACCCATCCTTCATGGCTTCAAATAGAAGTGAGATACCTGAGCTAAGCCATGGAGATGGACCCATGGATGGAAATTATGGGAAGCAGCAGGGGGATACAGACCCAGAACAGGGCTCGCAGCCCTCAGGGCTGGGCAAAATGTCTTTGTCAAATGGACACGGGGATTTTCCGCCTGAATTTCAGCTCACACGGAGCTGGATGCCACGTTAGAAACCTGTTCTGGATTAAGGCTCAAAGGGCTCTTCCAGGGCCTTCTCCAGCTCACCCTCCTGCCCGGAGCCCATCACGTTGGCCGGGGATATTTAAAAATACATTGCGCTCCCTTAAAAACATAAATCCTTGGACTTAACCGGTGATCCATCCCCTCCCTGTGCACTATTAGCACATTAAGAAATTAAACGATAAAACTCCCAAAGATCCGATTGACCGGGATCGCGCCGCTCCATATGGCACGGCATCTGTGTCCGGCCCTCAGCCGGGATGGCCGGGATGCGCTCAGCCGGGCTGGGCTGGGAAAGGGGTTTCAAGGCAAATTCGGATGGATTTAGAGCTACTTCTTTTTTTTTTTTCTTTCCTCTTCTCTCACGACATTTCACTTCTCTGCTCCACCCCCAGCGCCAGAGGGAAAGCTGTGGAGGTGATGTATGTCCCTAAATAAGGATGCAGAGCCTGGCTTTGCTGGAGGAGGTCAGGTGAGGCTATTTAACACTTTGCGGCCTCCCCCAAGGTGATGGGCTTTAGAAAATGATGCCAAAACCCCAAAGCCACCTCCCCATGAGCAGCTTCACGCCTGCTGGAGACGATGGCAGAGGTGATGCTGGGGGAATGGGTCCCTGCAGGTGGAGGGGAAAAGTCCCTTTCCTTCCCTACCCACTCCAGGATAAATCCCCTTGCAGCAAACAAAGGGCTCTGGGCCTTTCTGGGAGCTTTCCCCGAGTGACGACACAGGGTTTCTAAAAGCCTTTAGAGGCTTTTTCACCGCTTTGGTGGAATTTAAACCTCTCCTTTAATTTCTTTCTGGGGCTCACATGAATTTTTAAGTGCTGGGAGGTGCAGTGGGGGAGAAGACGGCAGCTGGATCCATCCATGTGCCTGGCACTGCGGGATGGACGGGTGGACAGAGCCTGGACAGAGCCACAAAACTTAGCTCTAAACATGACCTAAACCAGCTTAGCAGGGATATACATGAAGGAAGGGATTAACCCCCCTTGCTCCCCAACCAGGAGCAGCAAATCCCATTAACACCCCATCCCTGGGAGGGGAAACTCCGCATCCACCGGTCCCCAAAATAGAGACCTGCCACATTGAGTGAGTTATTTATTTCAAATAAAGATCCCAGCCCATGGCAATGTCTCCTGCAGAAGCTCTGTGGTGAGAATTAGAGATTTTTGCAGGAAGCTTCGGCGTCGCTGTGAACCAGCCTGGCCGTGTTATCCTGGAGCAGCGCCTGCGCCGGCTGCTCACCTCCTAAATAGTTAATTCCTGGAGACTGTGAGGAGGTTAAATATGTATCAGGATCAGGTGCAGTCACCTACAGCTCCCCTTTCTGCAGGATTTCTCAGGGTTACTCAGAGAACCGGGAGCAAAATTCGGGGGATGAAAAATCTCCCTCTGCCTGAAAAACCCGGCTCTCCCCCAAGTAATTTGCTTTAAAGCAGGAGAATTACTCACCGAGGTGATAGGTAGGAAAATATAGTGGGGGGGAAAAGAAGCTGTTAGAGACAACAGCAGGAGAAAAACTCTGTTATCTATGGTAACAGTCTGGAGACTGATTTATCCAGCGTATAAATAGAGAGGGAGAGGCTTTTGCGCTGTAGACGCTCCGATGGGGAAGTGAGAGTTGATTTTACCCTCCCTTTCGGGTTCAGCTTGATAGGAAAATTTCCCATTGATGCAGCAGCTCCACAGAGTGAGACAAGGCACCAAATTCCAGAGGAAACGGGCCCAAATTTTCTCCCCTCGCCGCCGTGCTGGGCACAGCCGTGGGATGCGATTCCAGCATCCCCCCCTTTCCCCACGTAGCCATTCTGTCTTAATCAACATCCCAGCTCCCCCCAGAGCTGCCCTCTCCGAGCCCCCAAATATTATTGCTTTGTTTACTACTGGGTTTTATGGAGGATGAAAGCTGATGGACCAGATCCCTCGTCCAAGTATTTATTCCCTTCCACACTTTAAATAATATTCAGTTTCACCTGCTGGCTGTAGAGATAAAAAAAAACCTCAGCAAACAAAACACCCCAAATCTCTTGTACGCCATGATTTATTTCTGATTTTTCCTCGAGGGGGAAAAAAATCATCTAAGGGTCTCCAAGCTTCGGGGTTTAAAACAACGCATCGTATTTAAGCGAATTCTACTGGGGTAAGCACAGGGAAAAGAGGGAGGATGCAGTGCCGGGCTGGAGCCTTGTTCAGCATTTTGAGTAGTGTAACACGTATTTTAGAGGGTAAAATGTGGGGCTGGAAGGGAGATTTCAGGGCTTGTCTCGGTTATACCTGGAATGCTCATGTTTGGGAGCCGCAGACCCTATCGTGCCATTTGCCCCCCTTGTGTTTGGTGCCTCCATCATTTTAGGACAATTTGCAAAACCGATTAAACCCAGAAACTCCCCTCGCCTTGCTGGGATTTGCTCTTTATTTTCCAAGCAGCCGCGGCCTTGAAATCCCATTGCTCCCGTGTTCCGGAGACACCTCCCGGCGCGAGCATTCCCCTATTGTTCCACAGGTCAGCAGAGAGCCCCGAATCAGGTAAAAGCCCTTTCCCAGTCCCTTTTGTGCCGTATCCCACAATATCCACGTCTGCCTAGTGTGTGTTTCCCCAACGCAGATTCCACTGGCATGGAAGAGCAGATGGCTCAGGTAGCGGATTTAAAGCTGTCCCAGCCCACCCCCAGGCCTGACCTATATCCAGGATGAACTGATGGATGCCAGGAATACCTTTGCTTTCCCCCATGTCCATCATACATCTCTGGATTTCTTTTCTTTTTTTTCCCCCTCTCCATCAGCTGTCAAAAAAATAAAGAAAAGAAGGGAAAGGGAAAAAATAAAAGGTTAAAAAAAAAAAGCAATACCTTCCTGACTGATATTTACACAAGTAAATATTTTTTATGTATATACAGCCGGTATGAAATGATTTTTAATGAATTATCTGTGAGTGAAAACAGTTCTGTAAATCAGCAGGGCTGCAGGCAATTTTTACCATATGTCGGCTCGCATTTGTATCACGGAATTTGTTGTGGCGAGGACGAAATATCTGCTTTTCTTTCCTTGCTGATGTGCTAGAATTAGGATCTACATAACTCAGTGCGTTTAAGCAGGAATATTGTCTGGTTTTATTGGACTATTATTAATGCAAAGGCGGCCGTTCCCTATACGGCTCTGCACACCCAGCCAGCGAGAGCTGCACAGGAACGGGGAGAAGCCTGAATTACATCAAAAATCCCTCTTTTTCCCCCATAAAGCTTCCTTCAAACCTTCCTCCAGCAGGTTTTCAAGAGTAAATCAGTGACTCGCACAGCAAAAAGGAATATCTGTAAAATATGAGCTGTGCTCTGCTCTGCACATCCATCCTCCCTTCCCCCTCCGTAAAATAACATCTGAATTCCTAATGGCAATAAGGATGAATTACTTAATGTATGGAGGGGGGGCTCAGGCTAAAAACACATCCCAGGATAATGCTGGGCTTTACCAGCACTGTATTTACCCCTAAAGCAAGGGGGTGAAACAGAAACCAGAGCCCTGAAATGAGGAATTGCCGCCGTAACACCCCGGAAAATGAAGGTGAAAACTTCTGCCTGAGCCAGGGTAGGCATAAATCCCATAAATTGCTCCTAAATTCAGGTACAAAACCAAGATGAAAAGTAAGGGATGGGGGTGGGGGGGAAGTTTAACACAAAACCAGACCAAAATTGCTATGGATATCACATATTCCTGCGTTCTGGGGATTTTATTTTGGAGCTGTTAACGCCGAGGAAATGTTTGAATTATATTTTATAAAACAGCGTTGCAGGAAGCATCTCCAGCCTCATTTTCCATCATTCATCCAGGGCTGAATGGGAAGGTGGGGGATGTCAGCCAGGTTGCACTGATGCTGGGAGGAAGGGAAGGCCTCTGGGAAGGGTGGTCCTGGCTCTGCACCCCGAACAAAGAGAGGTCACCCCTGTTTGTATCCGGGTCCTGCACATCCAGCGATTTGCCGCTGGCTTCAGCGGGACCAGGATGCTTTTCCTTTTGCCCACGGGAATATTCCTGGACGCTGCCTCGAGCAGGGGGGAAGGGAGAGAGGTTGAAATTATTATTTGGGTTTTTTTTTTTTTTTTTTTTTTTTTTTTTTTTTTTTCCAGAGGGAATAAAAATCGCAAATAATAAAATACTTTAAAATCCCAATTCCTGCCTTTCTGCCCCCGTTTTCACCCCCTCCCCTCTCCCTCCCTGCCAGGCCAGGACGCAGCCGCGAGCCGGAGGACGGCGGCGATTCTGTAATGACGTAATGCTGAGATGGAAAATGTCATAACCATTTGTCACCAAACGCCCCGTGCACCCAGATGAAGCAAACAGTGTGAGACTGACAGGGCTGATGAAAAACAGCACTTAAGCTAATTTTTTCCTCCTGCTAAACTCCGTTGTGCACTATGCAAATCTGATTGCGAAAGTGGGACATTATCAACACTTTAACGCTGGTTAACTTTGGGAGATGATACTCAGAGCAATCAACATAAACTTAGCATACAGTAACTTAAATAACAAAAATGTTTCGCTGCCGCTGCTCCCGGAGCTGGCATTTGGATCCAGGCATGTGATGGATTGTGCCGTGCCTGGGAACAAATTAAAAATACAGCGCCTCAGATCACTGGTGGCAGCAGCGGAGAGGAACGGGGTTTAAACCAGAATAACAATAATGGCAATTAGACACCAACCTGGCCTGAATCATCGCTGCCCTGCGAGCAGTTATTGATTACTAATAGGCTCAGATTTGCCTAGACCCCATCCCTCATCCCGCTGGCTCCCGCGCCAGCCAGAACCGACCCGCTCCCGATGAATCCGCATTCCAGCAGCTCTTAATTTTATCAAGCTCCTCAAAATACCCTTTTTTCCCCTGCTTAAGGTCCAATTCCTAGCGCCTGTGAGAATAGCAGCTTTCCTCTCCTTTTTCCCCTGGAAAATAAATTTCTCTTTATCCCTCAGCGATGTGCATTGCGAACCCTAAAGGTCACCCTCCCAAAGAAAGGAAGGATAACCCGCAATTTGTTATTTTTAAAAGCTCACAGCGGTGGGAGAGGTGGTGTGAGATGAACTGATGGAGAGGAGAGGACGCGTCTCCCTCGTTAGCATTCCCCCCGTTCCCCCGCAGCAACGGGGAACGATAATAACACCTTAATATGTCCCAGCGGGGCTCAAAGGAGCTGGAAAAATAGGATTTAGGGTGTGAGCTGGGACTGAAAACAAAAAAAAACCCAACCCACGGCCCGCGCTGCAGCTGAAAAGTTGAAGCTGGATTTTGTGTCGTGGCGGTATTGATTGGGATGTTAACAAACCCCGAGCGCGCGGAGCAGAGGGAGGTTGGATCACAGCCAGCTCCCGCTGCCGGCCCAGGCCTGGAATGATGCCTGCTCTGATACGGCAACAACCACTTCTCCAGCCCAGGTCTGCCCGGGGTTTCTCCTAAAAATGTTAATTAAAGCTTGCACGCTGAGTAAATTACAGGGAATTAGCTCTATTTTGCATATGCAGAATTAAGGTGTGAGGAGAAGCACCTGGATGAGGGTGGCCCAGGGAGTCCACCAAGAATTGAGCTCCTTCTTCACGGTCTGAGCCCTCTGCTGCAGTCTGAGCCTCATCTGGTCTTCTCCTGAGTTCATCATACCCAGTTCATTAACAAAACGCAGGAATTCATAGTAATTATTATAGAATCATGGAATCATGGAATATCCTGAGTGGGATATAAGGGACCCACAGGGATCATTGATCCAACTCCTGGCCCCGCACAGACACCCCAACAATCCCATCCTGTTTCAAGACAAAGGTTAACGGGTTTGGTCTCCAAAAATGGACACAATCAGTTTGCCCAGTCTCTCCCATTTCCAGAATTTCTCCCATTTCCGTGTGCAGAGGATACCAGTGGAGTTCTATCCCCATTCCTGCTCTCAGCACTGGCACGTGTGCTACTTTTCTTCAGCTGAATTAGGTGTTTATAGGTGATATTTTGGGTACAATCAGAATCTGCTTTTGTTTGTTAAGACTTTTCCCATTACAGCCCAAATCCCAGAGGTGCATTTTTCATCTCACCACCCAAACTGAAAATTCCAGCTCTATGGAGGAAATGTCCTTTCCCATTCCCAAATGTCCATTTATGGGGTGTCCCTGGCTGAGCCCTTCAGCTCTGACATATATTTGTTGGGATTGGCAGAAAAAAAAATGGCACCTTTTCCAAAATTCAGGAGGCAACACTTACAGAGAGTTAAGTAGGGCACCAGTCTACCCTGGCCAAGGAAATAATTATATCCAAGGAAACATCTTCCTTCTTGGGATGGCTGGCTGCAGAGATGCACCAAAGGGCAGGGATTTTCTCCTTCTGGAAGTTAGGGAAGGCATTTTATGGATGAAGAAACCAAGAAGGAATCTGCTGGATTTGGTTTGACACCAGCTTCGTGGAGGATGGGCAAGGCTCGCTGCTGACAGCATCCCACCAGAGAGCACAGAAAACCCTTCCTAGACCTTTCTTCATGGCCTAATTTATTAAAAAATAGCAAAATGTGCTTTAGCTCTTTGATAGAGTGAAAAAACAAAGCTTACACGTCACTCAGATCTCCCTGCTCATGGTGAGCTGGGATTCACCTCTTCAAACTTCAGGAATGTTGTTGCCCAGTGCCAAAATCTGCTCCACGGCATCCCTGAACCAGCAGCAGTTTGGGGGCACCAAGGAAAGGCTGAGGCTGCACAAGGTCACAGCTCCCCCACCCCAAAGACAAGGCCTCACGGCCGAGGAAAGAGGCTCTGGAACTGGTTTATTTATTCCTGTAATTTATCAGTCCCCGGAAGTGTTCAGGGCCAGGTTGGACAGAGCTCTGAGCAACCTGGTCTAGTGGAAGGTGTCCCTGCCAAGGGCAGGGGGTTGCAACAGGATGAGGTTTAAGGTCCCTTCCCACCCACACCATTCCATGATTCATGGCAAATTTGATCTGGGTCAGCAGATCTGGCAGCCAGGAGGGACATCCCTGTGTTGGGGGCATCAGGCCCAGCATCACCAGCTGGGAGAAGGAGGGGATTGTCCCGCTCTGCTCTGCCCTGGGGCGGCCTCACCTTGAATATTGTGGCAGTTTTGGGCACTGCAATGTAAGAATGATCTCAAGCTGTCAGAGACTGTCCAAAAGAGGCTACAGAAAAGGCAAAGGGCCTTGAGGTGAAGCCTTATGAGGATCAGCTGAGGTCATTTGGTTTGTTCAGCCTGGAGAAGAGGGGACTGACGTCAGACCTCACAGGGGCTGCAGCTCTTCCTGAGGGGCAGCTCCGACCTCAGCTCCCTGTGAGCAGGGACAGGACCTAGGGAACGGCTGGAGCTGTGTCAGGGGAGGTTTAGGTTGGATATCAGGAACAGGTTCTTCCCCCAGGGGTGGTCAGGCACTGCCCAGGCTCCCCGGGCAATGGTCATGGTCCCAAGGCTGCCAGAGCTCCAGGAGTATTTGGACAACGCTCTTAGGGAGGCACAGGGGGGGATTGTTGGGGTGTCTGTGCAGGGCCAGGAGTTGGATCAATGATCTTGGTGGGTCCCTTCCAGCTGAGGACAGTCTGTGATCTTGTGACCCTGGGAATTAACTGGACACCACCTCCCTGTGGCAGGAAACCTTCTCCTGTTGCCGTGGCAGCTCCGGAGGGGAGCTGAGGTCAGGCAGCACAGAGAGCTCTCCTCGTTCTCACCCAGAGCAAAGGCACTCCAGCACTGAATTTCTGAAGCTGTAACAAGCCCAGTCCTGGTCCCCAGCTGCCTCTCACGGCCATCAGCAAGTCCTGAAGTGAGAGCATAAATGCACTTGTTCTGCCTCCCTAAGTGCAAGGAAACTGTCTCAACAAAGAGGATGAAATATTTCTCGTGGCTTTCTGTAAGTGAAGGCAGAGAAAGCGAGGCAGACAGCAGCTACTTGAACCACTCCAGCCGGTGAGTCGTAGCCTCCAAGAGCTTTGTGGGAATGCTGGGACGAGGCTTTTCTGCCACAGATGAACCTGCTGCTGCTGCTTTGTCATTGCTGCCCAAAGGCTCCCTTTCCGCCCTTCCAGCTCTTGGTTTCATAATAAATAGTGGTCAGATCTGTGAAGGATGAGCAAGAACAGTCCCCCAGGGCCTCTTGTCCTGCTCTCCATCATATCCCTGAAATCCACGTTGGTTCCACAGTGGAGTTTTGCATTGCTGGGAGCAGTGGGAGGCAGGGGACCACCACCACTAACACAGAAGATCAGGATTTGTGTATTGCGGCTGCCTTGGACCTCATTTTAAACAGGCAGAGATTTGGGCACGGTGGGGTTGTCCTCTACCAAGTGATGAAGAACCTCCACCCCGAAGAACCTCTTCAAAACCCCCTCCTGCACTTGGAATGGAGGCCAAGAAAATGTCTCCATCGGTGTCACATCACCTCAAATCACTGCTGGCTTTTTTGTCACTTTGAACGACCAGGATCCGCTCTCACCCTGTGTTTTATACACGGTCAGCAACAGCCAATCTCTTTCGTAACAGGGCAGGAGCACATCCAATTGAACAGGCAAACAATATTACATTTTCCTATTACTTCTTATAGAACATCTTTTCTGGTAAAGAGAAGCCCAGAGGTCATAGAAATTTTAGGGATTTCTTTTTCAGACTCTTACATGGCTGAATCTGTGATCTCAATTTGAATTAGCTGGGACCTGCTGTTGGGGCTGTTTGCTGTTAGATGTCACCAGTGATGGTGTTGCCAGAGAGGCTGGAACATAATAGACTCAAAAGGACCTCAGGTCAAGGGCAATGAAGTTTAAAATACAATCTCTTCTTGCTTGGAGATATTTTTGCACATGTCTATCCTGAACAGAAAATTCAGGAGAATAATGCTTTCAAGTGCAATCTGAACGAAGTCACAGGGAAAAAGGCAATATATTTTGTAATGAATTCGTTTAAACAACTCAGTGATATTGTTGATTTGCTGCTCCCTGGATTGTAATTTATTAGAAATTGCTTCTGATGTTTACAGGATGCATAAAGAGCAGTTCGATGTAAATAAGGTGCTGCTGTATGCTTAAGTGTCCCTTCTGGTGAATTAAATAACTTGGTGAAAAGACTTCTTGCGTGTATTTATTCCACTTCCTACTTCAATGTCATCTTGGCTCAGTTAACCAGAGGAGAAAAATCAAGTTGCAGGGGAGCATTTCCCCATTTTTGAGAAAACCATATTTTGATATGTCTTGGAGACCCCCAAACCCTGTGTGCTCTGCTGCCCTCCTCACCCCCTTAGCCTGATCACCCCAGGGACAATTTTTAGGGGCAGCATGTCACCGTGTGAGGCAGAAATGGTCCCTCCCCTCCTTCCACCACCGTGCCAGGGCCAAAGTGCTGAACCCAGCACACAAAAACTGCTGCCAAACCAGATGGAGCACGAAGCCTCCACAAGACAGGGCTCAGGACACTACCCAAGACTCACCTTCTTGGCAGAGGTATTTGCTTCATGTGGGGCTTGCTGCCCATGTAGGAATACCTCTGAAAATCTACACACAGCCATCTCCAGCGGATCAGGCAAATCTTGCATAGCCAGGGCTAATCAGGAGGGAGTTGTTACACATGGATTCCTTAAAGCACCTGGAAATGAATGTTACGATCTACCCCAGAGCCATGACTTTTTCCAGAGTGCCTAAAGGGGGTTATACAGACATGATTTAGCTGGATTCAGCAGTCTAATCTGAGATTCACAGGATTGGCAATGATCTCTTCCCTGCCAATCAATTCTCGTGGTGCAAGAAGGAGCTTGGGAATGCTCAGCCTTGGTGTGAAGTGCATCAGTTCTTCCCAACAGGTTTATTCCTCCACCAGTTGTTTGTTGATCGTGATTTCTCCATCACAGACAGATCTGTTTGTTTAACTGATTTGCAGCCAAACTTTGAATACCAGCACTTAATTTTACTATTAAGCAGCCCTCCTCTTAATGCAGAAACATCTTGCAAGCCCCCGGCCAGGTTTTTTTCCACAGCATCCCACGTTTCCTCCCGGCCATGGTGGCAGCTGGGCCAGTTCACTGTACAGGGGGATCACCCTCCTCTTGGCACCAAGGCTCAGCACAAGCTGTGAACCCCTCATGTCTTCAAAACATAGATTTTTTGACTCATTCTCCAGTGTCACCCCAATATTCCAGAAAGTCCTTAGGGAAACACGAAATGACTCCTCCTCTAGGGCAGCAGGTGATTAACTTCATCCTTGTGCTTTGCTTTCCCTGAAGGATTTGGGCACATATGGAAGATGAATTTGCTGCAGCTGCTCTTAGAGACACAGAATGATGGAATGTTTTGGGTCGGAAGGGATGTCAAGATGATCTTGTTCCACCTTGTGCCATGGGCAGGGACAACTTCCACTATCCCAGGCTGTTCTGAGCCCCGTGTAACCTGGACTTGGACACTTCCAGGGATGGGGCAGCCACAGCTTCTTCTTCCCACAGCCATGTCCTGAGTCTTGTGGTACTTCTGCCAGTAGGAAGAAGATGGAGCTGCTGGGGAAAAAAAGTGTTGGCCAAAATGGGGGTAATGATATAAACCTAAAGTAAAAGTGGGGAGATTCAGACTCAAGTGAAGGAAGACATTTTTTATGATGAGGGTGGGGAGGCTCTGGCACAGGTTGTCCAAAGAAGCTGTGGCTCCCCCCCCCTGGAAGTGTCCCAGGCCAGGTTGGACAGGGCTTGGAGCACGCTGGGATAGTGGAAGCTGTTCCTGCCCATGGCAGGGGGGGGATGAGATGAGCTTTGAGGTCCCTTCACACTCAAACCATCCAGTGATTCTGTGATTCTACGAAATCAAAATATCTTCCCTTTCTTCCTCTTCCATGCTCTGTGACCATATGCCGAGCTTGGCTGTCGGAATTCAATCACCGGTGCCGGTTCCTGAAGCAGAAGAGACTCTTAACTTATTCTTCTTCCTGTATCTAGGCAAAGAGCTGCTCATGTGACAAGCTGAGTTAGAATTAACTCAGTCATGTTTTCATTTCTTCTGAGCAGAAGCACAATGTTCCTTAGGTTTGATCTTGCAGAATGCTGGCTGCTCTGGCCCTGGTCTGTGATCCATGATCAAGATCCGTGCACGGTCACTTGTAGCACGTCTGGGGGGCGTTTGCAATGTACATTTAAATTCTGTAAAATATGTGCTGTGCTGTTGACATGAAGGAGTTTGTTCCACTGCCAGAGCCGGGTAAAAGTATAGAATCAGAATGGTTTGGGTTGGAAGGGAGCTTAAATATCATCTCATTCTGACCCTCTGCCATGGGCAGGGATGCCTTCCACTATCCCAGCTTGCTCTGGATGGGGAGATGCATTTGGACCTTTTCTCTCCAGGTCCTCATCTTCCGTCCTGCTAATGGAGTCACATTTAATGGCAAGAGGCATCACTTTTTACAGTTCAAATGCTCTTATATTTGGCTTTCCTGGATTCTGGTGGGGCAGGAGAATAAAGCAGAGAGGAAATTAGAGAGGGAAGAAGCTCATTAGTGGATGGAGCGCTCCTGCTCTCTCCTTTCTTCTGAAGCCTGATGAATGCCACAAGCAGGAGCAGAAATTCAGGAATCCGCTCTGGGAGGGCTGTGATTACCTCAGAGTTCTGCTGGGATCCTGCCATCCCACAGCTGAGCTGTGGCCCCGTGGAACACAGACCTGCAAATGAAGCCCCCCCTGCCACGCTGGGCTGGCTCAGCTGAGCTCAATGTGCCAGCAGGCAGCAGAGCCACTTTAATATTTATAACCCGATTTGACCACTTAATGTATTCAGCCTATTTTTAAGCTGCCTGGCTCTGCACAGAGGGGCAGCTCCCATCACATGGAAAGTTCCTGGCTCCTGGAGGCACCTGGAGGAGCTTTGCAGGTGATGGTCACACTCGAAGGAGAAGGTTTCCACCCTTGCTTTGGTTTTCCAGCAGTGGGAGAGGGCTGGTGTTGGGTTATGGATCGGGATCCCTGGGAATAGCACGGCCTCTGCCAGGGTGGGATTGGCTGTAATTGCATCAGGAATGTTCACCCAAATTTGCTCTGGTTTATGCTGTCTTGGAAAATTCTTCTGCTGGTGCTTTGGGAAGAAATTCTGGAAGCAGTTCCCAACCACTGGTGAGTTTATTTACATGAAGAAGGATTCAGGTAATGAGGAAACACCACTGTGAGGCCAAATAAGCATCAAATCAAGTTTTTAAAGTGCACAAACTTGTTAAAATTCAGGTCCTAGTGAGAGACCAGAAGGTAAATCTATAGCAAGAGGAGCTGAAACCTGTCTTGTTTGGATTATGTGATTAGAAGTTTGACTACTTTCAGTATCACTAATCTGAAAAAGTAAGCAATGTCAGCAGAAAATTTGGCAATGTGGGAGGAAAACTCAGTATTTTGGGGTTTATATCTAGAAATCAGTTGCTGGCTGAAAAGCACTCAGGGAAATTCAAACAGCTGATGTTTCACTTCTGTTGCACGCAGAGCTGGGAGGAATCAGTGGCTTTTGGGGAGGCAATTTGCAAGGGACATGACACTCGAATTCTATTGTCTCCAAACAGAGATTTCTTTTTTTCAAATGAAACTTTGGGCGTCTGAGAATTATTCATCATCAAGTTCGTGAAAGACAAATGCCTGGTGACGAGGAGCTAAACTTCACGTCTACAAACCAGCCTCACCTAGATGAGATTTGTGCCCACACAGGTGCCTGTGAGTTTTTTGAAATGCAAATAAAATATCCCCAGCTGCTCACACAGTGAATATGAGGGTGAGCCCAGTGTGTGACGTGCCCAAATTTGGGGTTAAACCAGATGTGGGCCCTGGTCTTCTGGCTTTCTGTCTCATCACTCATCCCATTGGAGGAAAAAGTGAGATTCAGAGGTTTCTTTTCACGGGAGAACTCATCCCATTTTCACCTCCATGCATGACCACGGATGTGACTGAGCTGAAGTCAGGCCCCCTTCAATTCTGGGGGAAAGCTGATGCAATGGGAATTGGGAATCCAAAAAATGGGGTTTAGCCCTAAAAGTACTAATAGGCCAGGATGGGGTTTGAGACCAGAGATCCTGATTTCTGTTTATCCTCAATTCTTTCCCACCTCAGTATCACTAAACCAGCCTTAAAATGACTGTGCAGAATCCAATCCTTCCCTGATCTCCCCAGTGGTGTAGAGGTCTCTCAGGACAAACCCCGTGAGTGACTGTGCTGAGCAAGGGCTGAAGAAGAGCCAGTGGATTTAAGCTTTATTTCAGGAATGGTATTCCAGTGCATCATTCCCAAAAGAACCGGAGCTGCCGAGGGGCTTGCGACTTCCTCAGCAACCCAGGCGAAGCTCTGGGCAGGGCCCGGAGGGTGGTTCAGCCAAACTTTTAGAATAGAAATCTCTGTAATAGGATTAAGGGGTGCCAGCCAATGGAGGAAAGGTTTGTGGAGATCAGGGGAGGCATTGGGAGGAAGGAATAGCTGGAGATACAACAAAAATGGAGGCCAGGAGGGCGCACTCAGCGCTAAGGACGAGTGGTGCCACGTGCCACACACACTCAGGGTTAGCCACCCTCTCCTGGGCAGCCTGGACACGCTTCCCCCTGCCAGAGGGCAGGGTTAGACAGGATATTGGGAAGGAATTCTTGTCCGTGAGGATGGTGAGGCCCTGGCACAGGCTGCCTAGAGAGGTGGTAGATGCTTCATCCCTGGAAGTGTCCAAGGCCAGGCTGGATGGGGCTTGGAGTACCCTGGGACAGGGGAAGATGTCCCTGCCCATGGCAGGGGGCTTGGGGACCTTTAAAGGTCCCTTTCAATCCAAACTCTTCTATGATTCTCCAATGCAGTTTCCATGTTACTGCAGGCTCTGCATGGTTATCAAAACAGAATCAGGGAATGGTTTGGGTTGGAAGGGACCTTAAAGCCCATCTAATCCCACCCCCTGCCATGGGCAGGGGCACCTTCCACTATCCCAGGCTGCTCCAAGCTCTGTCCAGCCTGGCCTTGGACACTTCCAGGGATCCAGGGGCAGCCACAGTTTCTCTGGGCACCCTCTGGGTCCCAGGGCCTCCCCATCCTCACAGGGAAGAATTCCTTCGCAGTATTCCATCTATTGGGCACTGGAAAGTTATTCCCCCTTGTCCTACCTTAAACTTCAGACACATCCCAAATATCAGTACAGCAAACCAGAAGAGAACAGAGGTGGACCAGGTTCACATCTCTTAATGACCTTAAAAACCTTCTTAAAGGTCTGCAATGGATTTTTTTTTTTTTCTGGTATAGACCCACTCCTTTGGGACCTTCTCTTGGTATAAACTTGTGCTGATACAATCTAACATCTGAAGTAAATCTGCAGTTGAGGTAATCCTTTCGATCCCAATCTTATAAAACTCATAGTACCATCTCCACTTGGAACAACCGTGTTGTTTTAGTCCACCTTCTGGCTGAAGCAGAGGATCTCACTGACCTTTTTGGTAGGGCTGAACACTATTTCCCATCTTCCTGATGCTCCTGTTGTGAGCCTTGAAGGTGGTTCTGACACTTCACTCTTCTCTCATGAAAAAAAACGGGCTACAAGATCTTCCTGAACAGCCTCTTCATAGTAAAAAAATGCATTTCTTCTCTAAATTCCCTTGAAACACGGCAGGTAAAGTACTTTCACCTGTTTACTCAAGTGTGTATATCATATTATCTGCACCAACATCAACGTACCGCTCACACGAGCGGAACCTGGATCCATCCCACTCCTGGAATGTGCTGTGACAACTTCCTCCTCCAAGGGATAGAGGAGCCAAGGAGAAGAGGTGCCATGCTGGACCTGTTCCCGTCAAAAAGGAAGGACTGGTGGGGAATGTGAAGCTCAAGGGCAGCCTGGGCTGCAGGGACCATGGAATGGTGGAGTTGGAGACCCGCAGGGCAGTGAGGAGGGGGCAGAGCAAGCGCATGACCCTGGGTTGCAGGAGAGCAAATTTCAGCCTCTTCAGGGCTCTGCTTGGTTCAGTCCCATGGGATAATGCCCAGGAGGGAAGAGGGGCCCAAGAAAGCTGGTTGATATTCAAGGGTTGCCTCCTCCAAGCTCTGTTTCCATTGTTTTCTGCCCCAGGCCATTATTTACAAATCGGATGCAAGAGCCAAACTTCACATCCTTGAGGACCAGTGTTCATCTTACAGCAGAGTCTGTCAGAAATAGGGAATTTGAAGTGTTTTGGAGCCCAGAAATCATCATCAGCATGACTCTGGAATGGTTTTGGCCTGGGATAAGTAGTGCTGAGCTAAGGGGCTATGAAGATGTCCCTGCCCATGTCCGGGAGGTTGGATTAGATGACCTTAAAGGTCCCTTCCACCCCAAACCATTCTGTGATTTGATGATTCTGTGGAATAATCCCCAAACCCAGATTAGGGACAGACCCTGGCACTGTTCATTTTACCAGGACAAATGTCCTGGAATCCCAGGTTGTTATTGGAAGAGTCTCTTCCAGTGCTATTGGGTATTTATTGCATCATGGGCTTTGTCTGCGTTTCCTAAAGCTGGGCAGTGAGAAAGATGCAATTGGAGTCTTGGAATTTAATTTAGTGGCTGCCTGGTTGTCGGGCAGTTCTTCTGCCCATCGTGTGCCAGACATAATCATATTCCATCAGAGGCAGAATCAGCCAGTGTGTCCTTCATTGCTAAGTGCAGCACAGGGCCATTGGCCTTCCTTGGGTTTGGGTTTGTTGTTTTCCTGGTTTTTTTGGGTTTTTTTCCATGATAGGTGTAAATGTTGGTTATTGGGACCCTTCCCCAAAGACCTTGGAGTGCTGATGGTAATGGGGGTATGATGGTAAAAGGGGACGGCAAAAGAAAGTGTGAAAATGCCAAGACGGAAAGGCCAAGCAGTGGTTTAGGTGAGATAAAATAACAGACAAGCTCAGCCTTGTGGTTGTCATGTTGTTAATAATAAATATTGTGCCAGGACTGGGAGAGGGAGAGAAGGGATGGAGGGGAGCTGACGTTGGAATTGAGTCTGGAGCAGAAACAGAGCGATTTTGTGTCTGTCCATGTGCATGATCTGCACTTTGCCTGTACTCCTGAGATAAGATCACCTTCAGGGGATGTGGCAGCCTGGGCAGAAGGGGGACAGTCACCTCCTCTGGCTGTGCTGGCTCTTCCATAGCTGGGCTCCCTGCCCAGTTCCCATCTGCTTGGGGCAGTGCTGAATTCACATCTCCCTGCACCCATTTATGCTGAAAAGCCCAGAGAAACCCCAAGCAGCCACAAAGTGAAGTTATCTGGATTAAGGTCATTTTCCAAACGTGCATGGAGAGCTTGAAGCACATGGAAAACCCATATACTGAGGCTGTTTCTGCTCTTAAATATGGAGCTGTAAGTCCAAACAGATAAAACTGGGGGATTAAAAGGAACCCCCACAGAACCAGATACATTCAACTTAAATGCCTTTGAGAGAAGGTCATCTAAAATAACAATTAATTCATGGACATCCCTGTCACAGCTTAAATTTATTAATAACCACTGAAATGATGAAGTGACAACCAACAGCAGCATTTAAGCTGTGGCTATTCATGAGCTGCTGCTGGGGAGCCCGTCCCAGGTGAGGGGGAAGAGTTTGACCAAAAAATTATTATTCTGTGGATGCAAAGAGCATATTCTGTCAGGTCACTGATGTCAAAACCGCAACACCACGTGGAGATGCTCCCAGCTGGAGGGCTGCTGGGGAGTTTGTGGAAGATGCCCAGATCCCTTGGAGAAGCTCAGCTGCGGTCCCTCGGCAGCCGCCTGCGCCTGCCAGTGGTCCTCAGTTGACATTATCTCCTGGTTTCACCTCCAAATGCTTCCCTGTCCTCTTTTGCTCCCTGTTGGAAGCCCTTTCCCTCTGGCAGATTGAGGGTGTTCTGGGGGGTGTCCCCAGTGGCCGTGCTGCCATCTGTCCCACTCCCGCCAGCACAATCCAGAGGCCGGGATGGGCTCCCTGAGTGCTTCCAGGGGCCAGGTTTTCCCTCCTATCACTGCTGAGTGGAGCAAATATCTCTTGGTGGGATGCTGGCACCTCAAAACTCTGCCCAAGAATGGTACAGACCTGCCCAGTGCCCTGCCCAGTGAAGCACAGCGAGGCTGCCCCTTTGCTGTAGGGTTTGCCCCAGTCTGTCACCAACATAACTTATTCCAAGGCAAGCCGGTCCCAGGAGGGAGCACAAGTCCTGGTTGCTCTTCTGGCTTCATCTTTTATCCATCCCTGTGGCTTTTCCCTCCCCTGCCTGCTGCTAATCAGCATTCCTTGCAAAGAGCAGCTGCTAATCTGCAGCAGGAGTTGGTGCGTGCGGGGCGTGGGGAGGTGGTCGGGTGGTGAAGGGACACCCTTCCAGCAGCTCCTGCTGCAGCAGCACCAAAGCACCACTTTCCCAAAGCTGCTGTGGCCAAAAAGGAATCAACCTCGTGCACCCACAAAAGAAAAGCTGATTTGTAGCACTTGCATTTTATTGAGGAAAAAAAAAATGTTTGTCTTTGTGTGTGTGTTTGTGTGCGTGCTCGTGTGTGTATATAAATACATATATATATTTTCCCCTCTGAAACAACTCGCTTCCCTTTGGGAATAAAGGGGATCTTTAAAAATGCAAAAATTCCTTCCAGACAGTTTGTCATGTCTTACTAGAAACAGCCGACCCTATTAGCAATTTAAATGATGCCTCCCATTAGCATAATTTTTAATGAAGCAGAGCACGTGTTTCACATTTGTGTTTCCGACGTGGTGGGGAGGAGGCACTCGGACACTCAATGGGCGTCAGGAGAAATTGGCTCTGAGAAGATCAGAGGGATGGGGCACGTGGCATTGCTGGCCAGGACTTTATTTGGGATGATTCTCTGCAAGGGGGTTTGCCTTAAAGTAATTTTCATAAAATCCCAGAATAGTTTGGAAGGGGCCTTAGATCTCATCCAGTCCCACCCCTGCCATGGGCAGGGACACCTGCCACTAACCCAGGTTGCTCCAAGCCCCGTTCAACCTGGCCTTGGACACTTCCAGGGATCCAGGGGCAGCCACAGCTTCTCTGGGCAACCTGTTCCACCACCCAAATAGTGAAGAGTTTCTTCCTAATTTCTAATTCATTCCCAAAATTCTACGTGTCATTCAATGGAAAACCTTCCCTGACAAAAAAGTCAATGAGAATAAACCACCATTCCAGTGGAATATTTTTAGGATTCAGAAAAGGTTGCAAAGTGCTACTGTTGGATGTGCACAGAGAAACTGTCGTTTTCATTTAGATTTTTTTTTCCTCAAAAAAAATGTTGGGAATAGCAGGACTTTTCTTCCCTGTTGTCATTCGTGAAGTCTTGGGAAGCTTTTAATCATCATCCAGAACCTTCCTCAGGCTGTTGCCCTATAAGCCAGGCTATGGCTCCCACCTGGAAGTCCAAAATGCTTTAACAAAACTGGAGCGACTGATGGCAATAAGTGCTAAATAAAATCACTTTGCCACCCCAGATGTATTATTATTATTCCAAATTTTTATCTCCTTTACAGTATCCCCATGGATCCATGGCAGAGCACAGGAAGGGGACACCAAAGGGTTTTCAACTTGATCAAATATCAGATACAACAGGACTGGGCTTGGTTTTCATTGCTGCAAATTTCCATGGTTTCCCTAAAATGAAACAATAACTGAATTTTTTTCTGTCTTTTTCCCTGTTTTCCCCTTGTTTTTCCCACTTTTCCCTGCCTTGCATTATGCCAGGTCCTCGTGCACGAGCCATTTGTGACGTTAGAAGGGAAATTGTGCGTGGGTGTGAAATCTTGTGTGCACACATGTTCCACATTTTGTTTGCTTAAATGCCCGTGCAAAGCTTCTATTTTTTTTTTTTTCCCTTTTTTTTTTCCCCTTTTCCTAATGGGAAAACACTCCTGGGAACTGAAGTTACACAGGCAATAACACACGACACAAACCAGTAACTGATCCTGATGGGGAGGACAGGGACGCCCTTGTGCCGGGCCACCCTTTGGGACAGCAGGAGGTCACTTGGACCAACCTTTCCCCGGCGTCGGCCTCCCCGCCTCGGTCTGCCACGACAGGGAAACATCCTCATTAGGATAATAGGCAGATTTCCAGGATCCACTTCTGATTCCCTCGCCCTGGAACGGTCCCAAATATCACAGATGTTTTGACGGCTCTCCCAGAGGGCGGCAGCAGCTCGTCCTCCTCCACTTTCGGCACGTCGAGCCCTGGCATGCGGCGAGCAGCTGATGCCCTGCTCCGTGTCAGGGATGGCAGCTCCCCCAGTGCTCCCAGCGAACCCAGCACCCTCAGAGCGAGGTCCCCAAGTGGGGTTGTGCCCAGCTGGGATTTTCAAAGCCATTTGGCGTTCTGGAGCTGCAGTCTCGGCACTCTGCATGCTGCAGGAGCTTTTGGGGAAAAACGTGGCTTTTTAGGGCATCCTGCAAACAAGTGCTGCTTCTGGAGAAGGAACCTGGCTTTAAGAAAGTTGCAGAGGACACAAGAAGGAGGGATGAACGTTAATTATTGCTTTCCACAGGCTCGAATAGGAAGCAAAGCACTGAGTCCCAGTTAGGTCAGTTGGACCATTAGGGAAAAAACAGGGAATAAACTTTCAGCATCAAGACTCTTTTCCACATCAGGGGGACCTTCCTCAGTTTTCCCCAGCCCCAAGCAAACACAGCCCTTATTTCCATGCTGGGTCCCATCCTGATATCCACAGGATGGGGACAGTGAGCCCAGGAGATGAAACTGTGTCTCGATTTGTTGGGTAAGCTCAGGAAATTATCTCCCTTCCACCTTCTTTCCTATTGTCCCCACCTGCCTCAGGAGAGGCTGGGAAGTTTATTTCACTCAGGATTTCAAAGTGCTTGGGAAAGTTCAAGTGAAAGACAGCACGGAGCTGTTGTTGCTGCTGATGTTTTATTTTTCTGCGCTAGTCAATTAGGGGGGAAAACCTGACAATCAGAAGTTATTAATTGTGCTGTGTTAACAGCCTCTTGTAGGATATATATTCCTTGGGAAGGAAACAAGAGCTCCCTGTTTATGGGAAGAGTGGAAATATCAGACAATAAGATCTCTGTACGTGTCTGACCTGGCCCATCTCCCACCTGGTGTCCTCAAACCTGGCAACAAATCAAAGTTCAAGACAAAATTAACAGATAAGTGGGAGCGAATAACCACCCTTGGTGCCATCAAGGCCAGGTTGGACAGGGCTTGGAGCAACCTGGGATAGTGAAAGGTCCCCCTGCCCATGACAGGGGGTGGAATGGGAGGAGCTCTAGGGTCCCTTCCCACCCAAACCATTCTGGGATTCTGTAATTAGTGCCGCAAACCTCGTACCCTTGCTGGGCCTTTACTGAAAGCCCTTCACAAATATTAAAGAAAGTGCATTGAAGTCCCCTGTGTTCCAGGCCACAAGACAGCCCATCCCTGGGGCAGTCATTGGAGCAACTGGTGTTCCTCGGAGGTGTCATCCATGGTTTTCAGCTTGTTCTTGCACCTGCACTCTCGAAATTCCCAGACCTCGAGCTGGTCCTGCATTTATGGATTGAGCAAGTGCCTCGGAGGGTGATGTGTGATACATCGTGGCAGGCACATGGTGGGACCCCTGGGGCTGTGTTCCTCTGTAGGAGTTGGACTTTGATGATCCTTGTGGGTTCCTTCCAACACAGAATAGTCTGATTCTCTGATTCTACGATTCCATGATTGTGGACACAAAGATTCACTGCTACCCCAGGGGTAAAATACAGATCTTCTCCACACAGCCTTTTCCTTTGAAAATTTTTTCCTGTGGCCCCTTATGGTGAGAAGGTGTCCACGAACAGCCACGAGACGGGACCTCACATGCTCAGGATGAAGAGCCCCTTCTTTAGAGCACCAAACTCAGTTTCTCAAAGAGAAATTCCAGGACAGACCGTAATTATTCAAGTTAGAGCTTGGCAGAGCGCTGCAGTTAAGTCTGTTCAGAAGGACACGTGTGCTGGCACCGTGAATGGCCACCAGTGGTCACAAACCAAGCGTGAGGTCTCCTCTGGAGGCTGTTGGCATCAGCAACACTGACCCACTCAGGGCTACTCAAGCACAGGAGGAAAAGCCACCTGCAACACTCCATGTCAGCCAGAGGCTGCAAATCCCAACATTGTGCCGCCAGGACTTGTGGGATTTTCATAGGATAGGGAATGTCCATCCAACACAGACCAACAAAATGACAGAACCCTCTCTTCCTTCTCCGAAGCTGTCCTGAAAGGATGTGGATTCAGCCAACACAGCATTCTCCACCCATACTCACAGATGTCAAGGAATTTAAGAAGTGTATTCTCTCCAAAAGGGATCTTTGAACTGGAAAATATCTTTGATATTCGCAGTCCTACCTCTGTAACAGTTCTTATCAAAACCCGTGGTACGAGTCTTCCTTTCCCCCCTGCCAAGAAAGACCAAATCAAGTCAATCATAAAATTTCATTGATTTTATTGTCCTCATTTGATCTGCCAAGTGGAGGTAAAGAGGAAATATTCTATTTTTAAAATTTATTTTAGTTCAGGAATATCTGAGTTATCTTAGCTGATTGATGCTGACCCCTGTGATGCTGCTGCTGAATGTTTCAGAGAAAGGAGCAAGGCATCTATCAGTGGGTACTAAATTCCTTTCTTGTCAGAGATGCTTCCGTAAGCATTTTAATCAGGGTGGCTTTTGCAGCTGAATGATTACTTAGGTGGGTGCTACAACTACCACGAGTGGTGCAAGGATGCATTTGTCCTACTGTCAGGATTCCCTGGAACACTCCACTTTCTCCAAGTTGTTCCTGCTGTCATCTGGAACACAAGCTGATGGTAATTGGCCTTTTAATAACACCAGCACATTGTCCAGCATGACCAAGTGCCAAGACTGATTTGGGCTTTATTGTCATGCAGTCTTCCAGAAAATTAATTGCTATCTCTGGTAGTGATAATGCAGAGTCTTTAACATGAGAAGCTCCTCATGGTTTAAATAGTAAACTTTCTGGAGGAGTGGTTGCTTTTTGCTTTTTTTTTTGTTTAAACAAGATTTAATTTGCTCTAAGGAAGATTGATGCGAGTCTAACTCTAGAGGCTGAAACTTGGGTTTTGATACGAGTTTTCTGTCCATCCATCCACCCATCCATCCATCCATCCTGTCCATCTACAACTGACAAATCTCCTAGTGATGGGAGGACTCCAAGGAACAAACAGAAGGATTCACTCCAGCTCCTGCCATTTTTTGGCCAAAGCCAATCCCATGCAATCTTAGAGGAGCTCCCACAGAGCAGGCACCTCCTGCCTGTAGGTTTTGCACTGGGCAGTTTATTAAGTGCACATAAAATGCCTTTTCAAATGTTCTGCAGAGTAAATGTTTCTTTTCTGCTCATTTGCCACTGGGCTAATGTTGGGAAGCAGCAGAACGGGCCATTTGCAATTGGAATGCTGAGCAGCCAAGCAGAGGCATGTTCCAGGCCTGTGGATTGGCAGCAAGCACTTGAGGTGTGGCCCTTAAATTATTTAATTGATCAGTCTTTGGAGTTTTAAAATCTTTCTTACAGTGTGATATTTATGGATGCTCTGCTGGGATTAACTGGCTTGTCTTTGTGGGATCTTAAATTTTGAGCTAAGACAAAGTGCCATGTTCTTAAAGTCTTCTGAAAGAATCTTTGTAATCACAGAATCACAGAAGGTTTGGGTTGGAAGGGACCTTAAAGCTCATCTTGCTCCCCCTCCTGCCATGGGCAGGGATGCCACTCACTAGATCAGGTTGCTGAAGGCCCCATCCAATAAATCCAATAAATAAACCAATATTGTTACAAATTCCTGTTGTTCACCTCTCTTGTCCAGCCACAAAGAGGGAGGGACTGGATCAGGACCTTTCCATTGTGGGTCCAGAACTTGAAACTTCCAAGCTAAACTTTCAAATTCTGACCCAAGTTGATGGGAATCAAACTTTTTGCCGAGAAATTCCAATGGAACAAAATGTGAGGGAAAAAAGAAAGATATGTTGAAGAAGCAATTTCTTCACAGTAAGTGCCCACAGCACCAGACTGCCGAGGGAAAAAGCGCTGTGCCAATAACCCACTTCCTGAAAGACTTTCCTAACTTTAAATGAATCTCAGCCTGTCCTTTTCATGGAATATGGCGTGCTGGTGTCTCTCCTTGGATGATGCAGGCTCGCACTGACTTAGAGCTGGCACGAAGCCTCCATGGTGGGGGTGCTCCAGAACACGTTTTGGCCCATTCCCTGCCACGAGAGGACCACAGGTCTTCAAGTTGGATCTACATTTACTTTTCTTGGTGATTCGGTATCATAATGCCTTTAATGCCCTTAAAGGGACCTCCCTGCGTTCTCTACACTTCCAGCCTTTCTATTTTGGAAGCTGCTCAAGCTTTTTAAGAACCACAGTTACACTTTGTCTCCTTCCTCAGCAAAGGGAAGTTATTTCACTTTATTTCTCTCGGCCATGGGCAGGGATCTCTCTTCGCTTTATTTCTCTCTCTTCTTGCTGTGGCCCAAGAAGAAAAAGTCTCACTGGGCTCTTAAAAGGTTTACAAGGGGTTACCCTGGCAGTGGTTTGGAGAAGCGATGGGAGGATTCAGCAGCCCCATCTGAGGCTGTTCGCAGAGGGGATAGTGCTTAGAATTATTGTCCTGTGCAAACTGCTTGGCAGGAGCACTGCTTCTCCCCCACAAGGATGGTGGGAAGTGCATCATCTTCCTCTCCGCAGAGTTGCCGTGAAATTAATGTGGCCATATGGAAGTAGGCTGCAGATCTTGACTGTCTAACACACTCCAGTTTCCAAAATCATGCTCCTGACACAACGCACCCATAGGCTGCTCCAAACCCAAGCCTCGTGGCAAAAAGACAACTTTGCTCCTCTGCATCAGCGAAGGTACTCTTAGGTGTGAAAGCTAAAGGTCTCGAGCAATTTATAACTGCTAATGTTCTGGCCCTGAAATAATCGTGGATTTATTTTCTGTTTATTCCTCCTGCCTTGAAGTGAATCAACTTCTGAGCTCACACCATGTGACGGTGGCGGTGGCGCATGAGTTTTCTGTGCCAGGAGAGAGTATCCAGGCAACTAGACCAGATATCAAAATCTTGTCAGATTTTTCCCACCCTGTATTTTGTCTGTCTTATGGCCCTTATTACCACTGAATTCAGGACCCGCTGATCTCTAATGAATTCACCTCGCAGCTGCCTTTTGCAGACAGAGAAATGTTTCCGTTCTGCAGATGGAGATGGGAGACATGGAGAGCCCTGTAGGAAAGTCGGGTGAGGTGGGGATTGAAGTGGGATATTCCAGGTCATCAACCAGTACCAGAGTCCCTTTTTTAAAAGTGGGGACAGTTCTGAGCGTGAGCTAAAAAACAAAAGCTAAAGTCCAAGCTAAAAAAGGAAAATTACCAAGGTTAATTTAACTGTGGGAGAACTTGGGCTGGAAGGGCCTTAACGAGGTCTTTGGTCCAACCTCCTCTTCCAAGAAGGGTCAGTTCCAGGTTTTGACCAGGTTGCTCATCCAGCTGGGTCTTAAAAACACCCAAGGACTGAGACTGCACAACTGCAACCATCCCTGGAAGTACTCAAAAGTAATTTGGATGTGGCACTTGAGGACATGGTTTAGGTGGGCTTGGCAGTGCTGGGTTAACAGTTGGGATGATCCTGGAGGGCTTTTCCAACCCAAATGATTCTATGTATGATTCTACTCTGAAGACCTCTGCAAGATCCTCAGACCATCCCTAACTTCTCTGCACGTGTCACCCATCCCCGGCCAGGAAAACCAGATCAATTCACCTGTCATTGTAATTCCTCCCCTGTAAGTGAGACACAAAAGCCGAATCCTACAGCATTAACTTTTAATGCTGATCCTTTTTGTTCCTGCTTTTTGCTTGGCACTTCACTGTCAAGAGGAGAAATTGAGGGAGACAGGCATCAGTTCTTGTATGACCAAACAGCCACATCAGAGATGGAATACCTGACTTTTTTTTCCCCTACTGGTTAGGAATGTGAAAGTCAGTCATGGACACTGTCATGGCAAAACAGTGACTGGATACTGAATTAGACTTAAACTAAGCATGGAATTCAAAACCTGAGAATTATTTGTTATGTTGCAGAGATTCACCACCCTACTTGGGAAAGAATAAAGTTTCTTCTATTTTAAGTTAAAAAAAGTGATGGTGATGGCCTAACAATTTCAAAATGATTTGGGGTGGGGTCAGGAAAATCATACACATTTTTAATTCCTTGTCATTTTAGTTTAATGTCCTCAGGTTTTATATCTTCAGCAATTCCAAAATGCATTTGTTTCAAAGCCTATGTCCTAATTAAAAGGCCCAGTGCCCTGAAATAAGAGATGGCACGCATGAATGTCCTAAATAAAGAAAAAGAAATAAATAAAGGGCCTGTCAAATTTTCTCCATGAAGTCCATGAATGATGAAGCATCCCCCTCTTCCTTTTTGACCTATGGATATCATTAATATGGACTGTTCCAGCACAATGAACTGGAAAGAATGGTAATATTTTTAATTTCCTCTCTTGGGGAGAAATAGATGCTTTTCCACAGTGATATTCACATGGGTGATGCACTGACTTCTGGCCTTTATCTTGGATTTCGTGGGGATCTCAGAATACAGTCTCATGACTTGGGAAAACAATATCCATGCTGCAAATTCTAATAAGTCTTCCAGAGGTAACTCATGGAGGCTCCTGAGTGACCTGGAGTGGAAAACAGCTCAAAATTCCCACAGGCAGCCTAGCCAGCCTTGGTTATAAAGTCAGCAAAATGATGATTTTGCAGCAGGTTACAGGTGTGATTCATCTTTGTCAGTTTAGGCTGACAATTGATTTGTACTTTTTGCTGATGCAGGAATAAAGACAAAGGGAAGGGGAGAAAAAAAAGGTGGATTTGGGTTTTTTTTTTTGCTACGAAACAGGTCATGCAATGACATGGCATGAGAAGAGCATGCACTTGTGCAAGGCTCTTCTGGAGCAAACGTAGTTGTTCCCCAGGAAAAGGACTGGCAGAAAAAGGCTTTAATTGGAGAATGAAGATTTAGGGTTAGATATGAGGAAAGCTGTTCCACTCTAAGAGTGGAAGAAGACTTTTTCCAAGACCTTGTAAAAAAATAAAAAAAGCATCAGTGTGACTGTGACATCTTCAAGAAGAGCAGTTTTGGCTTGAGTGGAGAACTTCACAGATCTGACATGACCCATATCACGCTTCAGACAGGTCCTGGCTGTAGGGGATCACTCTCCCATGTTTTTGAATTAATCAATCTCCCATATTTTTGAGTTGATCACCCTCCCATGTTTCTGTGTTGGTGCATGGCTTGGGAAGGTCCCAGAGAGCCCTCGTCAGGCTGAAGGGCTGAGTCAGATCTCTGTTGAGCCTATTTCTTTCTTCTTTGGGGCAAGGGGAGTCTGACCAGCATCTGGGGAAGCCTCTGGATGTCCATCCGTCCATCCCTCTGGCTCCCAGCCCTCAGAGCAGCACCGAGCGCTTCCCGTCGCCGAGGGACAAAGCTCGGGAGCTCCAACACGCGCTCGCAGGAGGGGGCCCGGCTGCAGCATAAATGATCAAAGGGCAGAGCAGGCTGATGTGCAGGGAAATGCTGTGATACAGCAGCAGAGATCCCCTCTAGCCCTCGCCGATGCTAATGCATATATTTACCTCCTGATTGACTTCATAATTAATTGACTACGCAGGGCGGATCCTTCTCTCACCTCCCTGGCTCTGGAGAAGCAGAGTGACACGGGTGTAAAACGGGGCCATGCGAGGGATGAATGAGGCCTTTTGTCTTTTTCTTCCCTGCAAGTACACAGAAGCCATAAGGAGCCTGTAAGGATATAAATGAGGGCAAAAATGTATTTCTTTCAATCCCCAAATTGCAGCAGGAGAGAGTCAGCATAGACAAGGGCTGAGGCAGTGGTTATCAAGTAGAAAGGTTTGTGTTTTGGCTCGAAGGTGGTTATATTTAAAAAAAAAAAAAGGTAGAAAAGTAGGGGAAATTAATACTTCCATCCCAACCCGAAGAAGGAGAAGAAGCATTTGTTATGCAAATCTTTTCATTATTGCAAATCCCGAGTGCTGATAAGAGATAAGCGTTGTTCTAGCTTTATTTCAAGTAGCTCCTGCCCAGACACGGGGACGTGATTCTATTGCTGCGAGAGAAAGAAACAAACACACACATTTTCCCCCCGTACATTTATTTCTGTTACTGGAACACGGATTCTGGAGCCTGCCTGAAAAGGCATTTGGTCCATTGAGGCTTGTTCATTTTACTGCTTTGTTTTCTGCTAAGGTGACATCTGCTCCTGAATGACCTTCGCATCTTTCCTCGGCGCGCAGCCTGGCCCGGGTGGCCGCTCCTTTATGCGCATACATTAACGTGCGGGTGAATCGCAGCTTCAGGAGGGCTGTTCTTTATCCTTTTCATTTTCCCTAATCCCGGAGTCTGCGGGGAACAAAGGGCTGGATCCTCACGGTGTAAACGGCCAGACCCGGCCGCGGGGATTTACATCCGCTACGGCGTGACACCGGTTATCTCCCAAAGCCATTCCCCGCTTTACCATCTCCGCCATCAAATTCCTTGTCCTTGTTAGAATGTATTGCTTTTCCCCCCGTTTTTTTGACTGTTGGGAGGGCAGCTGTAAAATCTGTGTGCAGGGAGCAGCGGCAGCTCCCATCCCAGGTCGGACACGATCCCACTGCCAGGGGTTGGTGGTGGGGAAAGGTTGGTGCCACACACGGCACGGGATGCTGCTCCCCACCCCATACCTGTGCCAAGATGCTCCCTAATTTTGTGGTCCCTGTGCAGGGTCTGTCCACATCCACTGCGGCCTTCCATGAAAATCAATGAGGTTTGTTCAGCCCTGCATTTAGCCGAGGCTCAGTCCTCTGTCTGCCTGGCTATTAAATTACTTTTCCATGTGACCGTGGAGCTTCCAAAGTTTGCAGCATAATTTCAGTCTCATATGCAGCTCTTTAAGCCATTTTTCCTCCTCTCCCATTGTTTCACTGCTGTCTCCCCATCCAGCAGCTCGGTGTTGCAACAGGAATATTCCACTTGCCCCATCTCCCTTTGTTTGGCACCGTTGTTTTTCTGCATCACCACCAGATGAAATCAATTTTAGAACTGATGTCTTTGCCCTGGCACTGGAATGACATGCCGACAGTTTCTGCTACAAATTCTCCTTGCTGTCCATAATAAGTTACTTAACCATTCCATTATTTCGTGCCGGCTCCCGGTGGGTTTTAGCTGCACGAGGCGTCTTTCTGATGAAATTGGCACCGGCTTTTAAAAAATCCAAATCAATTATATCTCCTGGGCCCTGCTCAAGACTTTAAAAGAGGTTACTTAGGCAGGATCTTCGTTTTGCACATCTGGGTGGAAAATGCACAGGCATTTTTTCCCCTCTCATGTTGTTTTTTTTTTTTTTTGTACAAAATTGTTTATCATCGAAAGAGTCAGGAGCTCACTCCAGGAGGAAATTTGGCTGATATTTATGGCAAGGCTCCAGTGGCTTTAATGAATGCAATGTTGATCACTTGAACAACAGGATCAGCAATATGGCACGGATGCGATAGCCCTTTTTTCCAACCCTGGATATGAAGTACCAGATAACACCATTGTGTCAGAGGGCAGCTCCCAACAGAGGGGAACAGTCATGAGCTGGGTGTCAGACCTGGTTTCTTCTCCAGTCTCCGGTGGCAGCTGGAATTAGGCGATCTTCAAGGTCCTTTCCAATCCAAACCACTCTCTGGCCTTCTCCCCAGCAAGACTGTCCCTGGAGCTAATCCAATTCTTTTTCTATTCAGAGGGATATTGAAATCCAATATTACCTATCCTGGCAAGCTTTCTGGTAACAATTGGAAGCAATTAATCCTAATGAACTTTTTAATCACCAATTTCACTAGATTTCTCAATCTTCTCAAGCAAGTCTTACTTGATCTATTTTCTAAATGAACACTGAAATGTTCCTTTATGGAAAGGAAAAAAAATCTACTCCCTTCTTCGAGGTCATATCGTTATGCAAAAAACCCACATGTGCACAACTTCCCACCTTTTTAAAAAATCAAACCTAAATCTGACTTCTTCTAAGTACCTAATGGGAGCTGCAATTTCTTGCTAATTATATAATTACTCCAGATTGTTATGTAGCACTGGCAATCAAACACTCAAAATACTTTTAGCTTGAAGAAAGTAATTACGTAATTCCAGCGAAGCCGCATTCATTGCTGCTCCCTTCTCCCTGTGGCTTCATGTCCGCAGCCAGCAGAGCTCAGACAACCCTGGCACATCATTTCATAGCACCTGAAGGCCAGGCTGGGTACGACGAAATGGTTTAATGTGGAAAAAAAAATCTTATTTATACAGAGTGAGATGGATGTGTATATAAATATATGTATATATGTATTATATTCTGGATTTCGAAGCCTTTTTCTTTTTAGAGGCCAACAGGGCCATGCTCATCCCAGCATGGCAGTCCCCCAGGAGACATCCCTGTCACAGTGTCTGATGTGGTCTCAGTCCTGGGACTTCCCAGTGGATATTTTCATGGGAAGAATTGGCCCAGACCCAGGGACCACTCAAGCATAGCCTGATTGTTATTCACCAGCTCCTGCACACCTGGACCACGGCACCACTGCTTTACATGTCTGACCAACACAGAGAGAAAAATTCCCTTGTCCCCAGTCCCTCAGGGAAATGTCCCTTGACACCAAATGCCTTCAATTCAGGTGACAGTTCCGTCTCTGGGGTCTCCACGTTCCTTGCTCTCTATGACAAGACACTCAGATGATGCTTTAGTCTTCAATCCTCCATTGTAATTCCTTCCTTTTCACTGCAAGCTTCGTGGAGAGTGAAGCTGTGCGTGTTTCTGTGCAATCTGTATGAGATTTCAACATTTCATTAACTTCTTGGTTCAGACTTTAAGTAGGTTTTGAAAACAATTATCAGGTTTTTCATAAGGAGCAGGGGAAAAAAATAAAGAACAAAATTAGTTAAACAACAGGCTGAATATTTGACAGAAAGCAAAAGGGCTGGGACTTGATGCTGTTCAGTGAGAAGAATCATTGATATCCACTGATTTCAACAAGAACCTCCTGCTGCATTGCTTGTATTATGGTTACCATGATCCCAAGGCCAGGAGTTACAATGTATATTATTTTTGTCCCTATTTATGTCCCGTGGTCCCAATGACTCTTCCTCATTGCTTGCTGTTGTTTTGGTTATTTTTCATTGTTGTTGTAGTTTTGTTTTTTCTTCCTCAGGACTAAGGCCTGAGAGCAGACCCTCTCTTTATGGCATCACAGAGGGGTTGGGGTTGACAGAGGCTTCTAGAGACCACCCAGTGCCACCCCCCTGTGAGAGCAGGGTCACTGGAGAAGGTCACACAGGATCTCATTCAGGTGGCTTCGGAATATCTCCAGAGAAGGAGACTCCACAACATCCCCGGGCAGCCTCTTGCAGTGCTCCCTCATCCTCAGAGTAAGAAAGCTTTTCCCCATATTCAGATGGAACTTCTGAATGTTTTGGTTTGTGTCCATTGCCCCTTGCACTGTTTTTGGGCACCACAAAAGAAGCCTGACCCCATCCTCTTGAGAGCTGCCCTGAAGTAATTTGTATACATTGATAAGATCCCCTTTCAATACTCTCTCCTTGAGGCTGAACAGGCCCAGCTCCCTCACACTTCCTCTTAATGAGATGCTCCATAGAATCCCAGGATCCCAGAATGGTTTGGGTGGGGAGGGATCTTAAACCTCATCTCATTCCAACCCCCTGGCATGGGCAGGGACACATCCCACTGAACCATAGACGGGATATTGGGAAGGAATTCTTCTCTGTGAGGGTGGTGAGGCCCTGGCACAGGGTGCCAAGAGAAGCTGTGACTGCTCCATCCCTGGAAGTATCCAAGTCTAGGCTGGACAAGGCTTGGGGCAACCTGGGATAGTGGTCCAGTTTAGGCCTCACTTTGCTGGAACACATTTCCACCTAACCCAAAGAGTGCAAATCAGCCTGGAAAAATATCTCTGTTGGAGATGACTGGAGATGATCTGTTTTGACTCAACAGAAAAAGCGCCCATATATTTATATATAACCTCTTCCATTTTCCTTGCCCCTCTTAAGCTGGGGGCAGTCCTCTGTTTAGTCATTCCTGGGGCTGAAACCAGCATGGAATGCTAAATGGATTAATTAGTACTACATCACTCTAAATTTAGACAGCTTCCTTTCAGAATTAGATTTCTTCAGGTTTATGCCATTAAATTTCTTAAATGTACATTCTCAATCACATTAGCAATTATGAATACATTACATTTATTTTCTTTTTGAAATATTTTACTGTTGTACCTTTAGGATATGAAATACACAAAGTGTCCTACCCAGGCAGAAATGTGAGGTCACTACCGCCCATGATTTCATTGCAAAACTCACGTTTTAAAGATAATCCTGGGACCTTTTCCCAAGAACTATCAGGTATCTCCTTCTATGAGAAAACCAACTTTGATTTGTCAAGGAACTTTTATCTCCTGCACTTGCAGACATATTGCAGGGGTCTGTCAGCATGGAGGGCTGGGCTGGAACTAGATGATATTAAAGGTCTCTTCCAACACAAAGTGGCCAAGGATTCTGGGAGTCTTGAGAAACATGGAGCGTTTGCAAAAAGCGGGAGGTGAATAAAACCATTTGACATTCAAACTAAAACTCCCATCTGTCCTGGCTCCCACGCCAAAGGGCTGCTTCCCCTGGGGAAGGCCCAGGGGAGTCCCCCTCCAGGACTGCCTGCACTGCTGGCAGTCCCTCAGGCCTGGGGATGCCTTGGTGTCCTCTGGGGCTTGGTGGCTCTGCTTTGGGCCTCAGCAATGCTTTTGCACCTCTTGGGTGCCATTTCCTGGGAGCACCTGCACTCCCTCCCCATTCCACGCAGACACAGACAGGTTATGGATGAAAATGTTTTAATGGAAAAGTAGTGAACATCATCTTCTACATCTACATCTTCATCTACATCTACAGCTATAACATCAAAAACACCCTGGCTCCATCCCCA
>VZRQ01007874.1:66158-98405 GCA_013397975.1 Machaerirhynchus nigripectus | reverse complement strand
TGAAGGCGAGAGTAAAACTGCACCGAAACCCTGCTCCTCTTCCTCCTCCTCCTCCTTCACCAGGTGTCCCCCAGGGTACCAAAACTTCTGCTCTTCCACCCAGCTCATGTTCTTCATCCTCTGCTGGGTTTCTGTTCCGGATGCCCGCGCTCGAAGCTGTGTCAGGCGCTGGGGAAGGACCCTGTGGTGGCCGTGGGACAGTTGGGAGGGTTGGGATGGTTGGGACAGGGCTGTGCAGCCCCCACGGTGCCAGGGCAGGGGCTGCTCTGCCCCCAGCGCCTCGTGGCATCTCACAAACCAAAACGCGCCGAGCCCAGGGGGCCGAAAGCCCGGCCACCCCTGTGGCAGTGCCTCTGAGCCCCTGGGTTTGTGTCCCCCTTTGCTGCTGCTGCTGGAGCTGAGCTGCCTGGGGGATTTGGGGATCTCTGTCCTGGGAGTGATGGGCTGGGCCGGCCAGGGCCACCCACCGTTGGATGTGGTGGTTTGGTGTCTCCACTTGGCCCTTTCCCCTCCGGCCGGGGGCAGTTTGGGGTCCAACCCCCCAGGGCCTGCTGTCCTGCCCTTCCCCGCGGTCACGGGTCGGTCACACCGTTAAGGCAGCGGGTTCTGCCTGTCCCCCTGTCCACCACAGCCCCCTGGCAGCTCCAGCCACCCCTGCTCGACTCGGTACCCCCTGTCCCCGTGGCTTCCCTTGCAGCAGAGGTGCATGAACGTCCCCCCAGACCCGCAGGGACCTGGCGCTACCACGAACACCAGATGTGTTTTCCATCTACCTTTGCACATTCTGCAGCGTCGGTGGGGAAAGGGTTTATTTGACTGCCAAGTGAGTAACGGAGTCGTTACCTTTATATACCTTTGTGTTCATATCTCACAGTTCCAATGTGATTTTTTGTTTTTTAGCAAGGAGCTTGTAAAGCACAACGTGGCCATGAAATCCCATCAGCTTCCCGCCCTCGCTGCCAGCTCAATGGTTTATTGCCATCACCATTCACCTTTGCTCCCCATGACACCCCCAATCAATGTTTACAAAGAAAACAAAAAACAAAACAAGCCAAAACCTGTTTAAAATGAGTTTTAAACAGCTGGGGAGATGCCCCAGCCTAGGGGGATGTGCTGCCCATCCTGCCCATGGCCCTGAGGGAGATGCCCAGGGTATCTGTGCCAAGGCTGGTATCACCTCAAGAGGGTGTTTAGAGAGCCCTGCTGTGCCTGGATGAGGTTTGGGGTCCATCTTTAATTTTTTTTATTGTTGTTTTTTTCCTGAAGTGCCAGGCAGGAGACCCCGAGTGGTGGCACATCCCAGGCTGGGAGAGGTACCGCAGGTAAAAGCAATGAGTGCACCCCTCCTGCCCCGCTGAGCCTTGGGCACCAACAGAACTGTCTTTAAAGCTTTTCTGGGGTTGTTTTGATGTATTTGTAATGTTTAATTTTGTATCTGTTTGGTTAAGGCAGGCCCACTTTTTATTTATTTCTGTTTGTAGCTTCACATGCCAAATCTGTCACTTGAAATGGCAGAAAGAAGTTGGAGGTTAAAAAGTGGCTGTGGTTGAAGTACAGAAGGACACGTGGGCTCTGTGTTAATTTAAAGCCTCAGGACGCTCAGGTCACTGAGTGTTAATGTATTTAAGTGTCTGCATTTCAGATGGATCATTTTCCAAACCCCACTTTGCTTTCAAGAGGGAGTGGAACAAAGCAGGATTACAGGTTAAAAAAAAACAAACCAGCAAACAAACAAAAGCCCAGACCCCAGATACAACAGAAGTTGTGATTATTTGCATGTATTTACTGAGAACATACAATTTTTATGATTTTTTGTTTGTTTGGCTGTGAGCTGTGTGTGAGAGCGCAGGGAAGCGAGCGCAGCTCCTCAGCTCAACCCTCCCGTGGCAAGAAACTTAAATTTCTTTTAAAAGCTCTTAATTCACTTTAAATTTCACCCCCAGCCCTGAGCAGCCAGGTCAGCCACGTGGCCAAATCTCCGTGTTCCGGAGGCTCCATGGGCCGTGGTGTTGGGTCCCTCCTTCCTCGGCGGGCACGCGCAGGTCCTTCCTGCTCCTTCAGTGAGCCCAAGAGGAAACCCACATGCCCAAAGGACTGAAGCCTCTGTGTGGTTTGTGATCCTAGCCAAAATGCCCTCAATATTCCTGTATTTTGACGATGCTTCTGTTTGTTGAGTGTATAAACCCCTGCGTTCGAAGCGGAAGCTCCGCGTACGAACCCTCGGCGTTCCTGCTCTGGTGTAAATTTCCAGCCGCCCTTCCCACGGGATGGGGAAAACCCTGTAAATACTCACCTGTGGGCGATGCAAGTCTGAGAACCAAGGGTTCGTTTTTCGAATTCCTTAGACTCAGTTACCACACTGATGTAAAAACAAAAGCAGTTTATTTTTCTAATGGTCCTGGCACCGTCGATGCAGCGACGAAAGGAGTCGTTCCTGCCGCTAAAAGGGCCCGCGGGGAGAGGGGCACAAGGAGCTTCCGTGGGAAGGAGGTTGGCTCTTGCTGCCAACCATGGAAAAATCCCATTTTCTGGGGGAAATAGTTGTGTTCCAATGCAGGGACCTGGCAGGCCCTGGGGGATGCAGAAACGAGGACAGCTGGGATATTTTGGGGTTTTCCAGCAAACGGCTCCGGCGCATGTTCCGTGTCCACTAACGGTTTGATACGCTCAGTACAGACTGAATCCATATATCCTGCATTAAACTCAACTATTCAGACCAGTGTTATGAGCATATTTATTTCCTGTTATGCCCCTTTTTATTTAATCTCTATAGAACAGGACGTTTTCAGTCCGAGCTCAGCTCCTGCATGGATTTTTATCAGCAACAGCAACTCCCGTCTTTCCTCTCGGAGACCGAATCCCGGGAGCTGCTCTGCTGGGATGCAGCCAGCCAAGGGGAGAGGGTTTTGTACAATTCTTGTGAAGATGCTTCACATTTCTGTAAAGATAAATGAGAATAAAAGAGCTGCATGCAGCAACTGGAGACACGGCTGTCTGGTTTTTCTTTTTATTCTGGGAGTCTGTTCTAAAATCCCTGGAAAGGTGTGGCTTTAGCCGAGGCTCAAGGCAGCTCTTCCCAGCTTTATTTTTTTAAACTTCAGCTCTTCAGGCTCTTTGTGCCTGGATGCACAAAGGGCCTGGTGTGGTACAGGAGCTTTAAAAGGTCATTTAATTAATTTATTTAATCCTACTTTCTATGATTTAATAAATGCATTAAATTTTGTGGGTATTTGGTTTTTTTTTTAACTGATGTTTAGCCAGGATTGAGAACGCTTCTGTTCTTCTGCCTCCCAACACTTCACGATTTGTCCCTGGCTCCAAAGTTTCCCAGATTTTCAGGAAAAATCCCAGCATTTCTAGAGCATCATAGAGATTGTAACTTGGAGATCAAATGCAGGGAAGCAGAAGTTGTTTTTATTAAGCATTTTAAGCAAATACGTTAAAAATCTATTTATTTAAAATCATACAGAAGGACACAAACAATCTCCCTTGAACAGGGGTGATAATTCTGGGGTGAACACACACGTGAGGAAGCTGGAAGCAAAAGGACAGCAGGAACCCGAGTCCTTGCTCAATTCCTTTTTAATTATTGGCTGTAAGCCAGACAAATCTGTACATGGAGAACAAAATCCTCTTGATTTTCCAGGACATCTGAATTGCAGTGATTACACCCAAAATAAGGTGATGTTATCACCACCCTGAGCAGCTTTCAGTGTATGAGAACCCTTCCAGGGCTGCAGAACAGGATTTAATGCTCTGTGCAAGGGGATTTCAGCACTTCCCAGCAGTGGATTCTTCACCTTTGCCTCTTGTTCCGCCTTCCACAGCAGCAGATGCAGAAAAGAGGAGGAAATAACACTGCAAAATGAACCAAAATTAATTCAAATCTTTGCCCCAGCTGAGAAAAATCAGCTTTTAACGCTGCCAACTCCTGGTAGCAGAGAAAAAAAATCCAGAGCACTAAAATATACATTAAAAAGAATGGGGTTGGTGTGGCTGGGAAACAAAAAGGAAACCAAATCCGGGAAGGATTTTTTATTTTGCTGTAAATTCAGTTTTTGTGGTTATTCCCTGGAAGACAGAGTCAAAAGGTTTTCCTTTGCTCAGATTTGCAGGTAATGCCACGGTAATTCAGGGAGGTTTATGGGCTTCAAACCATTCTTTCAAGTGCCTCATTTGAATTTTAATAAATGCTGGATATTGAATATTCCATCATCCCTGCTGCACACATCAGTTTATGAGGGTTTTTTTTTTCCCCCCCACTATAATAAATATATTACTTCTTAACAAGTTCAGGGGGATGGATCAGAAAACGATGACAGGGTTTCAGCACCAAGATAAAAGTGAATTTATGTTTAGCACAGAGAAGTAAATCCAATCCACCCTGTAGTTTTTACACCATGAACGTGCCCGTGCTCAGCACTTGGGAGAAGGAAGGGGCATAAAATTCCAGTTCTGGAATGGCATTTTCCTTAAAAATTTGGGTCATTTTTTTCAAAGAAGAGCTGAACTTACCACTTGGAGCAGAAGAGCAAAAATGTACTTTTTCACAGGCCCACTGGAAGCTTGAAATCTTCAAACCCTCTAAAACCAAACCAAACCTTAACAAACCTGCAACAGAAAGCTCAGGGAAATATTTCCTTTTCAGAATAACAAGATTTTAAAAAACTGTAATTTTTAAAAATTTACTACAGGATAAGGGAAGTCCAATGTCTGAGTGGTGACCTCGAATTAATTGTAAAATTTTCAATGCAATGTGGAAAATACACTCAATTATAGTGGGCCACATGAATGTTCCAATTTCAAACTGGCCTGAAGAACTTTATTATTTAAAGTTTCACTTACCTGAAGCACCCAGAGAACCCCACCCCCGAAATACTCCCCAGATTTCTTCAGTTCTGCATGGGAACAGCAGCAAAAATGGCACCAAATCTCCCCAAAATCTTCTTTCTGGAGCGATGTCCTTGGAGAATCCCGGCACAAGCTCATCCTAAGGGAGTTTGGCACGTCCTGACCCCCAAAGCCCCTGCCAAAATCAGACCCTGCCCTCACCCACCCCCCTCAGCCACCTGCCTCTCCCTCATCTGCTGAAAATTAATTACATTTAACCCTCTAATTAACTGCAAGCCACTTAATTGGATCAGCAGAGCATGGGTAAGAGCTTAGTACATCCCTAGGGACAGCTCCATTCCAGGGGTGGGAGCAGCAGGGACCAAATTCCTGGGACAGTCAGCTCAGAGTGAACCCGAGACACCTCAGTGGCTGTTATATTTAAACAACAAATTAAATAAAACATAAAGGGAGGGGGGTTGGGGTGCTCTGACACTGCTCCAGTCATCAGTTCTGGGGATTTGTGGGCAGGGGGAAGCAAAAGGAATGGAAAATTCAAATCCTGAGACCTCATTCCTGTCACTTTTAGCTTAAACCACAGCCCCAAACCCGTGGTTGTAGGAAGAGAAACTCCAGACATTTCTACACTCAACTCCCCCGTGCAGTGGGGACAAAAATCAGCTTTATTTTCTTCGCACACTCAGCCCTTCTAGTGTAGATGAAGGCTTTCAAAGTAAGTTTGTATTTTCCAAACTCAGACTGGTTTTGCTTGAGCTCTTCCCCCGCCTGAGAGCAGGATGAAAACGAGACAAAACCACACCAAGCACAGATGCAAACAGCACACGGAACACATGGACTGATGGACAGGCTTGAGAGGAAGAAATTGCACTTAAAACCACTTTAAAGATGCACAGTATTGGATTTGTTAGTAAGGAACAGAGAGCGCTCACAGAGAGCTCCCACTTTCTCCTCCTCCTCCCAGGAAGCACAGCCAGAACCTCTGGGAGCAGCTGGAAGTGTTTTTTATCCAGTTACGTTTGTTTGGACAGAGCTAAGAGGGAACAACCCTGGCTCCAACTAATGCTGGGGAAAAAGCAACCCCAACAAGCAGCTTAAGCTGCAGGTTGCCAAATTAATTCCATTTACCTGCAGGCAGCCCCCGGCCGTGGGCTCACAGCCCCTGGGACTGAGGGAACAGCTGATTCCCACACTTTTCACTGATCTCAGGTATTCCCACTGGGCTCTGCAAGGACAAAATCCCATTTTTCTAAGCAGTGATTTTGAGAAGTGACTAAACGGGGTCCAGATCACCTTACGAGTGCTACACATCAGGATTTTCTGTCCTTGGGTTAAACACGAGGTCACTAAAAGCACAGTCAGAAATCCTCTGTGTTCAGAATTCCATAAATTTAACCCAAACCCCAACACTGACTAGAAAATGACCACAATTCTGTCACTGAGTGACTACACAGATCAAAGGAGCCCCAGCAGACAGGTTCAAGAGGCTGATGAAATAAATCCTTAAACTACTTCCCAATTTTCTGAGAGCTTTTTGGTCCCACTCTTGCCCACTACAAACAAGCTCTTGTCACAAAGTTATTGCCGCTCCTTGCAGGTGCAGCTTCACTCAACAGAACAGCACATCTTTAAAGTGTGTTAGTTCTTGGAGGGGATGAAGTGTCACACCAACAAAAGTACACATGAAATAAAAAAGGAAATCAGTTAATGATTTTTATTAAATTTCAGTGTTTCATAAAATAAATATGGTTTATAATATCAAACAGTGAGAAATAAAGCACAAGCATGAAAAGCATGGTAACAAAAGTTACACTCATGACGGTGTTTAATACTTAGCACTTTAGAAACCATAACGCCTTTAATTATTTACAAGCAGCAAACTATCTAACATAATTTACAAATTTGCAGCAGCCTAAGTCAGGGAGTCCTGGGAGGGGAAAAAAAACATGGAGAGACTGCACTGGAAGACCTTCACTTTGCTCTACCTACCCAGCACTTTATTCCATCCCCTCATTCCCCCTCTGTACAAGAACTCTCTGTACCTTCCATCATCTCCACGGGCAATAATTACACCGGAGTTTGGAGCTCGGCTCCTCTCGAGGGCGGGGCAGGGCCTTCTGCACTCGAGAGACACAAATTCAAGTAACACTTCAAAGAAAAGTAAACATGTGCAAACCCAAGTCAGAACCTACAGGAGCTGCAGGTAATAAGTGTCAAACCCACGGAGCGGGAGCTCGTTAGCAGATTAAATTAGGGAATAGCTACAGAAACCTACTCAGGAACCAGCTGGGGCCAAGAATGAGATATGGGAGTGGTTAAAAATAAAATTAGGAAAAAAAAAAAAAAAAAGGAACTGCAAATATACCCTGTTACCACAGACAAAAATTTAATCTGCTGAAACACAAAGACTTTTAAGGTCGTAACTCAAGATTTAATATTTCAACATGAAAAGAAATCCAAGCCATTCGACTTATTTGGGCTTTTGAAACAAATGCAAATGTCTCTGTTTAAAAATTGCTTTCAAATGAGAAAAAGAAATCAATATATATTAATATATCACCCAAAATAAAAAACATAACACACTCTTCATTGTAGAGCATGCTGCTCGTTCAGAATAAAGACAGGACAAAGAAAGTAGAATTACATTTCATGATGTAATAAAAACATTAAAATCTGTGATCATTAAGTGCACCATCGTACAGGAGTAGCGTGCTCAGAGTGGAAATGTTCTATACCTACCAGCATCCACCTTTATTAAAGCAAACAAATCTTTAGGACACGACCTGAAACTGAAATCAGTAATCACTGGGCTCCATTCAGCTTGCCTTAAGTTTCAGCCAGGCACATTCCAGCTAGTAGCACCTGTTATGCCTCTTCATGATTGTATTCCAGAGATCTTTACATCTGTGAACAATTTTTTATCTTTTTTTTTTTTTAGAAAAAGACTGGCTTTTGCAATCCTTGCAATGCTTATCCTACACAGATCCTGCAAGTAAACTCTGTTCTGAGCAGCACAAGTTGGGGCTTTTTTCAGAAATCTGAGAGCTGGACTTACGTTGGCAGTAGATACAGTACAACAACTGGATGTATTCAACAGGTCCTCAAAAAGGTCTGAAAGGAAGATTTCCCTAAAGACTGTTTAAAAAACCAAACCACACCCAAAGCACTTCACCCAAGATCTGTTCAATCCTTCTACCCAAGTTCGGAGCTTGCCAACTTTTAAGAACGCCAGGAAAAAGGAGGGAATGAGATGGAGAAGAAAGAGAAATTAAATTATTCCCAATTTGTACCGATGAAAAGCTTCAAGTAAAAGGAAATCCACTTGTTCAAGATCTTGCTACATGCACAGTCCCTCATCAGCTGAAAGCCACAGTAGTTAGCATTGGGTGTAACAGCAGATTGATCATTCATAAAAAACACTGGCAACGTTCCTTCATCCTCCAGAACTTGCATCCACGGTTATCTGATCCGAAGCTTCTTCAAAAATGTCTATGGTTCTGCACATTTCATACCAAACTGGAGGAAAATGGTAAACATGTCTTCTTTCAATGCAATCCCAGTGAGCCAACCTTCTCCCCAGGAGCTGGGTGTCATTTCCGAGTCTGGCTCTTCTTTGGCACCGCGGGTCGCTTGGCTTGCCACAAGTGGTTATGGATGGTGAGGGCATCCACGCTCACGGACATGGTTTTGGCTGGGATCACGTTAAACTGTTTTCTGTCCGAGCTGTACTTATAGAGTTTATCAATCATTTTCTTGGTGATGCTCTTTGGCCCTGTTCCAGTCAGCTTGTAGATCTCCTCCGTGTCGGGGTAGTAGCAGTAAAGTGCTCGGAACTGGCAGCCGGCGTCGCGGAACAAGATGATGTAGTGGTTGGCATCACACTTCTCCAGTTCCTGCAGCAAAAACAAACAGGTCCAGGGGTTGTTCACAGGGAGAACTGTGCCAAGCTTTGAGCTGAATAATTGGTTTTTTAACGCTAGGTCAGTAATTACGATTTTCAGTCCTTTCATAAACCTACAAGCAGAACTCCAAATACACGCGCGAAGTAAAAAATCCTCAATACAGCCACGTTTTAGGAAATGGAATTCACACAACACATCAGTGAGATTATGGTATCAGCATTACAGACCCATGTGATTGAGAGTGCATTAATGATTTTAATGTTTACCTCTAATATTGAGTTCTTATGTGGTTCATTCACTTTTCCAGCAAGACAGCAGTGAGATATAGCATTGTGAATAATAGGTTTGTTGGATTTGCTGCTGGGTTCCTTAAATAATTTTGGACCTAAGGAAGATAAATAAGTCAAAATTATCTGCCTTACTTTATGAACATTAAGATTTTCATTCAAAGTGAAAAAAGGGAAAAAAAGCCTCATTATTTTTCTAGAATGACTTCCTTTTAGAGATATTAAACAGAACAAAATACACCTGACAACTTCTCAAAAACAACATGAAACACATCACAGGTTTTCCTGAGCTGGTATTCAAAATAAATGAATAAAACAAACTAAACAAAACCAAACTAAACTAAAACAAAGCAGGCACCTGTGTATTCTGCCACTGAAGCAATAGAAGATGCTGTGGAAGCGTTCTCCCAGTCTCTCTCTGTGTTTCTGCTGGGATTTCTGCTCAGAATGGGTAAGGACTCCATTGATTCAACTCTGGCAGGGAAATAAACAAAAAATTAAATGCCAAGATTTTGAGTTTTGGCCCTGTAATCTCAGAGAAATGCTGCTGTTCCTGAATGGAACAGATTATTCTCCCTTATCCTCCCCAGAACAGTCAGATTCTCCTTGCTAGAAATCAAAGCAAAACTCGGACTCCTCTGGGAGAAAACAAAACAAAACAAAATTGCAAGTTTGTACAGGACACTGCAGTTGGCAGCCACATAAACCAGATGAATTCAGCAATTCTCACAATGCCCCTCTGTCAGTGAGGTGAAGCAAACAGCACTGGAGCCCAACACTACTTCATCCCCCAGCAGCAGAGAAACCCAAGAGAAGCTGGCTGTACCTCTGCGAGGGAGTGCCACCAGAGTGAACACTTTCAGGCTCCGTTGTTGCTGCTGAGGCCAAAGACAGACTGGAACCAGACTGAGCACTGCTCAAATTGTCAGCTACAGAAGAAGAGAGAAAATGTCAAACACCTTTGGTTGCAGCAGACTGGCAGATCAGTGAGAGCAAACAAATCCAGATTCTTACGCGTGGAAGAACACTTCGTCCCTGAATCACTGTAAGATTCCTCACGATGGACCGACTTTGGCCTGGGTTTTTTGGGCTTGGATTTGGGCTTCCCAAGCCCTTGCTCCTCCAAAATTTGCTGCTGTTTTTTCCTTAGATACTCCTGCTTGATGAGTTCTCGCCGAGCCTTCTCCTCTTCTTTCCGTATCCGGTCCTCCTCAGCTTTGCGGCTGGCAAGCGAACACAAGAACAGTGCAATCAGCATGGAACAACCTCCTCATCTTAAAATAAAGAGAAATTCCTCCCTGTGCATCATTACCGAGCTTCATCCCTTTTTTGTTCCACCTCAGCCTCCAGCTGCTGCTTCCGCAGCCGAGCCTCCTCGGCCTTGCGCTGCTGTTTCAGAAGGAACGCCGCGCGTTTTTTGGCCAGCTCATCTTCTGCCTTCTGTTCATCCTGCAACATCCAAAGGGATGGAGAGTGTTAAAGAATAGAGGATAATATATTCAGCTGGACATCACGAGATAGCTGAGGATCCCAGGAAAGCCTGAAGAAAAACTATTACTTTTGGAAATCTTTTGAGTGTAAATCAAAACTTCTTGTTGATCAAGAAAAAAATTGTAACGTGGTTTTGGTGTTCCCTTAGGTCTGTGAGGAGAAAAAAAGGGCTTTATCTTACTCTGACTTGTTTTTAGGTACCTTTAATCGTCACAAAACCTTCTAGACCTTCAAAGTATAATGCAACTATGATGTGGGCCACAATGGACACCCTAAATAATCCCAGTGCAATGACAATCAGTCAAAACTAATCACACTACAAAGAACCTGAAAGTTAATTTCACTGAGACAGCCTAGTTTGACCTTCTTGAAAGAGAAATTAAAAGAGAAAGTATCATCATGTCAGCACATCTGAGGTATTGACAATGATCACTTCTAAGGACAAATGGAAGATACTAAATGTTCTGAGAGCAGTTCTTTCTCTTTTTCCAAAAGTAATTGTTTTCCAGTGCAGCTTTTTCATCTCCAAATATTGCAACCAATGAGTGCTGTGCTCCATCAGGAGACTGGGCAACACCAGTTCTAATGCTGGGTCAGTGTGTAACAGGAACCAAACAGAGAAAGGTAACACATTTACCTTGAAGAAAAAACCCACACCAGACTTCTGATCACCTTCACTAATCATATCCGTGGAGCTATCCTGGTTTTCAAGTTCTCCTTCATCTGGAGCTTTTAAGTCAGACAAATCTACTTCAATGAGATTAGCCTTGCTTCTCAGGGGCTCATCCACTGGGACATTTTCTTTTCCTGAGCCATCAGAAGAATTCAGCCCTGTTTCCTTGAAGCTGTTATTCACCTCTTTGCTCATTTCAGACAGAATATTTGCATCTTTGGAGGTGGAGAGAACGAGTGCCCTTTGATTGCTCTCATCATGGAGTCTATAGGTATCAAAGAAACACTTCTCTTGGGAACCACTTCCATGATCGGGGCTGCTTTCCAACCCCATTTCCGTGGGTGTCTTAGCCAAGCTGTTGGGTGGGAAAGGTCTCAAATGTGGTAGGTTTTCTAGGCTGGGCGTTGGGGTTTTAACACGTGCTGAATTCTGCTGTCTGTCCTTGGGGACTTTCAGCTCCGACGGCCTTCCCGGTCGGGGAGTCCTTCCTTGGCCAAACCGCGGCGGTTTCCGCAGGCTGTTCATTCCAGTTGGAGACAGAGGCTCAACAAAATGAATCGAAGGCTTCACCTTTTGGTCCTGAGAGTTACTTCTGGTTCCTGGGGATGGCACTGTTGGAGATTTCATGAGCAGCTCCTGCTGCTGGGAAATTTTTAGGATGGCCTGCTGAAGGGTGCTGATTGTTTCATTCAGCTTTTCAATAGAGAGATCACATTCATTTATATCCGCTTCGGTCACGTTGTCTTCTAGAAGGGCAACAGAAATAATTTTACTTTTTTCCAACTCATGTATAGCAGCAGGGTCTTTTGGTTTGTGTTGCTCGGCAAAAGCCAGGCTTTCCTGCATTTTTACTTTTGCTACTTCTTGAGAATCATTGAGCATTTCTTCTCTCTCCTCCTCTTTCACAAGAAACTCCTCAGATTTGGAACCCAAAGAAACTTCATCTAAGTCTTCCCCGTTGTGCCGAGAATATTCTTTTGCAAAATGTTCTGGTTTGATAGGCTGTGGACCATCAGGAGATTTCCCTTTTTTAACAACATGCAGGAAAGCCGCCTTGCCCAATTTTAGTCTCTGCCTTGCTGATAGGGCTTCCATCTTCTTCTTCTGAGCCTCTATCGCCCTGCGCTTCTCTTCCAGCTGCATATGGAGCTGCACCAGCTCAGAAGCTAAAAGATTAACATTGTCTTTGTTCTGCCTGCTGGGGCTCTGCTCTCGCTTTTGTTTCCACGTGGTCAGCGGTGCTGGGCAGCTTTCTGACCCATCCGGGGTGGTTTTTTGGGAACTGCTCGTGCTGGACTTGGTCTCGTAGCTGTTGAGCCTCTGCAGCTTCCTCTCTGCAAAGCTGGTCATGCGGACACTGCCGCTGGCCATGGACACGCTGCTCACCTGGGAAATGGTGCTCAGGCAGGGGCTGGAGCGGCCGCTGGCATCATCCTTGTCCTCGTGTTCTTTCACCTTCATATCCTCCTGCAGCTTGGCAGATTCTTCCTCACCGATGTACTTTGTGACTACAGGATGGTCGTCCATGACTACCAAATCCTGGTCAGCGTCTTCCATGTCCAAGAGATCCGACTCGGAGTCCTGTCTCACCATAGTCCAGGTCGTATCCTGAACATGCAAGTTGAGACCTTTCCCATAACTCACACTGACTTTACTCGTTACCTCATCATCAGCTTTAGCAGCATGAAGAAAGAATCCTCCAGTGGATAGCTCCTGAGAGGAAGGATCTAAACTGTTACTAGCCAAAGGTCTGGAAGCTTCTAAACCTGCTTCCCCCAGGGCCACTGGATCTGCGGGACTGGGATCTGCAACTGGAGTGAAATCAGAGCTAGAAATTGGAGTAAAAGTCCTATTGAGGTCATGCTCACCATGACTGCTCGTTGCTTTCTTGCGGATCAAAGACAAGTGTCCTTCATTTAACCTCTTTGTTACAAAACTCCTCTGCTTCCCCTCCCCACACTCATCCTCTTTATTGATGACCTGTTTTTCCTTGGCTGGTTTCAGGACTGCAGGCATTAAAGGCTCCAGGTAAAAACTCTCGGGTTTGCTGTCCGAAGGGTCGCTGTTTGTTTTTGGAGACCACGCTGTGGCCACTATGCTGGGCACCCTGGCTGCTGCATTCTGCACCTCAGGGTCACCACGGTTTGGCCTTTCTTCAGATCTGATGATTGCAATCAGCTCTTCATCTTCATCCTCCATTTCTACGTTGTTCAGCAAGCTCTTCCCGTTAGCTTTCACCGGTGGAGGGTGGGGCTGATTTTTGGGGGTTACATTGACAATGTTGGAAGCAAGACTGTCCTTGCTGATGGATCTGGCCAGGCTAATGCTGTCACCAGAGCCAGGGTCCACATCAGTACTGGCAGAATGATGAAGAGCAAATGGTGTTGGCTGAGACAGAGGCCTAGAAGAGATAAGAAGAGTCTACTGATACTCAAGCACAACAAGGTACAATTTGTTGAAATAAAGACCATGATACAGACAGCTAAAATTGTTGTTTTATTTTAAAAATGCATCCTGTGCACAAGTGACCAGCAATACCAAGCAACAACTTCAGATATTTCCATTCACAACAGCACTTCCTGAAAAGCTGATGTATTTTCAATTGCAAATCTAAAATCAGTCAGCTCTGAAAGTGCATGTTAAGAGAAAACAAAATTAAGTGACTTTCAGTGCAGTTCTCAGGCAGTGATATCACATTACCACAATCAAATTGTCACAGTATCACCTCCCCAAGCAGTGCTGAAATACCTAAATGCCTCTCTCACCTGGGTTTCCTCTCTGGCCACGCCAGAACTGCCCCTCGTGGCTGCCCATCAACGCGGGTCAGAGAATTCGAACGGTGCCGATGGCCTGAAATGGTTTTTAAGTTGGTAAATTTAGAAATGGTCTTTAAACCAGCACTTTAACCTCACTTAATAGCAAACAGAGAAACAGAATCAACTCCTTCCCCAACAGATGGCAGCAGAAAACAGATTTGCTGCCACCAGACAGACACAGTCAAAGCCTGAAAAAAATTAAAATCCACTAAGTTTCTTAAAAGATCTTTAAGATTTACTCAAACTCAACATGCTCACCCACTTGTGTGACTGCAGTTTAATACAATTTTAAATTATTTCTAGAAATGAACTTATATTTTTATTTCTTTATTCTGTTGACTTTGACAGTCATTGCCTGTTGGAAAGCAAATTCAAGGCAGACTCACCAGGGCTGTCTTCTCCCTGTAAAGATTTTTGCTGCTTTTGCCTCAAAGGGAGCAGTGGATGGGAAGGGCTGAAGGCGGGGCTTCCTCCTTTGCCACTAATTCAGAAAAGCAAAAATTCATTACTACAAAGAATTTTTTTTCTATCATCAGAAAAAACATCAAATTCTGAAGTTACACTGGTAAGTTAATCTCATCCTCTTTAAAACATAACATCATTAATTTTTAAGAAGATCTTTAAAGAAAGTTTTTTCACATGTAACAATACAAAAGTAACCCTATTACCTGGTATTACACTAAGTTTCTAAACACAGCAGATATAAGATGTTGCTGATGTAAATAGTTAATTCAAAGCAAAGTAAAGGCTGAAATAACTTACTTCACCATGAAATTTATGTCAGCTGAAAACCCTTGTCATTAACCTTCCTGCACCATCAGATCACGTTTAAGCTTGTTTTCACAGAATCCCAGAATGGTTTGGGTTGGAAGGGATCCTTAAAGACCATCCAGTTCCAGTCCCTGCCATGGACAGGGACACCTTCCACAAGACCAGGATGCTCCAAGCAAGTCCCTGTCCAGCTCTCCTGGAGCCCTTTTAGGTACTCTAAGGCCACTCAGCTTACAGCAAAATGACAACATTCAGCAGCACAAATTCCCAGGTTATCCAAACAGAGGCATAAATTGAAGGTGGAACAACATGAAGACAGACTTACAGGTAGTCAGGCTCCTCAGGGTGCAGGTAGTACCTACTGCAGGCTTCAGGGGCTGGCTGGGCTGGGGGCTGCAGCTCTGCTGGGCTGGGGCTGGCAGGAGTGGCCAGGAAACTGCGCTTGGTGGCGTTGGAAATGGGGACAGGGGGCCGGCTGCTCTTCTGCTGCATCACTGCTTTGACTGGGCACAAAGGGACAGCATTAACACAACTCAGAGTGGCCAGGGAAAGAGCAGAACAGAGCAGGAAGCTCTCAGATTGCAGAGGAAACTTTGTGACACAACCCTACAGTGAAACCTGAAGTACTGGTCTTAATTTAAAATACGTATCTTCTGGCGAGCTTAATGAAAGTTACAAATTAATAATTAATTAGTGGGTTTAGGGGGAAATTATCTCTTTAAAAGTTACCCATTCAAATAATTAGAACTCAAGTGGATCTAGGACTAACTTTCCTTCTACTTTACTCCTTTTAAGATCCCCAGAAAGAATAAACCTTGGGTAGAAACAAAGCTTCCAAGAAAACACCACTGGGCAACAGTTTCACTGCAATGTAAGTATTTTTAAAATAACATGCTATCAGTTATCCATGATTACAAACTTACCATCTTTTATTTCCTGGATATCTCTAGGTTGTACAAAGTCTGGTTTGACATTCTCAAACCACCAAAAGAGTTCTGCAATGAACACCATGACATTAGGCTGAAACAGAAAAGAAAAGAAAATTACCCCTCACATTAACAAAACACTGGTGATTTACCCACATTTTACTGAAAAATACATCCTTTGTTATGTTCCTTACCTTTAAAACCAAAGGAGCATACAACATGTCCTCCAAGGTGAGGTAAAAGCATTTGTTTAGGTACTCATTTGAGAATTCTCTCAAAAGCTGAATGTTGTAGAGGCTGTCTGCAATTGATGTCACCTCCTTCAAGCAGATATCTGGGAAGGGGAGAGGGATCAGTAAGTTCTGGCACTGTCCCAGGGGGTTACCCTTCCACCCCCACCTCACAGAAACACTAAGTACAGGAACTTCACAGACTCTGCACCAGCACTGGATATTTACTGGCTACCAGTGACATTTCTCTACCTGCTCAGTACCAGAGGGATGGGAAAAGGAAGAAGAAAACCACAGAGAACAGTATCAATTCTGCATTCATTTTTGAATCCACGGGGGATTCTGTCCATCACAGCCACAGAAAAGGTGAACAGGCTACAGAGAACACACATAATGACAAAATACAAAAGCAATTAAAACTACACATCTTGATTTGCATATAATAAAGGGTTACTCCTAGGATTCACAGTGCTGGTTCCTTCTGAAAACACTCAGGAGCTCTGCAAGGTACAACATATCTGAGAATTTAAAATCCAATACAAAATGCTGATTTGCAGAAATTAATGCAACAAGGACATTGATTTATTAAGAAAAACATCTTCTGGGGAAGAGAACTCATGTTTTGCAATGCTCAAGAGTGACAATTTCTGTGGATTGAGAGAAAGTATTTCAAAATCTAGATTTTAAAATGCCAAGTTATGTGCTCCTACAGAAACACATGAGAATTATCAGCTATCACTGGTGGACATGTACTCCTTTTTTATGGTATTGAAACCAAGCTCAGTTATTTGAGCAAAGAAAGGCACATCATCTAAAGCTGGAAAAGAAAGGATTCTTTTGTAGCTCGTAATATACAGAGCACAGTCTTCTACATACAGTAAGGAAAAAAACCAAGATCAAAGGGAGATTATTTTTTAAATGCAGATTCCATAGGTGATTCCATAGGTTTACATAAGTGCCTCCAACTTGCCATAGTCCACTGCCTATCAGAAGTGCTGCTTTTTTAATTCTTCATGTATTTCTAGTTCAGCTTTCAATGCCTGAAGCCTTTTATTCCTTTTTTTCCCTCAAAACCTTTATTACATACCATCCAGTTTCATTTGCTCTGGACAATAATAGTGAATCACAGCTAGAAGAGCAGCACCATCGCTACCATCCTTCATCAGATCTTCCAGCACAGGGAAGTAGGGTAACTGCCTGCTGGAGAGGTGGTCTCTTCTGTAACGCACCTACCGAGAGAAAACAAGGGTTCACACGATGCTAAAGAGGCAAAAAGACCCAAAAAAAAAAGGCAAAGAAAAAGGAATCTGTGTTAAGCATTCAAAACTCTTTTCGGTGGATCCTCTCTGACATTCTGCCCCCAGTCAAAACCAAACAAACTTGTGTTTTTCTCCCCGTGGAAGCCAATTCTGAAGAAAATGGTGTTTCCCTTTTAATCCTAGAATGGTTTGGGTTGGAAGGGACCTTAAAGATCATCTAACCCAACCCCCTGCCATGGGCAGGGAACCTTCCACTAGAGCAGGTTGCTCATCTGCCATTCAGTCTCCTCATGCCCAGGAGCAATCCGTGCTGCTGGATTCCTCGCTTCATTCACACATTTTAACTTCTTATAATCAATTTAACTCAAAATCCTTCCACACAGATGCATGAATGCAGCAGATCCAAAGAAAGAGGCATGGGTAACTACATGAACACACTTAAAGCTTGGGAAAAACAAAACACAGCAAAAATAATTCTGATGAGCTGCTGATCTCTCATACCTTACCCACATCCAGGGATTTGCTGTCATGTCCACAGACAGCAAAGTTCTCTCAGAGAGAACCAGAACACGGCACATCCTGCCAGCCAGTGTGCAACACAGGTGTTGTGCAAAAATAAAAAACATGGCCTTTTCCAAAATAGTCAGAGAGGAGGAGGCCTTGACATTCCCAGCAAAACTCTCCTTGATTTACTACAGATCAAAATCAAACTCTGGTGCAAACCACCCCGCAGCCCTCAGGGAATTTGGAACTGCCAAAGCCAGTCAGCTGAAGAACAGATCTTGGCATTGCTTCTTGCAAGTTTTGCAAGTTCCAGGGTTGCTATTTCCTGAGCATCCACACACTACTGCAGTGGGAGGCTGTGTCTAAACTGAGCAGCAAAGCAGGTGGGAGAGCAAAAGCAAAATGCACTGCAGGGCCTGGCAGAGACACCTGGCAGTGCTGGAAAACATCCCTTGGACACTTCAGGGCGCTGATATCACCGGGATTTAACAGAATCTCATCTGCTGTGCAGACACACCAGTCACATATTGAATCATCAGAGGAAAGCTGGGTTTTACCAATGGCATCCTACACTTCCCAAGCCAGCCTGGGAAAGCTCTACACACACACACACACACACACACACACACTCCTAGGTGTCAATTTAGGATGGCACAGGCTGTGAAAAAATCTGTTCAGAGGAATGAACATCACTCAGAGCAATGAGAACCAGTTTCTTTTCTTTATTTTGCACATGCTATGCTAACTTTCCCAAAGCTATCTCTGCATGCTAATGCTGTTTTTCCTGTCCTTTTACCAGGTGCAAATTGGGTTTTTCCCCAGCCTGGAGCACTCCACGAGGATGTAATGGAATGGGAATCATACTGTACCACACGAGCATATTCCACTGGTTCCAGCATGCAGTGCGATAGGGCATGCATCAGATCAGGCTTACACAAAGAGAAATAGTGAGATATAGGATGGTGATTATTCAAACAAGAAACAAATCAAGGCATCAGCAACATCCATTATGCACTGGAAATGTGGTCATTAAGTCTGGTAGAATAAGTGTGCACACCAAGGTGAACTGGTCAGCTTAAAAGGGTCAGCATTTATCCACTTAAAGTAAGCATATTAAAAAAAAACCACCTTCAGAAATTCTTTTTAGAATTTAATTCCTCCTGTAGTTAAAGTAGATACAAATATTTCTTTTCCAATGGGCTTAAATGGAATTTAAACCAACAACGGTCAATACCAAGAACTAAAATGTGTAAAAATTACTTGTTTCTTTTGGCTTTGGTGAAAAACCCCACAAATTTAGCAAAGAGGGTTTTTATGGACTTAATTTAATTCCTTATTTTTTTCTCAATTATTCTCTTAACCATGCAGTCTTTTATATTGAAAATTCTGAATTCTTCCTTATTTTCTAAGCTGAGTGTGGTGGTTTGTAACCCTCCTGCCCATGCATGCAATGAGTGACATCTGTACGCAATAACTGCAGAAATGGTGCTACTGAAATAGAGATAATTCTGTATTAAATAACCCCAACCAAACAAAAAACACAAAATAAAAAAGAAGCACAGAATTGACAGAATCTGACAACAGCTTTGGAGACTGCAAAATCTGTCAGTAAACCATTAAAATCTAAGTGGACTAGAAGTGAGACAACCTTTGTTTACTCCTTCCTTTAATTTCAGATATTGAAAGTTTCTATTCCAGCCCACAGATTTGGCTCAAACAAACAAAGGATTAGGAGGCTGCAGTGGGACTGAGCTCTCTGTGGGAAGGCAAAGAGATCACAGAGAGACTGCCTGATCACACCTGCCTTTTCCAAGTGCTCTGCCCTTTGGAATTAACAACTGAGACAACAGCTCATCTCCCCAGAGAGAAAATGAGCAACACCAGCTCCTGCAAGGGCAGGAGAAAGGGTACCAAAGGTAAGGAAAGCAAAGGAACAAAGGAAAATCTCTGCAAGTTGAAATAAACCCAGAACTCAGACAAAAAAAAAGCAGGGTTTGATAACAGAAGCACAATTTTGTTATTTTTTTATATATATTGGAACTGATATTCCAATTTCACAGTTCAGCACAAAGCAAAAGAGGCATTTTGTTCCAACGTGCAAACTGTGTTCCCTCCAACTGTGCCAGCTCCAGGCTCCTTAACTGAGCCCACAATCCCAGCAACTGTCCCACCGGGTCTGGCAAATCTCCTACCCCACCTCAGTGAACAGCAGTGCTGTGGCTCTGACAGATTTACAAATCTGCACCAGAGCAGGTGCAGGAGCAGTGTAAGAGCATTATTTAAGCACAAACATCTGAGTATCTTAACTATGGATTCCAAGATTAGGCAGCTGTTTAAGCCACCCAGCTTTTCTCTCACCTCAGCACTGTGATCAGTTCCTGCTTACAACAAAACCCAGCAAAATGCAACCATTTCAACTGGTAATTTTCTAGGTTTTTTTTTTTGCTGCTACTCCACCTCCCTCCCTCCTGCAGTGTGGAAGCAATTCTGAGATGCTGCAAAGTGAGTATGCTGTATGCTGTACAGTATGCAAAAAGCGTGTCATGGAAACAAAGCCCGATGACCCAAAAGCTCACACAGGTGTTTTTCAAAGAGCAGCTAAGAAGCACTGGAATGGAAGCAAACACTCTGAGAAAGTTTAGAAAGCCATGATTTTGTGGGATGACAACTGGTGCAAAAGTAGTTCACTTACAGGTACTAATTTCCAATACCATTTGGAAGGAGACTGCTCAGGAAGCAAGGAAAGGAACGTAGGAATAGGAAAGGAACATCAGCAATGCAAGTTAAAAGCAGTAATACTTAAATGCACTTCAGCAATAAACACTTTCATATTTTAGAGGGCTTGTAGCCTAGAAATTTAGATTTAAAGATACTAAAATGAGACCCAAAAGCCAATAGGGTCGAGTAGTTCAAGGGATCCTTTAGACCACACATCAGCTTGTAATTAAACAGCTCATTTTTGCTGAAGGATATTATTTTCCATAAAAGGCACATAAAAAAACATTGCCACTAACATGAAAATTAAACAACTGTGCCTTGCTCATGTGTCATGCTTTGAGCCCTTTGCCCAGCAATGCCAATTTGAGGAAAGAATATGTTATTTATAATTTATCTTAAGGTTTTGTTTGAAAAAGACCTATTTGACATTCTCCAGAAATGAAAGTGTGCTATATTTTGCAATATTAGTGCATTGTGATATAATTTCAAGGGAAAAAGCTGGAAAAAACTACAAACACACACATATAACATTTGAATGCCAAGAGTATCCTTTACTGGACAGAACCTGGATAAGTCCCTAAATACACATTAGACAAACAACCCATGCAAAAAGAATATGCCCCAAGAGCTCTCAAAATATATCACATATATTTTGTGCTGTGAAAGCTGAGTCATATTTACCCACATAGAGTTGAGACAGGTTATTTTACGTTGAAACAAGTTGCTTTCATCCTACTGAAACTTAAAGGAAAGTCAGAAGATACCAGTGGGCTTCAAAGGGAAGGAAGTGCACTTATGACAGAGACAAAACAAACTGCATGCAGAAAATCTCAGTTTTGAGGATTGCAGCCCTCACATTTCTCTGACAAAGAAAATACTGATATTTAAATCCATTAATCATCCACACACAATACCACAACTGAAGACAAATTTGTTTTACCTTTTGATGCCCTGGGCTTTCCATTAGTTGTTGTTTTAATTTAATCTCTTTCTCTGTTATCTCTCTCATTTTAAGGTTCACCTAAAAGGGCATAGCATGGAAAATGAATTACAATACACCTGGATATGTTTCCACAACTGTTCTTCTTCCTCCTGTTACTTAATGGTCAATTCATGCTATAAACATAAAAAGTTCATAGAAAAACGTGGCACAGCAGTTTTCTAGACCAACACTCTATTAGCAGTAGCTGTAATCACAATCCTGAGTTTGCAAGGACACATTCTCTTTGGAATGTGACTCTTGGCACTCAGAAGAATCACAGTAACTTAACTGCTGCCCTTGGAAAAGTTTCACTTTTTCTGTTAAATGTTCCAGCCAGTCAAAGTTAAGTCCATCCTGTTATTTAACATGAAACAGTGCTTCATCTAAAAAAACCCCCACCAATCAAAAAAACACCTCACAGCAACTTGTCTGAAAATAAAGAATACAATTTTTACAGTTTTCCTAACTTAGTTCCTGGTTATCTTCTTTATTTTAAAATTTACCAGCTTTATTCATGCCTAAGAAAAACAAGTTGCAAAAATGGAAAGAGATGACAGAAATGCAGAAGTAAGAAAGGAAGATAGTCACCTGAACCTTTTTTAAAAATCTGTAAAGTGATGAGAAAAGACAGGCATGCTTTTCCCAAAGTAGATTTTACCTTGTTAATCCAGAAAACCATGGCATCCTCCAAATCGTAGGGCAGTTCTTTTGAGGCACTGAATGTAGAGAAACGCTTGACACTGGCAACCACCTTTTCAATGCTGATCATTTCTACAGTGTAGGCCATCATAAGAGCATCAATCATTGCCATATGAGAACTCTTAAAGAAGAAAACAGAGCGTATTGGAAAATAAAATCCCTTTTAAAAAATGGCATGTTCTAACTGTATTTAAAATAAAACATTCCTAAGGTTAGCGACCTAGAAATTAAGAGCTCTTCACTCCATTTACTATTTTAAATAGTGTTAAATAAAAAGAAGATGATTAGGTGGATTTAATTAAGCTAACCATTTTGATTGGTGCAGAGCCCAGATCAGATTCAGACACAGGTGTATCATCGCTCTCCATGACGTAAATCCCCTTCCGAGACAGCGCCTGGATCACGGACTGGTGTCCCTGCAGAGCAGCCACCTGATCCCCCTTGAGGATGAGGCTGCAGACCCGGCAGTAGAGCTCGCTGGAGAGCAGCAGTTTGATCACAGGGGGTTTGATGTGCTCCTGCTCGTACTGATCGATGTAGAAGGGGTCCTTCAGCTCCTCCGGGACATTGTCTGAAACAGCGGAGACACCATCAACACGCGGCACCACTCACCACCGAAAATGATCGGTGAGTATTAGTGGTAGTCACATTTTATTTGGGATTGTCACTGTTTGGATCACAGGTTAAAATGGGTGCCACATGGGCAAGGTTTATCCTTATCTTCAAAGCAAAATCCCAAAGCATCCGTGCACAGCAGCTGGACAGCTGCAAGGCTTGGTCACCAAGAGGGGCCGGCCAGTCGCAGACAGAACAAGAAAACAAAACCACCAATTTCTTGATGAGTTTTGGCAACTCAGAACAAAAAGACCAAAATATCTGACTAAAACCTTGAACATTTTACAAACCAACCAGTGAGCTGAATAGCTATTTTTTTTGTCAAGAGCATTGAATCAAACTATCGCAGCTTTCAGCCTTTAAATAATTCAAGCCTAGGAAGCAAAACTATTCCACGTGGATTAAGCAGGAACTTTAAAACCAAGTCTAAAAATTAATTTCTTTTGCCTTGGCCCAATTTCCACAAGTTGTGTTAGGATTTTGTCAGACTGAGTCTAGACCCTGAGTGTAGTAATTCAGAAGAAGTTAAAATTAGCAACACAGAAGGCCTCACCCTTGCACACCACCGGCCATAAACACATTTTTACTGCTCCCCAGCACAGCTCAGAGCTGGCAGGAGAAAAAGGCACTAACAACAACTAATATTCCAATCACTCTAAATATGTCCAAGACATCTCAAATCCATCCCCTGCTCTATATCCCAAAATAAATACTTCTCCTCATATTGGGTAATCAGCCTGGAAGCTATTGATCTTTATAACAACCTAGCAGGAATAATGAGAGTCTGCAACTCCAAGGAAAATATTTTCTAGCCTCAAGTGTATTGTCTTAATAGAAGCCTGACATTTCCTAAATTTCAAACATAAAATTCTATCTAATGCTATCCACTCACTCTGAATATCTTTCCCCAAAGTCACTTAAGCAGCTTGTTTTAAATATATGCATCTACACTTAAAAGAATTATTAATTTGGCAGCATATTTACTTTTCATTCAGCTCAATTCCAGAATAATTAAATTTTCCCAATTCCAAGAAACTCCTACCCATATCTTTGACTGCAAAATAAGCCACACAATATTTGCATAGTGCAGAGCACTTGATGTTCATAAAGAGGAATGGAGACAGAGTGTTATTGCATGAGCCACAAGCACATCTCACTTAGATAAAAATACGTAGAAAACCAGTGCTGTCTAACAGCCTAACTGTTAGTCAGACAGTGCTGGATCTATTTTTCAAAATGGGAAGCTTTCTGAAGTTTTTTAAAATTAAGATAATTATTTTTCCTCTCTGTGACATCAAACGTGACTTTCTACTGAAGATGGTTGGAAGAGACACAATAAACCCCACTGGCACTACCTAAGTAGCATTTGTTAACATGGGTGTCCATTTTTAGTGAAATACATAATAAATTCAGATCTTTTTAATCTTCTTAACATTAGTCAACCTGACCTAAAATCAAAGGCTGTTGAAAGCTCATTCCGTTTAATGGCCATTTCCATTTCTAGATAGAGAACTCAAGCTTCCATTTCTAAAGACTGAGGAAAGATCCAAAAATCCAAATGCAAAGCAGCTCTTATAATTCAGCATTTTAGTTCATTACAAGCAGCTACACCTCGAACAACCAAAGACATGTTGCTTTGTGCTAGAATTATTTGTGAAAGGAAATAATACAAGCTCATAAAATATCCATGAAGTTGTACATCTCTGGCAGAGCATTAGCACCACTCCAAGTTTTAAAGGCTTTTTGTAACAAAACGACAAAAAAAAAGCTAATTCCAAATGTCTGAAATCTGAAGCACTTGGATGAGGGGTTTAGTACCAACACCTGCTCCCCACCAGCTCCAAGGCCCTGCTGAGCTGGGGAACTGAGGTGACTGCCTGGAATTGGGCTGGAAGAGGTGGACAAAGAGCCCTGAAATCCCTCCAAGACATCTCCTGCCCCACAGTCCTTGCACAGGCCGGATTTTCCTCAGGATTTTCCCTTCTCCACAAGGTAGAGAGACTGTGATTATTTTATAGACTGCAACCACAGCGAGCAAAAAGGTTTCTCTGCAACACTAACATGCCCAGGAGGGATCCAATCTATAGGATTGGGGTCTTTACACACATTACTAACACAGGGGAGGCCATGGGAGCGTGGTGCTGAGCCTCCCGTGTGACAGGGGCAGGCAGACCTCCCACATCAATTTCTGATTAAACCAGCTCCATTTCAATGATTTTTAAAAGCCTTTTCTAGCACTAAATGGATCTAGTTCTTAGCGAGGAGATTCCATGTCACTGAAATCAATATGTTAAAAAAAAACCCAAACAAACAACTCAAAACAAACACACAAACAAAAAACAGGGAAAAAACCCAACCAGGATCTTGTAATTCAATCTGAAAGTCCAGTCAAGAAACCTGAAATCTTTTTCTTTCATACTGAAGAATCCTCTCATTTCATGTTTCTGATCTCCATGTAACTGCTTAAGGACTGAATGGATTTGGATTGACCAGGATTAAGGGTAGGGCTGAGTGGGAATAACTTTTAGTACCAGGATTAATAACTTGAAGACTATCACAGGAAGTTATTCATCAACATTAATCCTCCCATAATTGCAACTTATTTCACCGTAAACACTTGCCCAGTTAATTTTTTACTTTGGTACATACAACACTTCTGTCTGTCTGTCACACACAGGAGCAGTCCTGTAGCTGATTTATGTCCTGACTAATGATCCACAAAAAAATTAAGATATAAAAACCACATCAAAGCTCAAGAGTGGCAATACTAACTTCACTATTTAATTCAAATTTATCTCATGCTGGACATAATGGCAGGCACAAATAAATGAGAAATAAACGGCAGGAAAACCTGCAATGCAAACAGGATGTTAAATAAGTGTATAATTCTGAGTTACTTCCAAATAGTTGATCTGTACATGATGCAGTTGTCTCAAATGGGGTAACACAGAACAGACAAAAAAGGGGCTTTAACTGAGACATGTCTTCAATATTTGAAATCTGCATCTGGAAGTGCAACTGAAGACACTGATCTTACCTTTCACATCTGTTAATTATTCGTACCTGTAGCACAATGCCACAGAAAACACCTGCAGCACCCAGGGCTGCTCGTTCTCCAACCCTCCTTAAAAATGACAAAATTCCCACACTGCCAGAAATCTCAGGAAGACGTTGTCACTTTTAGGACAGCTACACACCACCAGAGCTGACCCGATGCTCATTTAAACCACACACCATGGACACACAAGTAGCCCCTGGTATCATGGACACCTTTTCTCCCCAGTTTTTAGGGATCAGTCAAACTCCAAAGGTGTCACATGCTTTGTCCTTGCCTCACTACAGAATGTGCCAATGCTCTTTTTGAAGAAAATGTCCGAGGTTTGCAAAGTCCCAGTTTCTATCAGCATCTTTTCCAACACCTTCTTTCCATGACCTATAACTGAACTTGGAGGTTAGAACAGTTCTGTTCATTAAAACTTGAGTTTTTGCACATTTACAGCTTGGATTTTGGAAAAAATCAACATGAAAAATTAACTTCTGAGAAACTAACACCTAAGCTGTAGCTACAAAAATTTCTGCTTAAGCAGTTTAACAAATTTTACTAAAGGAAACCAAATTGTCCTTAGCTTTTGCTTATAAAAAAGCTTCCAACACCATCTTAATTCCCAAAGGAAGCCACTTGAAAAGCTTGCAAACACCTCCTGCTTTTCCTGATGTGCTTTCTGAGTTGTTTCCCCAGGCAAATGTTTGCATCAACTTCAACACATGTTTTAGAGTTGCCAATTTTGGACAAACTGAGGGGTTCAAAAGGCACCAGTGTTTTCATAGTAAATTAAAACCAACAGTACATAACCTGCAATCAGCTCTGTGAAGGTGAACATCATTAATTGAGTTTGCCCTAAGTTTTCTAACAAGAATTGTTGAAGAATTTACCACCTTACCCTCAGTATCAGGGTTGACTGCATCTCTTTCACACATGAGTTTGATGTAAGTTTATACCATGTTACTCTTATGCTCATTTTTGCTGCTTCCCACACTTATAAAAACAAAGGAATATAATATTTTTTCCAAGTTTCAGCAGCATAAACTCTCAAGTGTTCTTGCCCTGCTGAGCCTACTGGGGAGACACGTCCACTGCCTATTTTTGTAAGAGATGAAGGACTCAAAAATAAACCACCATGATTTTTCATTCAGCAATTCTTTTGGTCTGTTCCATCATACCAATGATTCTAATCTCCCAAAAACTGTCAGTTCTGAGCATAAATCATCGAGTAAAAAATCGTTGAGAGGATTACAAAAATAACTTCACTTGCAACAACTGTCAGAGAGACAATTATTGCCAGACTCTCCTTGCTTCAGGGGAGGGACCATTTCTTTATAATCTCACCTACAAAAACCTGTTCAAAGACAACCACCTGATTATGACTTGATAAAGAAAAATACAGCAATCTGAACAAATTTGACTTATCCCTTGAACTGATGGGTGGATACACCCCAGATGTTATTTTACCTCCAGAAGCACGAAGAACTGGTTTCACATGGAAAGGGAGCCAAGCTGTCCTGGTAAATAGCATGAAGCTTATTCAAATTCTGAGTAGGATTTCGTTAGTATCAGTATCTGTTCCCAGAATTATTCAGCACTGGGTGAATGTCCTCCAAGCTGCAGAGCACGAGCACAAACTACACCCTCTCAGCACTAAGACCACCAGAATACAAACACTTTGTGTTGGTTCCCATTACAGCACTGAATTCTAAACCCTGTAAGTGATCTGTAATAGGACATATGAATATTTACATACAACAGGCAGGAAAAACCCCATGCTAAAGGCTCTGCAAACTGCTGGGAGAGTGACTGCACTTATTACCATATCTTTTGATCAAGGATAAAGCCACAAACCTGGATAAAGCAGAGGAGACAAAATAATAATTATGGAATCCTTCACCCCTGTAAACTTCACACAATAATACCCAGTGTTTATCAGACAAGTGCTATTAAAGAAACAAATGTTTAACTGTTAATATTTGCTAAACACAACAGCTTTCTTAAAAGTATTTTTATTACCAACCTGAGACGAAAGCTGACAAAGACAAGCAGGGAATCCAGGGATTTAGGGAACTTAGCCCAGGAAACATTCTCACACTGCCTCTATCAACTGGTAACTGTGGGGAGCTATTACAGTACTGTGAAACCTTATTTAGCAAGTAAGTTTTACGTACTCAAAGACCAAAAAAAGACAAACTTGCATTTCCGCTCCAATGCATTCCATTAGTCCTTAGCTTTCCTGCCTGCATCTTGCCAAAGGTTTCAGGCTACTGTCAGCATTAAGTCTGGAAACTATGTAAAGCTCCCAGCACTGATAAATAAGTAAAAACCATCAGGTCCCTTTTGAAAAATCTGAATTTTGCACATTGTTTTACAGAAGCAACAACATCTGCTATGGAAAGGGTTGGAAAGAACCCACTGCTCACAGCAAGCTGCAACACTGAGAGACTTGCACATCCTTCAATATCTAACTTTTAATATTATAGCCACAATGATGGAAAACATAATTTCTACACATAAATTAATGCCACGCTAAATCTGCTGAGAAATTGGAATTTTTCGTTGTCTGTTTTCCCAGGTGGTACCAAATCAAACCACACTGAGTTTGTTCTTTCCAACTGCTGCTGCTCAGAGCCCGAGGGGCCAGCGGGGCTGAAGGGCCGGGTCCACTTCCCACTGCTCTGCGTGGCCTCATTCCTGCTTGGCAATCGGGATCATTCCAGCGACTGTGGAAAAGTGATCTCCCCGTGGAGGGCTTGCCAAGCCTCCCCAGCCCTCCCACGCTCACCCTCTGTGAACTGAAGTTCCCCACACTCAGTGGCAGGCAGCTTTGCTTCTCAACCCCATGAATATTAGGAATTAGAACTCCCTGAAGTGGCTGTTTGGTTCTCATCAAGGTTTGAGGATGAAAAAAGATAATTCTGGTCTAATTAAACTCCATTTTCTCAAACCACTGTCTCAGCTAAAGGGACTTAGAATCTTTCCAGAGTGCAGAAGGTTTCCAGATGTGCTCAGACTGGGAGTGATCCATGTCAGTACTCCCAGATTTATTTGGAGAGATGGATGACACCGAATGGAGAAACACCTTCCTTCATGACATCGTTCCCCTCTGTTTTCTGGAATTCAGACAAGCAGTTGTAGGACCTCCCTCTGGAGCCCATCTGTGCCAGCCAGGCATCCACCACAGCCAGGAGCTGCAGGTTTCCAGGAACAAATCATCCAGCCCAATTCCTGTGCAAGAAAAGGGGCTGTCTTGCAGTGTTTGTGTAGCTGCTCAGTTGTTTGGCTACCAAAATTCTCTTTTCATGGCCAGAAGGGGAAAAAAAAGGAGGACTGCATCATCTTGCATCATCAAATAAAACAAAGCCTAAACTAGGACTTCAAATTATTTGTCATGCATGCTCCCAGTGATTTGTCCTTGAGGAAAAGAAAACAGGATGAAGAATTTTCCTATTTAAATGCCAGCTTAGAAGTGGAGAATTCAAATATCCTTTAACAGCAAAGAGAATACAGTAGCAGGTAGAAGCCACAGGGATGAATGACTTTCAGTAACAGTCTACACCAGCATCAAATTCCTGTTCTTGACCCTTTCCACTCTTCACCACGAACTCAGCCTCACCCAGATGAAAATGAAATGCACCAGAATTTGAGAGATTAGGCACAAAATTATGTCAATTCTTAAATCAAATCCAAATCTAACATTTCAGAAAAATACTCATTCACTTGAAGGCAGTTACGGAAACCTGGTAAGATTTACTTCAGAACAGAAGCGTTCTACTATTACAAACATAAGCTTTTTTTTTTACCAAATTACCCAGAAATAAGTCTAAAATAATAAAAAGTCCTCAAACCCTTAAACGTGCATAGTGAGATTTTATATAATAAAATCACAATTGCTTGAAGCTGGCCAAGACTGAACAACATCCAATATCTTAAAACTAAAACACAACCCTGAGAGATGACAAATAACGCATTAAATTCAAGTATTATTCAAAATTATAATCACACAGGAAACCTTCTTAAACCCATCTCTCTATGAATTAAAGAGGCTTATAAATTTCTAGGGATTGTGCAATGCTATTCCAGCAGTAATGGCTAACATGTGACAGGGACTTGCAGGAGCCATTTCAAAAAATCAAACTACATTTCCACGGGCCACAGTCCTGCAAAGACACTGATGGACACCAATCCTTGCTCACTGGGGAAAAAAATTACTTTTTCCTATTGTTTGTGGCATTTAGCTTCTGTTGTTTGTAACCTGAACAAGCCTAAATGCAAGCAGAAAAAATGGCAAAAGGCTGCTGCAGCCAGAGATCACAGCCCTGCCGTGGGAAAAGCTGTTTCTTTTTAGCTTTTAGTCACAGGAAAGCCAAATACTTTTACAACCTGCGTTGTCAGGAGCATAAACAGACTTGCCATTAAGCAATTAACTGGTCCTAGAGGTTCAGACACAACCCTGAGTGCTGGAGCAGACACCACCCAGCAGCACGAGGCCACCGAGCTCTCTCTGCAGCGTAGGATCCGTGCCAGTCCCTTCCCATTTAGGATCAGCTTTCCTTCGAAACAAAGTCACAATATAAATAGTGCATCCCCAGGTCTGGAATAGCCATTTTATCACAGACCGCTAAAAAGTTTCAGGAAATGTAACAAACAATTCCAGTAACTGAGAAATATTTACATGAGGAAGTGCCTGTTCTGTTCCTTTAAGTTATCAATGTTCCCCTGACAGCCTCCCCAAATTCCCACATTTTCAGACGTCATCTGATCCGTGGGGTTTTTTTTGCCTCTTGTTGCTTGTAACAAAATACATTAAACGCTGTAAACCCCTGATTTTCTTTTGCCCACAGTCACCAAGATGAGGGGGACACTGACAGGGCTGGAAATGTTTAAGAAGAAAAATAACTCAGAAAAATATTCCAGTAAGGATTAATATTTAATGGCAGGAATGGACCACTTTTCTTCAGCCTTGTCACCAAGTAAGCCAGTGCTAATCCATTAAGCATATTATGAGTTTGGAGAATTAGACTTAGATTAACAGGGCCACCTCATTTTCCAAAACAAGACTCTATACATGTTTTTATTATATCTTTTGTTCTGGATAAAACAAACCCACTAGTATTGCATCCCATTTCTTCATAATGAAGCTACTTAAACTCGAGAGGTATCTTGTACATTGAGACAGATCTAGTTCAAAACAAAAAAACAAATTTCAACAGCTGCCAGGAAAACACTGTACAAATACACTCCAAGAATATTTATTTTTCCACGTTTGACAGTAGAAGTTTATGACAATGTGGAGGAAGGAAGAACTCCTCTATCACCTACAACCTGCTCTTTAATGTCACAGCACCCAAACTACACCTGCTCATTCAACATTTCTTTCCATAAAAGAAAAGTGTTGCTGAACATAAATGGATTATTTTTTAGATCACTTCGGAAGTAAAACCACAAGCTGACAGAAAAAAGAAGTCGTAACTGAGCATACAAAGGGTGTCAAGGTGCCAGCATCCATTGGCCAAGATGACCAGACAAGGAAGCACCTAAAGCCTGGAGGGGCTTGGGGCCTGCAAGCAGTGACATAAAGCTCTGTGGAACAAAGTCTGCTTAGCTAAAGCAAGGATTTAAACATTTTGAGGCAGGCAATTCTTGCCAAGCACCATCTGGGAGCATTCACCATTAGGTTTGCTGATTCAGGGCATCTCATACAGTCCCATTATTCCTGTTTAAGGTACCAGCAAAGATACAATATTACAAGAGAACAGGCTGCCATATTATTGATATTTAAAACAAAGACAAATTTAATTACTCCTGGAACAGCAGGGGAGACAGAAAAAGTAAGAACAAAATCAAGAATGACTTCTTGACAGAGGTGATCTTACCTATTCCGTAGGCTTTAGCACAGATCCATTGTAGATTAGCAGCTATTTTTGCTCTGGCTGAATCATAGAGCTCCAAAGGGACAATCTCAACTGCACTATCTGTCAGAGCATCCATTTTTCTTCTGGTACTATCTCCACCCGCACAAACATCAACATCCACCATCTAAAACAAAAACAAAAGGCACAGACTTTTACACGAGCCGACGATTCTAAAGCCACCCAGGAGAGGGGCTGGCCAGGCTGCACTCAACAGGCCCGACATCCTTCGGGATTGCCATCGGGAGGGCTGATGTAGCGATTCCAAACCCACTCGGAAATCAAAAGGCATCGGAGCCCGGGGCGAGCATCCCTTTTTGTCAAGGGCAGGGCCTGGCTGGGCGAGCCCCCGGCCGAGGCAGCGGAGAAAGGCGCAGCCCCGNCCCCGCCCCCTGCCGATGGGATAAAGGAAGGATGGGGCTCTCCCGAACAATGCGGGCAGGTACCGCCGCCCCCTCCCCGCCCGCGGGGCCGCGCCGGGGCAGGGGCAGAGCCAGGGCAGCACCTGCGGCTCCTTCCCCCGCCTCGCCCCCGAGAAGCAGCACAGGCTCCGCGCCCGCACGCCCAT
>VZRQ01007874.1:35904-65594 GCA_013397975.1 Machaerirhynchus nigripectus | reverse complement strand
ACAGCTCTGAAGGACCCACGGTTCTCAGCGGTCCGCTCCCCCTCACGGACCCACAACCATCGCGGTCCTCCTGCCCTCACAGCCCTGCCGCTCTCATCCCCTACCCCATCTTGAGGGGCGGGTGGTGACCTGGGCTGTGGCTGCCGGGGGAGAACCGCGGTCCACCCTGTGGGAGTCATGATGGAGAAAGAGCCTCTTTGGTTAAAAAAGGGGCGAACGAGAGCGACTTGAGCTGTGTCCCACTCCAGTGACCTGTCAGGCAGGTCCTGGCCCTCCTAACACACAGCCCGGGGGACGTGTGGGGTCTGCAGGGGTTTGGGGAACCAGCTCCTGGGCAGGAGGTGGAATCGGGGCTGCTGAGCCCCCACCCCATCCCGGCCCCATCCTCACCCCACAGTGGCACAACCCCATGGCATCTTCACCCCGCCTTCCCTTTAGATGAAGGGAAGCACAGAAATGCCAAAGAAACTTTGTCTCTCCACAGAAATCACCAGCTGTGGGAACCTTTAGGTGTATGATAGATTCCTCTGTACCGAAGCAGTCATTTTCTTAAGTGCAGGAAGGGTTGAGGTTTCTCTCTGCTGCCAGCAAGGCTCAGTAAAACGTTGGGTTTGTATCAAAAAGTATCAGCAACACTTTTCTTCATGGTATTACATATAACGTCCTTCAAGATTTGCCGAGTTACTCCCTGCTCACCATCAAAGGCCTTCAAAGACAGTTTTCAGGCCAAAGCCTGACTTACACATCTTATGTGTTTCTTGGCAGAAAGATAATTTCTTTCCCTGTTTTATGTCATGATCTGTGGCAACAGCAAGAAATGTGTGACAGGTACAAGATGTGGGGTTTTTTTGCTGTTAGGCTTGCTCCTATCTCCCAGCCCTGTCTAGAGGCTGCTGTCCTGCTGTCCGCATGGCAAGCAGGGGTCATGGAGTTGTAGAATGGAATCGTGGAAAATCCTGAGCTGGAAGGAACCCACAGGGATCGCTGAGTCCAGCCCCTGTCCCTGCACAGACACCCCAACAACCCCACCCTGGGCATCCCTGGCAGTGGTGTCCAAACGCTCCTGGAGCTCTGGCAGCCTCAGGGCTGTGACCACTCTCTGGGGAGCCTGGGCAGTGCCCCAGCACCCTCTGGGGGAAGAACCTTTCCCTGATATCCAGCCTAAATCTCCCTGACTCAGCTCTAGCTTTTCCCTGGTCACGGAGAGCAGAGCTCGGAGCTGCCCCTCGGGAGGAAGTTGTTGACAGCGTTGAGGTCTCCCCTCAGTTTCCTCCAGACTGAGCAAGCCAAGTGCCCTCAGCCGCTCCTCATTTGGCTTCCCCTGCAGACCTTTCACCATCTTCATGGCCTCCTTTGGACACTCTCTAACAGCTTTAGATCTTTCTTATATTGTGGTACCCCAAACCCTGTGCAGTTTTGGCCACCACTGCGCACCAGGCTTGTGATCAAAACTGGATCCTGCAGATTAGCTCACTTGACAAGTGAGTTTTAGGGCTCGTCTGAAAAGTGAAGCTGCATGATTGAGCTTTGAGCCCTTAATGCCTGTGCCGGCCAGATGAATTATCTTCATAGCCATCTACTGAAACCATGATTATAAGTTTAGCTGCACAACAGCGATAGCAGACTGACCTTATTCTACCTAATTTTGTTACGATTCTCATAAATTATTTTCCTGCTGCATGTAACTGGTAGATTACATGAATATTTCAGAATCATGAAAGATTCATTTGAGTCTGTCTTAAGATTCGACATTTTTTTCCCTGTGTCTTCTCAAAGTGCAAGGGGAGGGCATTCTTTGTTTGTGTCACCAGGAAATACAACCTAGTGTCCAAAGGTTATTCCAGCCTGTATCACCCTTCCATACTGCAGGACTGTGTGCAATCAAAGTGTCTTTGCAAACAACTTGCTGGTTGTTTTATAATCTCTGTTCGAAGGGTTCGGTTTTCAACACAGTGGTTACAGGCTGTCATTTTCTGGCGTTATCATCAGAACAAGCTGCTCTTGTTTTTAGATTAAGCATTAAGGCCCAATCCAAATCCCCTTATATTTGAGAAGAATGTTTTCATTTTCGTGGTGGATTGGGCATTAGATCCATGGCAGGAACAGAGCAGCCCTTGGACTCCTGGAGCAGGTGACCTGTGTTGAGGGTGAAGGTGTAACCGGCAGAAAACTGACCTACTTCTTCCTCTGACATATTTTTCCTTGAGGTAAAGAATGGATCCAGTTGTTAAACTTAACCAGGAACAAAAACATGCTCTAAGAAGCTGGCAGACAACCCCCACGAGACCAAGCCAGTATCATCTCAACCCCTGAAAATCTTGGAATAAAGCAATGGAAAAAGCGTAAATGGGAGCGCTATCCTTTCCCAGGCCCCTGCTGCACGGAGGATCCTGGCCTTGCAATTACCTCTTGCTCTGCCCCTTTTTCTCCTTTCTGCACCTCTTCCACACCTCTGGTGTGGAATGTGCTGCCGCTTCTTCCTCTGTGGTAATTCCCTGAAACTCTGGTATTGAGGGTATTTGCATGTCCGTAAGTGGAAGCTGAAACTGATGTTTTGGGAAACTTTGTAGGTGATGATGAAGTGGTTTGTCAGGAACTCGGCATCATCCCACACCAGCGTCCTCAAACTTGTCCTGGAGATAAAAAGCCTGCATTTAAAGTGGGAGGGTCATAAGTGTGTTTGCTTTTTCCGTGAGAAAATAAATGACTCTCCTGCATTCAGCAGCAACAAATTCATCTGTAATTTGCGTGCTGCTTCTTTCTTTCTGTGATCCACTACTAAACACGCTCCAAGGCTTTTCTTCTGGAAAATGGTAATACGTTGCTTTTCTACATGAAACAATTTTCCTATTAGTCTACTGGATTCCTCATGCACCGAGAGTGGGTGTACACGTGAACTGACACACACTGCACAACTTGTCTTCCAGCAGAGCTCTGAGGTTAATTACTAGCAGGCAATTCCTTTGAGAAATCACCATATTCAAACGTGACACCTATTGCAGGTGGGCCCTCGTGCTTGTTTTCTGCCATGCTGGATCAAAGCCTGGGATTTTGGTTTCTTCGACCATGTTTCAACTATCAATATTGGGAGACTACGTGTAGAATAAGAGTATCAGTTCCCAGAATATCTGATGTCCCCGAGGACAGCAGATCTAAATCAATATTGTAAAAAAATGTATCTTCTGTAGAATGATAAACCTGCTGTGGCCTGGGACTTACAGGGACGAGATAGTTCCTGGGTATGTAAAGGAAGAGCTTCCATTCCTGGAATGGTTTGGGTTGGAAAGGACCTTAAAGATCATCTTGTTCCAACCCCCTACAGTGGGCAGGGGCACCTTCCTTTATCCTAGGTTTCTCCACGCCCCATCCAACCTGGCCTGGAACATTTCCAAGGATGGGCAGCCACAGCTTGTCCTCAGCAGCCAGTTAAGGCAGGTGGCTCTCTCTGGGAAGAGGTTTTTTGCCTTCAGTCTTGCCCAACACCTGCTGCCTGTGCTCTCCGGAGCAGTGAGAGAAAACACTCAAATAAATGAACATTTTTATCTCTTACACCTGCAAAATTTCCAAGACAGCCATGAGTGCTGGAGACGGCCCCAGTGGAGCAGTGAGCAGCTCATGCACACTCACAGCCCTGGCTGCGTGCAGCTCTCTCCTTAGGGCTCTATTTTCAGCCCTGGACTAATTTTGAACCCTGCTGTAGCTGCTTCCCTGTGCTTAGTTCTGCAGGGCCTCGTTTGCCCCGGTGCTGAGCACTTAATATCCCCAGCCAGGATTGACTTAGAGCCTGGGCACACCCCGGGGTCACGGCGTGGGGTCACCGCTGGCACCGCGACTGCCTGGGGGGCAGAGGGGTCTGTCTCCTCTGTGCCCGTGGGGTTCAGGACCCTAAATGCACGCATGTACTACAAAGACCAAAAAAGTCACTACTTACTAGAAATTCCATAAGGAAAAAGACATGTGGTCAAAAAGACACTTCAAATATCTCCTGACTGACTGGAGCCATCACGGGAGGGGGAGTGGGGGGGCTGGCAGCCTCCTCATGCTCTTGCTGCTCTGACAGCTCCCGATGTCTTTTTCTCCCTTGTACAAAATAGTTTCCTGTGGCAGTCCATCAGGGAGCCAGCCTCAAGGAGGAAAGAGCAGGATATTATTCTTAGTAATGGAACCGTCACTTCAGTGCCATTCCCAACAGCACGGGAACAGTGTCTAAGGCACAGCGCCGCTGTCAGCAACTCCTTATCTCCAGTTCTGTAGCTCGGCAGGAATATGCAGTGGCAAGGCCTTGTGCATTGGGGAACCACAGGCAACGAGCAACATTTTTCATGTAAATAAAGAAAACAAATGAAGTGCAGGTAGTAGGACTCTATTTCATTCATGTTTTTTGTATTATCTCAAAGGTAATGTGTATGCAACTCAGCTGTTGTGCTGATGAGTGCAACAAGTTATTCAGATTTATTTCTTTTTCCCGTGCTTGGAGTGTTTGATGTGTATCAAACACAAGAAATGGGACGGGCAGGGAGCACTGGCAGCTCTGCTCCTCACAGAGAGGGGCTTCCCCCCAGCCAGGGACAAGCCCCATCACATTTAAAAGAATACTTGTGTTCAGCACTTATCTTCAAAGTGCTGTGCAAACATTAATTAATGACTCTGTTATTGCCAGGGGGAAGAGCCGGCAGAGGGAGGGGTGGCAGCTCACCCTGCCTGCCTTCCTTGCTGGGAGCCAGACCTTCCTTCTCCAGCTGCGAGGAGCGGGATGCTCCATCACCAGGCCTCCGGTTATCTCCAGCAATTACAGCTCTGGAAGTGCTGCTGGTGGGTTCTAAGTGCCTGCATCAGTAATGGGAGGGGCTTTAGCCTGTAAGATATTTTTATCCATAAGATTATTTATTTTTAAAGTCCCTGGACTATGTTTAGGAGAATAACGGGTCAATAGCGTTTACAGCCCAGCAGGTTTTCCCAGGAGTCTCATCCCACCATGCCTTGTCATTCCTCAGGCAACCCCAAGCAGGGAGACCCCAGGGACAAGCTGGGTGAGCGCTGAAAGGGTTTTGAGTGTCGTCATGATCTAATTAATGAGCAAATGAGATGTTTCTATCTTTCCGTGTATCTTTATATTCATTAAACCATTTTCAGCAACTACATTTGGGTAGTGCTCAAACAAATCCGTTTCAGTGGGGACTGTTGATTTTTCTTTTCCCAGATGATTTCTTTCTAAAATGCATTTTTTTCCTAAGGACACCTTGAGTAAAACTACATTTGCCACAACTGCACAGCTGTGCAAAGACAGAATGACTTATCTGCAACTTTTTCGCCACTTAAACCTTGCGGGAAATCAATGAATAAGTGAAATAATAAGTGAATAAGTGAAAGGCAGGAGAAACGAACAAGATAAAAAATCTACTTGGATTCCAAAACGCAACGTCGTCATCCCACACTGGGATTGCAGAGCAGTACAAATCCCTGGCGCAGGAGTAGCCTGGCATCCAGCAACACGGCACAGAACCCTCCTCTTGCCATGAGCTGGCGCGTGGCTATCCTCAAAAACAACATCCTGCTCCCCTGCTAAGCATTACCTTTGGGAACTCACAGCCAACCTGAGCCAACTCAGCCAACCCTCTCCAAAAAGCTGTTACAACACAGTGATTTCACCAAAATGTTCTACATTCATCGCGCAGGGGGAGGTGTTCGGGAGGGAACAAATCCGGGGCCGCCTTGTTCCAGGTCCCCCAGGGGATGCACAAAGGCAAACGCTGCCTGCCAGGTCCTGGAAAATCCATCCCAGCCACAGGAGGGATGTACCTGACCCACAGTTTCCCATTCCCTGTAGCAGATTTGAGCTATGGTCTCATGATACAGGGGATATTTTGAGGCCAGAGCTGTCATTTTTGGATTTTAAGGCTTCTTTCTCCACAAATATAAACCTTCAGCCCTGGGCTGAGGGGCCAGCACAGAAACTCGGTCTGGGTGATGTTGATGTGCTTCAGCCCAGCAAAAACTGCCTCAAAAGCAAATTAAAGCTCCTCTAATTCCCCCACAGCAGGGTCTGGCGGGGGTGGGTGGTGGCCTCCCACTGCATTTTGCCTCATTCCCATCCAGTATTTTTAGTTCCTGCTCTTGTGGGATGCAGCTCCCAGTTCCCCTTGCTGCCAGCTCTGTGCCACAGCCAAACCCTTCACCAAGCAGCCCTGTCCCCTCCTGCCCTGCCTGCAGAGAGGTGCCAAAGCAAACACTGCCCTCCTCACCCGCTTGGGGCCCAGCCAGCTTGCACATGCTCCAACGCTCTTAAATCTGCGGCCAGAGAAATATGGGAATTTACAAATTAGTCAGAGGCATTGAAACATCTCCATCCTGCTGGTCCAGGTGCTATTTACAGCAAGAACTTGGCGACTGCAAAATTGAGACACCGAGCAGGAAACCAAACCATGCCAGAGCCTCCGATCCACCGGCAGCGAGCTCTGGCTGATGGACCTCAGAGCAGACTCCCGGGGTGAGGGGTGGGCAGTGGCCAGCCCGGTCCCCACACCCCTGGCAGGGATGCCAAAGCCCAGGGGCACACGGTGTGCCCCTCCCTGCTGCAGAGCTGGGCACAGAGGGGGCCGATCACCAGCTACCCCCCACAATCCCTTCCAATGGCTTTGGCACCTACTGAGGTTGGCAGAGGTGTGGGCAGGACACAGCCCCACACCAGGATGGGTCTGAGCAAAGAGAGTGACCACAACACCATGAGCAGCACCTGGGGATGAAACACAACATGGCTCGTGGTGGTCCCATCCTGCTGTGACAGGGGTGACCCCCCACAGTGCTGGTCACTTGGGCCATCGGGCGTGGATGCTGCCCACACGTGTGGGGCTGTATGGCCCTGGTCCCCCCGTGCCATCCCAGCCCAGTCCCCACGCGTGCCAAAGCTGATGCCTGCCCAGCACCACCCTGCCCCAGGCTCCATTCCCTCCCCGGGGTTCAGAACTGGCTGAGAGCAGCCCGTACCCCTCATCTGACCCCGGGAACAGGAGTGATGAGACCCCCGGGGCAGCCAGGAGCACGTGGAGAAGGGGATGCTGCAAAGGACACCCACATCCGCGGGGCTGGGGCGTTGGGTGCCGCTGCCCGTCCTGCTGGGCGGACACACGGCTGCCGTAAGACCCCCAAGCGCTCAAAGACCCCCAGCAGCAGCCCCTGGCCAGGTGAATCCCCGACAGCACTGACTTACCGCTGGCCGCCGTCGACATCCTCGCAGCCTCGGGGGTCGCCGGGGGCTCTGGGCAGCACCCCGTGGCATGGGAGCCCATGGCACGTCCCGGGGCTCAGCGCCGGGGGGCTCGGTCCCCTGCGCTCCCCGGGAAGGGCTGCGGGCAGCGGGGCAGCGCTGCGCTCCCCGGCATCGCCGGCATCACCACGGCAACTGCCGGCTGACTCACGCTGCTTCCGAGTGACATCAGAGATGCGGAGGAGGGCGCCGGGGGCTGCGGGGCGATGCCGGGAGCAGATATTCCCGCTTTGATTTTGGTTAAAGCTGGAAGGTTTAGTGCGGGGAAAGCTTTCGGATGCAGCCCCGCAAGGCAGTGCCACGCCGGGATCTTGGCTTTTTTTCTGCAGGAGAGCCGCGGAGTCAGGAGGGGGGAAGATGCTGGAGCCCACCGGCTCTGAAAGCTGCCCAGTGCTGGCGGCATGGAGAGACTGGGACAGAGCCAGAGGGACAGATGAGATCCCGCTCCCCCATAATGCCCTTGGACTTCAGTTCTGTTTAAAAAACCCCCAGATTAAGGAAACCAGTTGAGAAATTACTTACTTTTACTTCCCTTGGTTCAAGGGGTGTGAATGGGGGGAGGTTTCCTTACAGGGGATGCGTTGGGCTCCTCATCTTCAGGCACATTTCTCCTGCACTTCCTCCCTCTGGAGCACTGCCCTGCAGTGCCCAGCACTTGTGTCAGGCATGGTGGGAGCTGAAAAGGGATCTTGCTTGGAAACCAGTCAGGAGCAGGGAGGAATGTTTGCTGGGCACACACATGGGGGGTTCAGCACCAGCACAAACGAATGCTCCAGACATTTTTCAGAGGGATTTGGCAGCACATTTTCTCAGAGCTGGCCTGTGCGGGGCTTCCTCACGCGCCATCTGGTAGCCACAGCCAGGAGCACTGATGCTCCATCCCCTCCACTCACAGGCTCCATTAGATCGAGCCTGATGAGACAGAAGGAAGTATTTTTAGTGGGATGAGAGTCCTGCACGAGGCTCTGCGCTGAGCAAGAGCAGCGCCGGGTCAGCCAGCGATGCAGCAGCTCCACCATCTCCAAAAAATAAACTTTTATCAACCCTCCATGGGAGCAGCCCCCAAGGCAGCACAGCCCCAGGCAACACCCCCCACCAGGACCCGTCCCGGGGGCTCCTGGGCATCCCTCCTTCCATGAGGCTGGGATCAGGGAACCCAACACTTGGGGCTTTTATTTTTAGCCCAGCAAACTATAAATACAGCCCACGGTAACCCACGGGAATCCGAGCGAACGCTCAGCCCGAGAAGTGACGGCACCAGGGAAGCCCGTGGCTGCCAGAGCTGCACCACCAGGGCTCCAGTGGGAAAGGCTCTGTCCTACTTCCAGACACCTGGGCAGGAGGGAAACACTTCAAACCACTTACGGACTGGGCTGCACCAGGCACGGTGCTGCTGCAGGGGGGAGAGAGGGCTGGCAGGAGCAGTGGGCTGCTGCTTCTCAGACAGGAAAGGGGAGAGGAGGGATGGGGAAGGTTCACTGGAGGCCAGAGCACAGATTTCAGGGGGGATTGTGCATTTTTTCTTTTTTTGGTGAATGTTCCTGCGTCGGAGAAGGGGAGGAAGGTGCCCGTCTGTGAGGAAGCCGGGAGTAGGGGGGTACAGGCAGAGAGCACCCCGTGATTCATCCCAGGCAGCCTGGCAACCAGCTCCTGTGTAGGGGAAAACACAGATGGAACAGGGATGCTGCAACACTGATCCCACAGCATGGGAACAGCCGGCTGGTGTCCTTTTAAGGACGATTTTGAAGGTCTCAGCTATTCCCCTTCTCTTGCACACTTCATGGAGGAGCTGTGTGGGGCTTGTGGGGGTCCAGCAGCCCACAGTGCCTGGATCACCCCAACTGAGGCCATGGGGACAGAGTGAAAAATCTAATCCCGTGTGCCAAAAAATCCAGAGAATTGTCCCAAACCCCGCTCCAGCCCTTGCACAGCGGGAAGGGGACGAGGTTGTGCACGGCTGGAGGCAGCAGGGTCAGCACAACCCCGGGGCTTCACTGCTGCAGGGGTTGTCCTGCACAGCCCCGTCGAGGAGGAGCTCAATAAATAATTCAATCAAACTCGGGGCATGTGGGAGCTGCGGGTAAGGGACTCCCGGGCACAGATTCCCTGTGGAGCAGCCCTCCCTCAGAAGACAAACAGAGGTTCACTGCTACATAAATGTGGTTTATGCCCGAGCTATGGCTCATAAAAGCAAAGAAACCACATCATGCATAAGCACTGCAAGTCTGCCATGAATAATTCAGTCTCGGGGTGCAGCAGCAGCCACACACCTGCACAGCCCCGAGAGGCTCCAGCAGCCCTCGCCAGGGATTAGGAGCGAAGCCTCCGGAGCCGCCGCTCACATCGTGTACCCAGAACCCTGGCTGGAACCAGCTCCTGCTCCACACGCTGCTTCCCAGAGTGGGCGAGCTCGTTATGCAACTGCTGATGGATCTGTAACAAAACCTGTTGGAGAGCTGGGACTCTTCCCTACGACACTGGGAAAGCTGCACTGCTGCACCCCGGGGTGCAGGGTGGGTGCAGGACCTCACCACAGAGGGTTTGCATCCCACCTGCAGCCCACAGCTGGATGTGCTGCTGGAGCCCAGCACCCAGAGCCAGCAGTGACCCCCTGGGCATCACAGCTCTGAACTCAGGCCTTTTATTTGGGCACCAGCTCCTCAGCCAAGCATCTGAATCCCACCCTGGCTTTGAGAGCTGGTCACCTCTCCAGGTTTATTTCGGTCCAGCGGGGTCTGGTCCAGCACATCTCGAGTTACTGGTGTCCCTCCCCCAGCCCCACCAGTGCCCGGATTCCTGGTGACACTGGATCCGCAGGGCTCGGGCTGTGTCCCAGCTCAGGTCACACTCACTGGCACTCACACCAAGTTCACACACGTACACTGCAGCCCTGCCCTCCTTCCAGCCATTTCCCAGGACCAACATCCAGCTCAATTCCTGCATTTGAAGTGAAAGCTTCTGAATCACAAGAGAAAATAATTTCACCCTTAATTCTGCTCCAAACCCAATTTCCCTCTACCAAACCATCAGCAGCTTCCAGAGCTGCTGCTTCCTTTGGCCAATTCCTCTTCTAATAAAATCAATTTTAAAAAAAGTCATGATCAAGCAGAGAGGACATGACAGGATTGTCACCAAGGGGACGGCAGCCTGGTCTGAGCTCACTGGGCTGTCAGGGCACAGGAGTTCCCAGGGGAAGCATCTGCTGCTTCCATCTGTTTCCCAGAATCACAGAATGGTTGAGGCTGGAAGGGGCCTTACAGACCATCTTATTCCACTCCCTGCCACCAGACCAGGTTGCTCCAAGCCCCATCCCAGCCACAGCTTCTCTGGGCAGTCGCTGGAAGCCTCTCCAGGAGAAGATTCAGGGGAGCTGATGGGTAATTGTACAACATTCTGCTCCTCTTTAAGGGGCAGTGTGACCACGACCACCAAATCACAGGAGAAGAGCAAGCACAGGAAGGAGAAAACCCAACCCGACCGCCGGGATGGCACCGGCAAACCCACGGAGGGGCTGGGAACGACTCTTGCCACACCACTGTGCCGTCAGCAATGTCTCACCCTGCCTACACCAAGCTGCTTTTCCACAGCCAAGTGCACCCTGTGCTTCCCTTCCCCGCCCTTCGTGATGGATTTGGGCCTCGCTGGAGGCGGCTCCCGGGCCGGAGCTGCTCCTCATCCCTGCTGGAGCACCCCGGGACACGTCCCTGTGCCGAGAGCTGCCAAACACACGCCAATTACAGCCCATCCTGTCACACACTTCTGCATTTTTAAGGTGCGGGTTTCTGCCCAGACCAGCTGTACCAGTTCAGGTTCAGAAGTGTCATTATCTAATGATACATCCCAAGCTGCTTTAAGGTAATTTTTTTTGTTTTAATTTTAAATTAGTGGAGAGCTGGACCTTTGAATTGTCCTGCTGCTGAGCTGTGCATTACAGCAAATCTGAGTTAGGGCCTGACACCAAAACCACCTGCATTTAACACCACCACATTTACCAATGGGATCTGAGCAAGCAGCATTTTGATGTCTCATGCTCTAATCCTCCACCTCTCACAGGACACAATGAAAATGACTCTGAACTCCTCAGCAGTTGCTGTAACTGCTAAATAAACAGGCTGCTGGCAGGTTACTCGCCCTGAACATGGAACAAAATGCTAATTAAAAAACCCAGCCCCAAAAAACCCCCAAATGAACTCTAGATTCTCTCTCCTTCGGAGAAATAACCTCATGCATTTACACCATCACCAGTTGCCTCCAAGGCACCCACAGAGGGGGCCAAGGCTTGGAAGTGCTTCCCAGATCCCCGGCAGCAGCGCTGGCACCACGACAACCAGATGGGAATTTTGGTTATGTCACGTGCAAGTTGCTGCATCCCACCAGCTGCTGCTTGCTGGGGCTGTTTTCCTTAATGAGGGTTCCCCTTGCTGGGAAAGAAAAGACTTCAATTTGTCAGTCAACAACTGTCAAGATAAATCCCCCTTCAATGGCATCGGAACATCCCAGGGGATCACCAGATCATGTTTCACAAAGCCCTTGCAATGAATTTCCCCAAGTGCAAAACAGAGGAATAAGGTGCAAAACCAGCTGCTGAACCAGGGTTTCCTGCACCCCCAGAACACCCCACCTTCTGAGAAACAACTCCAGCAACCTGCAGGTACGAGGAACACTGAACAGCGTGGATCCATAAACCTTTGCTGCTCCTGCAAATGATGGTTCCGAACACCTTGTAATAAATCAAAAAACTTTATTTTGAAGATATATTATAAATGTACAGCACACACAACATCAGTGTCTGGGGTTATGTGTGAGCAGGTTTAAAGCCTCAGCATTCATTCCAGCCCCGGCCGTGGGTTCCACGTCTCCACACACAACATTCCAGCCTGAACAGGTCCGGCTTTGCCAACACCTCCCTAACTTCCAGGAGTGTATTTCAGAACACAACAGCAACTGCTTAAAATGATCACAAATTAGCAGCATTCTTTGTTTTTGGCCCGGAGGCCTTCTGCAGGGAGCAAATCCTGCTGGTTTTCCTACTCAGGGAGAGGTCAGCGACCCACGCGAGCGTGGCCGGAATGAATCCCGAATTCCACAGGCTCAGGGACGTCTGCCCTAGTTTAAGCTTCAGAAAAGTAATGTTACACCTTAGGAAGAGCTGTGCATGCCACACACCGGCGTCAGAGCCAGATCAAAGTTATCCTATGCGGTACCTAATTGCTGTATACACAGGTGAAATGAAAAAACGTGAAGTCAGTACCTCGCAAGGTAATTTTACTGGTGCTGCCTCGTGGGAAGTGCTGGGTAGCAAATCACATTCGTGTACAGTTCATTAAGCCATGATAAAAATATGCAAATTAAAAATCTCTGCAGGCCTCTGTTACCTGCTGCAACAGAGACACTTGGGTTTGTGGGGCTTCGTTTAAAACGTGATCCAATTTCCTCCCTCTCCCCAGAGCATGATATAAAACTATACCCAAATTCAGTAAGAATTTAATGCATTTACATTTACTGAAGTTCACATGCTGCAAACAGGATCTGCATTGAAGATCTTCAAATCTAGGGCAAGAGGTCCTTAGAAAACCCCTTTTGCTACACCTGGATATGGGGATGGAGGCGAGAACCACCATGAGAACATTCACGTGGACGTGACAGCGCGTGCAGGGAGGTGGGGATTGCCCCCCACTGCCCTGCCACAGCCAGCACAAATCCTTCCGAGGAGGAACTGTCCCATAGAGGGGGACACAGGCAGCATCTCCAGCCCCAAAGCTCCAGGACTCTCACTCGGATGGAAATACCAGCTGGAAGCGCCGCTGTTCTGTTTGTTAATAAAAATGGTATTGATTATTAAAAGTAGAAAACCAGGGCGGTTACTTTGGATGAAACACTGGCTATCCTGTGCACAAGACTTTGGGAAAATTGCCACTGGAGCAGAGATCACAGCAACCTGTGCCTCTCCCACGGGCAATGTTTGCTGACAGTGTTGCTATACATTCGTTTGGTGCGATGCTTATTTCAACAACTTCCAAAATACATTAAAAGATCCTCAGCCCACGGATCACAATGCCTAAAAAAAGGAATTGTAACAGTCCTAACTAAAAAGGATTTCAATAACCACTAAAGAGTTGCTTGGATATGAAAATCAATCTCTGAAATGCAAGTTTGGTTCCAGGAGAGGAGGAAAGAAGGGAGGAAGGGGTCAAGGTTTTTGGGACAGGTCTGTGACGGGGCTGCCAAGAAGAAGCCACGAGCTGGAGGTCTTGGAACTCGTGCAGGAGAGAACCTCACACCTCCCCAGAGGAGCAATGCCCTGATGGCTGCTTTGGGACCCGTGCAAGTCAATTTTCCAGCTGCATGGAGAACACAAACGTCCTTGAAATGGTGCAAAGCCCGGTGAGCCCTGACGCAGCCGGGACATCCCGTGTGACCATTTCCATGGAGGGATGCAGCAATCCTAAAGGAAGACTCATGTCACTGCTCACCAGCAGAGGAGGAATGGCAGATTCTTTGGGCTGGACCAGGGAGAGAGGTTCAGCAGGAGAGTTACACTAGCTCGGGCTCACAGGTCAAGACAATCAAGGTCCAAGCTGTAAAGTAGCCACTGGCCTTTTTTCCAAATACATCCCTTTAAATGCATCTTCCTAAAAAGAGAGTATAAATACGAAGCCCTGAGAACAAACTTCCACATAGTACATTTCCATTAAAAATATCAGTGTTTTGATGACACAGTTATAAGTTAGATATATTTAAATAAATAGCTGGCTACTTGCAAGAGGCCTGCAACATCGAAAGGTACAAGATTGTCTGGCTACCAGTGGGGCAAAGAGCAGGAACTGCAGGAATCACACTATTAGTCACCTACCACCCCATCCCTTTCCTGCTCCATCTCACAGGCTTCCAAATATTCCCTTGACCACGTTAAGAGAAAATTAACTCTGACATGTCTCTGCCAGTTTGAACTTGAGCACCTCAGGGGCAAGCACAGGACCCGAGCCTGTAAACCCTTCAATGCTGTGAGCTGTTTTTCCTCACAAAACCTGCTGGTTTTATTTAACAAAAATCTATCCCATGTGTCCAGGGATCTCTCAGTGGCCCTCAGAGCAGATCCCCCAGGGAACAGGACAGTTCCTCACCAGGCAAAGCCACACACATTCCTTGTGCCTGGGGGCTGCACACTGCGACTCCAGAGCGGTGACATTTCAGTCTTTGCAGGTCTCCTAAAAACTGGGCCAATCTGTGCCTTTTCCAGCACAGGGGACTCAACTCCCTTCTACGTTTCAGGGATGAAGCAGCAATCCCACCCCTGGGCTGATGGGACACAGCCCCTGGTGTAATTCACACCCCAGCACATGGATGTCTTGATCAATCCCTTCAACCTCAGGGTAGTTTTTGGTGGGTTTAATCAACTCCTGTGCCTTGCTGCAAGCACCACACCTCCTAAATTCTGGTCTCCTGCAGCTTTTGGCCACTGCAAACTTCAGTTCTCACAAGCCAAGCAGGGCTCTGCTCAAGCCACCCCAAACAACACCTCAGCTGTGGAAGTGTTGAGCTCTGGAACAATGAAATCCAGAAATAACCACATCTCCTCAAGCCTCCCAGCACCCTAAAGATGCAGAATTCCTTTATCCCTTAGCTGCTGCTGCTGAACCTGGGCATTCTCACCTTCTATTACATAGGAATAATTTGTTTTACTGCTGCTTTTCCCCACACATTTTTTTTATAACCAGTGCAGTGGCACTGAGGGGTCCTGGCATTCCAAGGGAGGCGGCTCTGAGCACTTTTATCCCTCTGAGCTCCACAGCCCACTCTTGGACTCCTGAAATCAAACCCAGCCTTTCCCAAGCCTTTACATTGTTCAAGGGCCACAACTGCACCAAAGGATCTGTTTGCTAGGTCTGAACCTCTCCTTATCCACTCAGAAGCCAAAAAACCTCCCACCAAACTACAGGGTCGTTTTTCCCAACTTTGCCTTCTAAAAACACTCATTAAAAGGAACATTAACCAGAATCCTGACTTTAGAGAAGGACATTTCTCTCTAACATTAAGAGCTTCAAGTAAATGAGTCTTCTTGTATTATTATAAGCAAAAAGCTTCAGAAGTAAGCAAAAAAAGAATAGATAAAAGAATCAAAACCTTTCGTAGGACCACAACATTCAGTCACAGCTACTCATGAGCAGCTGTGCTGAGCTCACTGGGGTGCAGGATCGGGCTCCTGGCTTTAGTTACAGGACAAGGCTATAATTTCATGTCATGTTGTCAGTCTATTCTTAGCAAGAGCCCACAAAAATGGCTTTACTGTCCAATTTGAACAGAAGAAGCATCTCTATAAAGCTTGGAATTTCTAAATGTAGAAGTAAATATTTCAGCAGTCATCAACTGTAAAGCTTAATATGAAATTACAAAATAATAAAAAAAAAAAAAGAGAATCCTGGGATAGTAAGACAAGATAAAATCTCAGGCTGCTTTGATTTCCCCACCCTTCATATTAATTGTGAGAAATTGGCAACTTCAGTGCCTCAGCTGCATAAGAGCACAGAGCAGATGCCAAGTTCAGGCTAAAACTTGTTGTAGGGTTTCGGGTTGCATCTCGCTGCATTTTTGTTTAAAAAAACCTCCAACTGCACATGAATCCCTCCCACACCTACAGAGGTGACCTGCAGAGCTGCTCAGGATCTCCCTGCCCGACAGGACACCTTTGTGCTGCTTAAGGACAGGGTCTCCACCTGGTTTCTCTGCAAGATTTGCCCATTCTGCCTCTCCTGCAGGGCTGTGAAGCACAGGGCGTGGCAGGGACGATGACAGATGTCAGCCACATCACATCATTTTCACCGAGTTGAAAATAACCCCCTTTTTTTTAGCAGACTGCTCAAAAAGTAACACCTGCAGAGCCCAGTCACAAACACCAGCTGGATATTCACAGTGAGTTCTGTTCTTAATAGCTCAGAATTTCTCTCTGAGATCTCCAGTCTTCTGGCAAAACAGAAAAGACCCAGCCTGACAGTCTTGTTCGGACCATGGTAAAAATAAGTAGAAAGAAAACCCACTCCTAACTCAAAGATAGCGATTTCAAGCGTGCTTTAAATACCTTAAACAAGATAAAAACCTGTGTGGTTCTGCTGCTTTACAGATCACCAGCAACCCCCCACCCCATGCAATTCAGCTGCTTTTTTCTGTAAACAGAATAAAACCCCCACGAGCCCCTTCCCAAAACCGTGCACATAAAAATGGGGAAAAAAAACCACTGTGTGAACATATCCCTCCTTGCAATGGGATATGGCAGAGTATGAGCTTAGGAGCTGCAGCCACTTGGGAATTCAAGTCTTGATGTGGTGAATTCTGTGGTGAAAGAGATCCTGCACCTTTATGGTACCTGACAGAGAACCTCCTGTAAGTACAACCCCTGTGGGACTGCAACAACACTAACGCAGCAAATAAATAGGAAAAAGTAATGCTATTTATTAGAATTCCATCTCTGAATGATTCTGCTTAAATTAGAATGCCAGGTAAACAAGCTTGGATAGAAACGTGCTTGCTCTCCCAAGATTTGGGCTTCTAAAAAACATTTCCTAAGAATCAATTTTTTTTTTTTTAAAAGCAATTTTGAAATTTGACAAGAGCCATAAATTAATACTGTATGGAGATGATTAACATCCTATGCTAGTGGTCAGTGACCTTTTGTAAACACCAGCCAGATCCTAGCAAAACTGGCCAGAAAACTGTCACAGGCCTTTTGGACGAGCAATATTTCTTTCCAACAATCAGATTCTTACGTGTTTTCACAAAACCTTTTTCCTATTTTTTTTTTAATATATATACTTTATTTTAAACCTAATACCTGAAAACATAAACAAGTCCTCAAACCATTTCCACTAACACTAAATCCACAAGGCAACTCACTCCTGTTGGCCGTAACTATGAAAGCTCTCATGCGAGAGACCCCTCCAGCCAGGATCTCCCCCCCTTCCCTCCCTCCCTCCCTTCCATCCACCCCTTCCCAACCATCCAGGCACCCTCCTGTGGAGGTGGAGGGGGAGTGAGGGGCAGGGGGAAGTGGCACAGTGCACTGGCAGTTCCCTCTACGTGCGATTCAGCGTCTGGAAGATTCGGGAGATCTGTAACATCACCGGCCCCGTTTCGGGATCGTTCATCCACTGAGTGCTGTTCAAGGGGTTTTCAAGCATATCCTCGAAGGCTGCCAAGAAACAGGGATTGCAACAATTAGTCCTTCAATGTTTGGGAGGTTTCAACAGCAGGACAGTGAGAAATAGCTATGACTCAAAGGCAGTGCCCAGAAAGGTGGGAACACACGTTGTGCGCTCCCAAGGCTTCGCAGCCTCGAGTGATGCTACAGGCTTTGTGCTTTCCTCGTTTCTCAGCATTAAATTCACTGCAGACAGTGATTAAATACTCAGCCTGGATTACAGGCCAGCCCACAAAACCTCAAGGACATGGGGTTGAAAAGGTAAAGGCCTTAACAAATGTGTCCAGGCCTCGGTCTCCAGGATCACGCCATGAAATCCATCCACTCCCGAATGCTCTCCCGCAGCTCCACTCCTCCGATCAAAACTTTTTCCACATCCCACCACGGATTTCTTGCACCAATATCCTTTTCTTCCCTGGAACTTAACCAAGACAGTTCATGGAAAGCAGAGTCACCCCTTGCCTGTTCCCTGTGCTGCCCTTTGGCTGCCCCATGGCTCCTCTGGAGAGGAAATTAAGCCAGCAGAAGCAGCAGCAGATGTGCCAAAGGCTGCACGGAGCCAGCCCAAGTGTAGCCCCTTAAGCCTCCAAACCTCAGCACTTTATCTTTCCGTAGAGGCCCCTGGAGCCACCAGGGAAGCAGCATCTTATTCCTCCTTCCTGGTGTCTGGAGAGTAGGGGATGTCAGGGAGGCAGAAAGGGAAAGCTTGGGTGTGCAGAAAAATTACCTCAATTTCTGAACAGGAAGAGTGGTCCAAACATTCCATCAATATTCTTTGTGTCTTTACAAGAAGCTTTGCTGTTTGCTTGCTTTTTTTGTTGTTATTTCATCTAGTTTTGACTCTTCTACTCAGGCTGAAGGAACCAGACAGGCACTGCGAGAGCCAAGCTGCAAATCTGGCACAGGCATGGGCCAGGCACTGATTTAAGCCCTTTGAGCTGGGCTCCTGGGCATTTGGAGCCAGTCATCACAGAATGGGACAAAAAAAGCAGCTGCACAGTCACCAAAATGTCAGTGTTGTAAGAGCCTGGCCCAAGGTCAGGGTTAATTTTCCCAGGAGTGTCAGTGCACAAAGCTCAAGTGCCATTAGTGGGAGCTGGAAGTGCCCAGCACCTCTGAAAGGCTCCTCATTAATACCTCGCTCAAGGTCATGCAACTTGCCTCCAGGAAAGCCCAAAATAAAACCCAGATCTCCCCTTTCAGCACTTGAACTATTTTCTTTTACACAGACTCACAAGCTTAAAACTAAAGATTTATCAATATTCTGTAAGGAACTCATTAAGTGCAAAACCTCATTATTAAAACCTGTGACATAAGCAATTTGCAGATGTAGCATTAGGAATATATTCTCTGATGTTCATCCGAGCTCCACAAGCTCCTATAATGGCATTTCATTTTCTATTTATATTCTGAGCTGCAGTGTGGAACCCCTGTTGGAAATGAAGAGACCATTTGTTCAGAAATCAAGAGTGGGAAGGTTCTGCTCTTGAATTATTTAAAGGCTTGCAAACTCTCCTAATTACATTTAAAGTAGTATTTTTAAAGGCTCTCTTGAATGAGCTGTGCACACAGCCTTTATTTAAAAGCTTTGCTTCAAATAAGTTTTGAAGCCAAAGATTAAATGCAAAACTTTTTATCTCCATGCCAGAGCCAGCCATTGTTCTGGGCTGTCAAAGAGAGCAATTCCTCAGGGGTCTGAGCTCTGTCAAGCTCCTCAGCTGGGTACATGCTGTGCCCACAGCCTTTCATGAGCACACAGACTTTACCACACAGCTGAAACCCAAGCAAGGGGAAGGGTGTTTTCCCATTTTATCTCCATTCTGATAGGCAAAGTCTCAGCTCAGCCTCCTTGTTTGGATACTTTTCCACAAGTTCCCTTCTGTCTCGGTGATCAGGCCTCACGCACAGGGAGCTGCACAGCAGGAGACAGCCTTGTTTTTTTTGTGAAATAATCAGAGTTCTAGACAGACATTCCTGATTTTTCCCCTCGTGGCCAAAGGGAGTGCACAAAAGGTCTCCTAAATCCACAAAAGCATTGCAGCCAGCAGCTATTAAAGTTCTGACTTCAGCAAGTGTAATCCTGGGGAATTAGGATCATTCCTGGGACAGCCCCAAGGCCTGCTCTGGGTTCAGCCGAGCTGCAGGATGAAGCACACAAACAGCAGAGCTGCTGCAAGTGAGGAGAAGGCCCCAGAGCTGCCCCTACCCCCCAAAGGGGGCTGTCAGCCCCCAGCTTCTCCTTTGATTTCCTGGCAAATCCATGTCTGTGCAGCTGAAACCCACACAGGACTTACCTAGTAGAGTTTTAGGGTTGGTGAGCCCTAATTGTACCACTGGGTTTTCTAAGATGGCTTGGAAGAGAGGGCTGTTGGTGTCAATGCCCTTATCTAAGTCCTCTGGAGAAGGTTTTCTGTCTCCCAGCAGCCACTCACACTGAAAGAAATCATCAGGCACATCAGATGTCATTAGAACCAAAGTGTCTCTACTCAAAAGTGTTGCTAATGTGGCATTTTAAAAATACTTCTCCCTCTCCCCGTTAAAGCCTGAGCTGTACATTGCCTTTCACACGTTCACTTGTACCATCCAGCCCAATATCCTCTCTCCAACAGCAGCCAGCACTGGGTACTGAGGAGAGGATTCTCTGGCTGTCAGCTGTGTCCACAAAATTTCCTTATTATATAGCGGGGGACTAAACAATCTTGGAAAAACTTCCTATTTTCTGATTCCAGAAACCGTGGAAGCATTGGTAATTTACACACTGCATGGCTTGAATGTATCCTGGGTCACTTCTTCCTGTCCTAAACCAGATATTCTTGGGAACACCTTTTCCTTTCTCCTGACAGCACAATCTCCTTTGCAGGCTGTGGTGAGGGAGTTTTTCTCAACAGCTTTTTGAAAACCCAGCCTCAACCTCACAGAGCTCAAGCTCCTCTGAGGAGCCCAAACCCTTCGTATTCCAGCTGTGTATCCAATCTGGAAGAGACACAGAATTTGTGCTCCTGAATCTCCAGTAAGAGCTGACTTCATGGCAGATCAAAACATGATCCAGTTCAAGGATGGAAGCATCAGTGGGACAGACCCTTGGAGCAGCAAGGATTGGGAAGGACGCTGTACTCACGGCTGCGTTTTGCTGGTTGTTGTTCACTCTGAGCGCATCCACCACTTCCTTTTCATCAAATCCCATCTCCATCAGGGCAATGACAGCCTAGAGCAGAATCCCACAGCTTAATGAAAGTTACATTTTGAACAGAAATGAGAGCAATCATATCCCAGAGCAGTATGTGAGGTAAAACCCCTCATTGTTTTCGTTTGCAGAGCACTCAGTAATTTTATTGACAAAGTTTTCAAATATTCTATATCAAAAGTGTCTTTATTATGAAAGAAGAATAAATCTTAGGAGTAAAGGTAGTTCCTGTCCTCAACACTGGATGCTGAATGCAAGGCAAAGAGCAAGTGTACCTGGGGTAGAAAAGAGATGGAAAATGAGGAAAACCACCTCATTTTGGAACTCCTCTCCTGTCACAAAGCTCTTGTTCACATCTCACTGACAGATCAGCCTGGATGTGCATTTGTGGTCTATTCACCCCGTTTAATTTCACTTCCCAAGTTTACTACACTGCTGGTGAGTGTGATGTGTTCAGACAAACACACCCAGGTACTGGTACGAGAATGTTTCATTGTTCAGAAATTGCACCCAGGCCATCCAATGCATCCGCAGCTCTTAACCCGAATCTCAGGACAGCCAGCTGTAAACCCAAGGTGCCAGATGCCACAGAGCCCCTCCTGGTGTGCTCCCAGTGGGAGAACAACACATTCCCACTGCAGATCCAAAAAAAAGGCAACTTCTGTGTTGGCTGCAAGACTTCGGTCTGCTGGTGGTACTTTTCCTTGTTCCCTAACACAATAATGTTCTTCTGTCATTTCCATAGAATCATGGAATGGTTTGGGTTGGAAGGGACCTTAGAGATCATCCAGTTCCAACTCTCTGCCAGGAGCAGGGACTCCTTCCACTAGTCCAGGTTTTTCTGAGCTCCATCTGGCCTTTTCTAGAGCCAAAGGATCTACTCCTGTCCTGCCACCCGTCCTTCCCAGGCTGCAGTGAAAACAGCAATGCCAGGGGTCTGGAGCTCACTTCAGTCCCCTCAGAGAGCTTCCAGGTGCAGAAGCAACTGCCAGTCATGGAGATCCTGCTATCCCAGACAGCAATGCATTCCTGAGGCAACATCCCTGAATTTAAACACTCCCTGAACACTTCCACTGAAGTACAGCCCAATATCCATCTACCAGAGGTCCCATTTCATTTATTAACCAAACCTTTGTTTGGATTTCACGGTGCCCACGAAATCCCTCCCAATCCCAGCAGTTCCAGAGGGGATAAGCAGCACCTACCCGTGGGTCTGGACGGAACTCTCTTTTCCTCCGGATCTTCTTGAATATTTCCGTCAGCTCATCCTTGGCCTCTTCCCCGCCCTCCTCCGAGCTGGGGCCCGCAGCTGCCTCAGCAGAGGAGGCAGCACCTTCAGCTGGGGCTTCTGCAGGAGCCTGACCTGGCAGAGGAGCATCCACAGAAGGGTCATCAGCGTGCTCTATCAACCACTCCATGGCCTGGGTCACCGACATGCTGCAAAACACAGGGGCACACGTGGATGAGGAACGCGCCGGATGCGACAGCAGCGCTCCACGGACACTCAATTATTCCCATGGTTGGATGCACCTGCAGGTTAGTTAGTACCTGACAACTCATAGATAAAGTTTTGGAGCAAATCTCAGAGCACCTCTATTCTCTGGGCATCCACAATCTTCTGTGACGCTGGGAAAAGAGAGGATCCAAGTCCAACTTGGACCTGCAACCCAGACTTTGAAAGGCATTTCTGAGGGAGTCACCGTGCTCTCTGCAGCATCTGCTGTGCTTCCCAAAGAAGCACTGGCTGCTTGCAACTGCGGGCAGAACTGCCAGCAAAGCACGTTCCAAATTCACACTGGAACCACATCTCAGGTGCCAACAGCTCTGTTCCTGAGGGAGAGGCAGCAGAACGCCGTGGTGTGACAGCATCGCTTGCTGTGCAGTGGAACTGCTCCAGCTGAGGGGTCCTCAGAGCTCCCAAACACCTCTTCCCAACAGGTAGAAAGGAAAAAGCAAAGATAACAATAGTGCAATGAACATGTAATTCCATGTGACACACATGCTCATGGAAGGAAAAGCTTTTGCCTATTTGGCTTTTCTGTTACAACATGAAAGCTGCAGGACAAGAGGGGAGAAAGTCTTCCTGAGATACTGGAAAAGTGCCACTGGAATATGTTGTGGAATCTGTCACCAAAATTTTTCAAGAACGGCACAACAAATCCCTCTGAGGAGGGAGGCAGAACAGCTGGCTGTTCTTGGGGCATGAAAAGAACTACATAACCTCCTATTTCCTTGCACTTGCTCTCTGGACTTCACATTATTCTTGGAATTTTTTAAAGGTCAGCACAAAGTATATTTCTACAGCTGAAAGGCCAGTGTGGATGGGCTAAATTCGCCTTTTCCTCTGTAAAATCGGACGTTAGAAGCTGAAGCAAATGTGAGTTTGATGCTTGGAAACAGTGCCAGCCTGGCAGCCCTGTGACCCACAGACCCTGCAGAGCACGTCCAGCACCGATCCCCCTTCCCTGTGCCACCTGCACTCTGCCTGAGGCAGCACTTCCCGGGAGTTAATCCTTTCTCCAGCCTCCATTTAGGTGACCCATATAAGGAGACAAAAAAGATGCAAATTCGTGTTCAAGCACAAGCAGTAGGTGCCAGGCAGGTGCTGGAACACTCACTGGTTCAGCCGGAGGGCTTTGACAGCTCTGCTCTCTGGGAAGCCCATCTCGGTGAGCTGGCGCAGCGCGATCTCGTCCACCCTGTCCTCCTCGTCCTCATCCAGCATGGCTGCACACACACAAACAAAACAGCGCTCAGATTCACTCCAGGCTCACACAAACCCCTGTGTCAATGGAATGGCATGTGTTAACTTCAACCCCCATTCTCTGTCCCATCCCTCCTTTTGTTTCTGCCCCCAGTTTGCCACCTCATCATGTAATTTTGCCGCACTCAGCGCGCTCCGGCTCAGATTGATTCTTCCAGGACAAAGACTTTGCCCAGATGTGGTCAAGATCTCAAACAAAAGGCCACAAACTCTCACATGACCATGAGATTTCCACACAAACAGATGAGATTCACTGAAGATCTATTAATCATTTCTCTGGAAATTAAGTTGGATCTGGCTGTAGCAGATCTCAAGGATGAGCATTTCCCACCAACCCAATCAACAGCCACAATTTCTCCTCATTTCACTACCTCCTTGTGCATTTTCAACTACTCTTTACCAGCCCCACTAATAAGTTTTAAATGGAGCTTCCCACCCATCCCAAAGAGATCTTTCATATCCATGACCTTTATCCACAAGCTGAAACTTTTGCCACAAAGTTCTCAGCAGCTTTGCTGCCACATCAGTGTCTGAGCTTCACTCTGAGCCCACTCCTATGCTCCAGAAACAAATTCCCTGGATTGAACCAGCAACTCTGAAGACATGTTCATACCATTTGCCTTCTTAAATAGTTCAACTGCATCTGGGTTCAGTGCTAGCAATTTCTGTGCAACTTCTATGAGAGACACTAAAATCTTCCGGAGCTCTGTCTGGAACTGCAAGAAAGGAAACTGTCAAAACATTTAGACAGGAAGTTACCAGCCATCAGTGAATCTTAATGTATCTATTGTTAGTAACACAGCAGCAGCCTGGCCCTCTGTACACAAAGTTGCTTTATGAGGGCTTTATTTTCATTGTTTAGTCTCTCAGGAGGCCTGGGACCTTCCTGTGAAGTGTTACATGGAAGCAAAAGCTCCTGGGCAGAAAGGTCCTCTTATTTCTACCACACCCCATGGGCAGCGGTCAAGGAAGGGAAAAACCCCACAAAAACCCCTGAACTATTTAAGACTGAAGAAATAAAACCCTCTAACATCACATCTGCCAGATCTTGAATATGCTCTGAGGCTTTTCCAAGCACAAACAAAACATTTAAAATCATAATTTAGGATGGTATTTAATTATCACTAAATAGCAAAAGCTGTGTCTAAACCTTAAGCTATTTAATATACATTACAGACATCTGAATTTCTCTTATAGAGAAAAGAAGACTGCATTCCCAGGTAAGAGAAAAGGTTCTATATATGCATATTTATCAAAGCCTGTTTGGATGTTGGTGTGTGAGTTAGAGGAGATGCAGCACTTACATCCCTCATGTTGTGGTGGGTCACGGTGCGGTCCACGCTGCGGGCAGGCAGGTTGGCAGTGGCTTTGAGGATGGCATCCTTGTCGGGAGCCTTCTGCTCCTGCTTCCTCTGCAGGGAAGAGAACGGGAGCAGGTTTCATAACCCATCAGCCACGGGACAGAGAACACAGCAGAGAGTTTTGTGTTCCTCCCCCAGACACCAAGCAGTGCTCTGTCACTGGTAATGCCATGGATTAACAGCTCCAGTAGCATCCTGCAATTACAGAGCTGAACTGGGCCTGTTGGGCTGCCCCACTTTCAGTCCTTACACCTAAACATGCAGGGGAATTCCAGCATAGAGAGGGACAGTGATGTATCCCAGAGAACTTGGAGGCCTCTGAGTTTATGTGATACATCAACTGCAGTGCCACCAGTGCATAAACACCATCCTGACCTCAGGAACAATTCCAATAAACAAAACAAAACAGTAAGGGGCAACATTTCAGCTCTAGAGGCTGGTTAGAGGGTGACAAGCCACACAGAGCTAAAGGCAGAAGATAACCCGGCAGCAAGCCAACATTTCTTTGGGTTTTCAAACAAACTAAGGCACTTGCTGAACTGTATTTTAGTTATTAGACACTTGTTCAAGATGAAATCTATAATATTTCCACCGAGTGCATCTGTGTGTCTCATTTTAAGGCAAACGTTCTCAGAATGACAGTTAAAAATGTAAAATCAGCTTCCCCTAAGTTTGGAAGAAACAGGGAACAATTCCTCTGGAATTTAACTGGCAGCATCTGCCTCTCCAAGGAGAGTACACCACAGTAACCCTTCCACATAACAACGATGAAGCAGCTCATGGGAAGTGTTTTGGACTCACCTTCTCCTCTGCCACCACATCTGCCATCTTGGGGAGCAGCGTCGGCGCGCGCTTCTTGATCAGCAGCAACACATCTGCGAGAGAAGGACACTGCCACAGCTTAGAGAGCCTGGCAGAGCAGCTCCTGTGAGACACCCCACAAGTTCAACTGCTCCTGGAGACCAACTCTGTGTTAGTTCCACTGTAGCATTTATTTAGCTTCCTATGTCAAAGCAGAGAGTAAATCTTAAAAACGTTACTGTTTGGAATTTGCCAGATGAAACCCAAGCTCCTGCTTCCAGACTGACAGGATTCAAAGCCAGACAATCTCACCTCTGTCCTGAATGTTTTCCTCCAACACTGTTTTTGTGTCTGTCAGCACCTTCTCAGAAGTAGCATGGATCAGCTTATGATGTGTCACAGTTTTGGGATCCTCCAGGCTCCCAGGAACACACTGCAGGAAACAACAAATACTGCAGCTCAGAAGGCAGAAATGAGGCTCCTCGTGAATCACCTGGCACTCAGGATTCTCCACATACAAACTGTGCATCATTTCCTGGCTTCTCAACAGCTTAAGCCAAGGGTCAGTGCACAAAAATCATTTTATTAAAGAAAATGAGGTTGGATTTGTGCCTGTGCAAGTGGATTTGAGCTGTCTCAGGACACCTCTCTCACACTAAATTCTGGGAGCCTTGGAGATTTGGAGCAAGGCAAGGATGCTCCAGGACCCACTGCTCCATTAAATCTGCAGCAAATCACTGAGGTCCCTCACTCTTGCTGAGCAGCAATTGGTATCACAAAGGAAAAATGCAAATCTGCCAAGAGCAGCAGTGTTTTGCAGGAGGGAGGGCTGTAATGCTGCCGTATGCTCTCAGTTGGAGTGCCCAAACAGGACTCCCTGCTTCACCTAATAATTATTATTTACTCTCAGGGTAACCAAGCCACTGCCAGCAGTGATTTAGGTTTATCTGACCTTAAACTGGGCAGTTTCTGCACCTTGTTTCAAGCTGAAATCAAGAATTCTGGCTGCTGGAGCCCTAACCTGGGTTCCTGCTGAAAGGGCTGAACAAAAGTTCCATTCACAGCTCTTCTTCCCAACCATAAATAATCAGAATACAATGGAATTTTTTTTTGGTGCCCATTCCCTTATTGCAACTCTAAATCGCATGTCAATTAATTCACTAGGAAATCAGTTCAAATCCTAAAAAAAGAGTGCTCACACAGGCCTTGAGCTGCCTCCTCCTCACACCAGAGTGGCTCCAGATGCACAGTGAGAGATTTCAGGAACATTATTACATCAGTGCATCTAGAGGCTTCCAATCTGCTTGAGTGCAAAAAGAAATCAAAGTGCTTGCAATTCCAGAAAGGCAAAATTAGAAATAACAACCTACCAAAGCCCTGAAATTGCTGCTGCTGTTCTCACCACAAAACAGGACACTTAATACTGACCTCACCTGCTCTGCTCGCAGCAAACAGCTTTTAATGACACTTCTAAATGTTTGCACCAAGCCACTCTCTCCAGGTCTGCAGGACAGAGTGCTCCTCCTTCGTGTAACAGAGCCATTCCCAGAAATCCCACTGAAATCCCTAATTCTGATGGAGCATTTAGTGCTGTTCACCACCAGCCTCCTGCAAAGGAGCCTTTTTAGTCCATCATCACCTTTCCTGCTGACTGCAACTGATGGAAAACTCAGCTCCCTGCTGTTTTTCCAAACAAACCACGCTTGCTTCCAGCACAGATTCCATCCCTCACCTGAACCTGTGTTTGGTTCTGATGCCTCACTGAGATTGAGGTGAGAGTGTCTGAGTCCTGCTGGGTCTAACAGGAGCTTCTCAGGAATCATCCAGCTCATGAAGGGCTGAACCAGGGCCAAGGACCACATTAACAGCTGGGAGAACCTCCTGTAATGGAGCTGACAAAGTGCCCAAAACGCCTGGTACATCAGGGGAACATCTCTGCAGACAAGCTCAGAATATTCCTGTTACAGACCCCGAGGGTGAGAGAGGCTGAAAAGGGCAGCTGGGAGGTGTGTTTGGGGTGGGGCACAAGACCTATTACCCTATTTCTCCCCAGCACATATAAAGGAGTGTGTGAGGACAGTCACATAATAAATGTGGGCAGTAATTAATCATAAAACAAATAAGGTAAAAGTTGAAGCAAAAAAATTAAAGTTCTGTGGACATCAATTCTTATTTCCTGTTCTTCCAACCACTTCATTAACAACTGCAGAGAATAACAGGGCAGATTTGGGCACTACATACACCAAAGAGGCTGCTGAGTGAAACACTTGGCTTATCTTCACATTTAATGTGCCCTGGAAATAGAAAAAAAAAACCACCTGACCAGCAGTGCCTTTACCAGTTCTCACCTTTTCTTTTTAATTCTGGAGTTCCCGGCAGGCTGCTCTGTCTGGCAGGTGACAAACATTTGTCACAGGTGCCTGAGCAAATGCTGAAATCCTAAGGGCTGGCGATGCCAAACACCTCTTGCAAAGTTTGGAATCCAGGTGAACCACGAGGCTTTGATTGTTTTTAAATATGAAAAAGCATTTTTTTCCTTTTTTTTTTGCTTTTAATAACAGAAACATTCGAAAATAGCCCTGACACTCCCTCCTATTAAACTTGGGTGCCTTAAACCACCTGTTTAAACAAGTTATGTTACAGGTAAAAGGGAACACCAGTGGGAGGGGTTTATTTGTTTAACTAACAAAAGACCCCAAACCATCAAATTTAGGGGAAATAAAGACATAAAGGGTGGCACTTTGGAGATCAGCAAACATTTGAATGTTATGGAGGGAAAAGTGGACACTTTCCCAGTTCCAACCTGTTACAAACATCTCCCTCTGCTTCCTGAGAGAATGATTTCCAAGACATTCAGGAACATAACCATCAGTCTCTTGGAAGAGGTGGCTGCAGAAATTACCTGAAGGGGTTATCAAGATTCAGTCCATGAGCAGGAGCCATGACTTTTCCAGGTCTATTTTTCCCCTCCATAAAACTATCTATTATCCATTATGGTTATGCAAATCCACGCCAGGAGCACAAAGCAGCGGAGAATGAAATCAAATATCATCCTGAGTTCTCAACTGTCTCTAAACCTACTCTCTGTCCCTGTGAAGCCATCCCCTCTTGTCCTGGCACTCCATCCCTTGTTAATAGTCTCTCTCCCTGTGTCCTGTCAGCTCCCTTCAGGTACTGGAAGGCCACCCGGGCACCTTTATTTCACCCAGTAAATAAAACCTTTAACCCTTCAAATGGGAGTTAAGTGGTTACAAATTACAGGCATCTCCTCCTGTTGCACAGGTTTTATGTAAAAAAAAAATCTTTGCAAGACTTTGAAGACCAAACCCCCGCCCCACTAAACGTGATTTAGTAAATTGTGCTCGCACAGGGAGGAGCTGAGGCTCCAGCTTTTGCCAGCTCCAGAGCTCCACGTCCCTCACGGAGAAACGCAGCAGGTCAGCACTGCAGCTGCCAGGCCAGGCCGTGCTGGCCCCAGACTCCTGGCCATGGGTCACCACGCCACACGCTGCCCTTGTCAATCAGGACAGCAAAACCCAGGCGTGGCAGAGCTTCCAAATTCAGCCCAGTGGCTCTGAAACCAGCGGGTGTGACACTGACACACCGGGGAGCCTGTGTTCCCCTGCTCTGCTTCCACAGCCGCGGCCTCTGCTCTGGACGCGTTTTCTCCTCCACACAGTGAGAACTGAGTGACCCTCTGGCCACTTCCATCAAGATCTTCTTGTTTAAAGCACGAGGAGAGCATTGGAAGAGCTTTTCTCTCCCCCAAAAACCCCCTCAGTTGTTCCCGTGCCAGCAGAGGGTGAAGCTGCACTAAGATTTCGACAAAACAGGTAATTTCTGCTCCCCACGGTTCCTGCCTTCCTTCTTTGTTCAGACACAGAAACAAGCCAGGCTATAACCCAACCCACACCCACCAGCTCAGGCAGCACGGGCAGGAGCTGGTGATCCCTGACACCGCTGCAAAATCCACACCAAACTCCGTAACCAAATGTTACAAAGTGATTTCCGCCCCAATCCTCCTTTCCCAACACACAAAACTCTCCAAACGGGCGTTTTCCTTCCGTAGGGAACAGTTTCACGTAATTCGGGGGCGGGGGGGAAAGGAGACACAGCAAACCAGG
>VZRQ01007874.1:20720-34770 GCA_013397975.1 Machaerirhynchus nigripectus | reverse complement strand
TGTTGCTGTCCCGGGCGGGGCGGGAGGGAGCGGCGGGGGGCAGCGGGCGTTCCCCCGCCGGCCGTTAGAGGGGGCCCGCGGGCCGCCGGTTCCCGGCCCGCTGCCGTCCTTCCCCGTGGGGTTCAATTCCCAGCCAACTGGAGCTATTTGGTTTTACCTTCGATTATTAAAATCTTTACGTGTTGTTCAGACCGTGTAATTTCCTACGGCTCGAGCCCGAGCTGTGCCAATCACTTGGGTTCGGGTTTGGTAAGCGCTGCAAAGTTTCTGCGAGTTTAAAGTACCTCTTTATTTAAATTAAAGCGATAAATTCGCTCAAGAAGTGGCTCTCCTGTTCTCCAGCTGCAGAGGTTGAGAAGGTGGGTTTCTTGCGGAGGCATTTTGGGGCTCTTGACAGCCAACACATCTGTCCCAGTTGTGCCACATCTGTCCCAGGAATTCCGCGGGATCGGGGCAGGATCGCCACGGGAAGCACTGGGATCTGTCTGTGCCCGACAACAACAACAACAACAACACAAAGCCCGGCCTAATCCACCGCAAAGCGCTGGCCACGCTCGCTCTGCACGCCCCGGCTGCTCTGAATTGTTTTCCCACTCTTTCCCGCCGCCTGACACGCTGTGGGGTTTTTTTTAGTGTTAAATACACCATTAAAGGGGGCTTGAAATGAGAAAAGGGCACTGTTGGGGTTTTATGGATGTATTAAACGGAGCTGTTCTTGTTCAGAAAAGAAGAGGAACTGAGCCCTGCCGTGCCTGCCTCGCACACGGAGCGCGGAGCCGCGAAACGGCAGCTGAAGCTCGGAGGAAGAAATAAATCCCGGTGGAATTGGGCCCAGAGACAACAAAGGCCATAAAGTGCTATGTGAGGGGGAGCTGAGAGCTTTGGAGAGCCAGAACTCGATCCCATCCAACAGCAGGGTTAATTTGGGGCTGCCAAACGCTGTGGCACGAAGCATTTGCCTTTGCCCTTGCCCACGCTGGACCAGCAGCTCCCAGAGCTGAGACGGGAGATTCCCTGTCCCGTTTTCCAACACGCCGAGGAATCCCATCCCTTTCTGCTGCGCCGAGCTCAGCCACCAGCCCACGAGAGGGAGCAAATTCCTGCTCGGCGAGCTCCCGGCCAGCAGCAGCTCCCTCCGGGAAGAATCACGCGAGTTTCCCTCCCAAAAACGCGGCCCTGGAGCCCGGGGGTGCCCCCGGGGCTGGCACGAGGGGACAGCGCAGGTCCCGAGGGTGGCGGTGGGGTGACCCCAAATCCTTGGGAAGGGCCGAGCGCCAGCTGCCCGGACACGTCCCGGCCACCAAATCCACCCTGAGAACTCTTTTTTTCCTGCTGATTCCCGGTGATTTCGCCCGCTGCCAACTTTTCCCTGCCCCACGGAGGGAGCTGGAAGTTTGGGAGTGACTCGGGATGGTGACACTCGGAACCCCTGGAGCAGGGGACAGCAAGGCTAAGGCTTTGCTGGGTGTTATTTTAAACCAGCCAGGAAGCCGGGGGTGATCTCCCAGCAGGATAAAATCCAGGGGTGTGGAGCTCTTGGTGTGCCCAGGACCTTCCACAGCCATACAGGAGCAGTCGCTGCTGCAAAAGAGAAGCAATTTCTGGAGATGAATCTGGAGCTGAGGCAGGGGAAAAAAAAAAAAGAGATTTCTGCTTTCTGGCCATCTCTTGCGTTGAAGCAGTGCTTGCCTAACAAAAGTGGAATACTTTATTTCCGTGCTTTGAATGCAGCTCCTGTGTGCTTGATAAAATGAACCCATAAAATTGCAAATACGAGGCAATTTGACTACTGATGGCTAATGCATCATAAGGGCCCGGGGAATGGGAGCATTTAAAAATACCCCATCTAAACACTGGGCGCTGCCTCCTTGCCTTGCTCTACAGCAGAATAAATAAACAATATGTGTCTATTACGCTGATATTGTCCAAAGCCGAAAGAATGAGTGCACAATGTGTTACTTGCGTTTTATGGCTGATCCATTATGCCCAGAGACCAACGCAGGAATGAGGGAAGGGAGAATCAACAGCTCTTTCCCCTCCAGGAAAGGCTCCTCTTGTTTCACATCCCCAGGGGAATTATTTGCCCTGGTCGCATCCAGCAGCAGGATCCTTCCCTGTTATCCAGCCTTGGCCTGGGGTCTACCCCGGTTATGGGGGGACAGCAGAGCCCGGGGAGGGGGGACAGAGCCCACAGCAATCAACACCCCCTGTAGTGCAGGGAAACAGAGGGAGAGCAGCTCGGTGTTAGTGCTGATTCCTGCAGGAAACAAAACACCAGGGAGCTGACAAGGAACATGGAAAGAGAGTTTTCACAAGGGATGGAGCGCCAGGACAAGGGGGAATGGCTTCAGACTGCCAGAGGGCAGGGCTGGATGGGCCATGAGGAAGAAATCCTTCCCTGTGAGGGTGGGGAGGCCCTGGCACAGGATGCCCAGGGAGGCCCAATCCCTGGCAGTGTCCCAGGCCAGGTTGGACAGGGCTTGGAGCACCCTGGGGCAGTGGAAGGTGTCCCTGCCCATGGCAGGGGTGGCACTGGATGAGCTTGAAGGTCCCTTCCAACCCAACCCATTCTGGGATTCAGAGAGCAGAGGTGCAGGAGCAGGACCTGTGCCCTCCACAGTCCCGTTCCTGGGCTCATTTCTTCTCTTGCAAGCACTCCAAGGAGCTGATTCCAAACCAACCAGTGCTGGTAGAGTGGGAACATCCAGCTCGGGGAAATCCACACCAGCAAACCCCGTAATCCCTTTTAAATTGTCTGAGAGTGGGAGGAATAAAAGAGAGTGAAAAATCACACACCCCCCCACAGCTTTTCCTGGGCAATCTCGGAATTTATCGAGACAACTCCTGTGGGATGCTCCATCATGTCATCCAAGACTTGTGTATTGACTCTTTTCCCGCTGCTGCTGAGGGAAGAAATATGATAACGGGAGGGATAATGAAGCAGACATGTTTTCTCCAAATCAAACCCGTTCTCTCTTCAGCTGGGAGAAAAGGGTGAAGAACTTCCCCTTCACGATATTTTTCTCAGTAATGTGTTTTGACAATTTAATTTAGAAGTCATAGAGTAGCGAAGACAAAGTCACCCGGTGGGTGGACATCGGCGAGTTCAGTTGCCTTTGTGATGAATTGGTGATAGTACAGAGATGACAAAACAACACAGGGGGACAAGAAGGAGGCTGGCAGCACTGTCGGCAGCGTGCACAGGATAAATTGAACGCTACACTTCATCCAGGAGCTTCAACATCCCCAGGCATCCCGACGTAATTTATGAATTGCAATTAGCATTTTATTACGGCTCGTGCCCGAGCTGCGCCTATCACTTGGGTTCAGGTTTTGCAAGAGCTGCAGAGCAAAGTTTTCCCTAAGTTTAAAGCAGCTATTTATTTAAATTCAAGCGATAAATACGCTCACAGGTTTGCTTTGCTGCTCTCCGGCTGCAGAGGTGGAGAGCGTGGGTTTCCTGTGAAGAGGTTTCGGGGCTCTGGCAGCACGCACGTGTTCTCCTTGTGCTGGACAGGCTGTCCCAGGAATGCTGTGGGTTTGGTGTGGGATCAGCAGCCAAGCAGCCCCGGGGGAGCAGCAGGACCTGTCTGTGCCCCACAGCCCCGGTTTGGGGTCTCAGCTTTGCCCCCTCTCCCACCCGGGCTCCCAATCTTCTCTGTGCAGAGCCCCATCCTGATCTTTGGGGTCTGGTGGCTCTCAGATTTGTTTCTCCTTTTCCTGAGACGTGGAAACTTCTGTCTCTAGCCCTTTGGCCACTTCTCCAGTCAGCCAGCAGAGGAGCAGCCACTCCTCCTGCTCCCCTCTCCATCCCGGCTGGGAAGCAGCGCCCTTCTGCTTCCCCTTCCCTGCAAACAGAAAAAACAGCTTAAAAACCTATCTGAAAAGGGTGTTTTAAGTTGCAAACTGCAGGACTTTGTGGGCAGTAACCACCAAATTGCCAGCGCTGCTTCAGGACCCGAGGAGGGTGCCCAGTCAGGGATCCCTCTGCCCACCCAGCTTTGCCTGGAGCCGATATCCCAATGCAGGGACACAGATCTATTGTACAATTTAACTCCAGAGTCACTGTGAAAGGCCCCCGGCTGTGTTCAAAACTACTCTGCAGGTTGTTATAAATATACAAAGCTTTTTGTGGGGATATTCATGAAATTCTATCACCACTTACCCTGGCTGGTAATGGCCTTGTTTATGTATGGGCTCTCTACCTGGCTTTGCAGCCTCTCCAAACACAATTCCATTACGGTGTTTAACTGCTCTATCAGTGTAGTACTTAGCTCTCTCTGCTTCCCAGCACAGCTCCTTAATGGCCAGGGAAGGTATTAGGCACTGCAGTTTGTGAGTATTCAAAAGAAAGTTCAAATCTCACGATGTCTTTATTTTAAAATTCATGGAATTTCTAAGTACCAGCTTGTAAGCCATGACCAAACACTCATTTCTTTCTTAAACAGCTTTTTTTTCTCTCCCCCCCCCCTTTCTCCTCCACCAGTTAACTTGCTCTCACCGCAGCTCTGCAGATGCCAGTCCCTCCTTGTCCCACGGTAGTGTCCCCAAAACCCTTGGGGTCCCCACCAGCTCTTTCTTGCCCAAGAGCAGCCACAGCCCACACTGAGCAGGGGGACATTGCTCTGAGGGCACTGTGGGGTCACTCTGGGGGTTTGCAGGTGGTGTGGGGCAGGGAACCAGCTGGGCCCTCCCCGAGGAGTGCTGTGGGGAGCAGATCAAGGGGGGAAAGGGAATTAGGAGAATATTTAAAAGGATGTGCAGTACCTGTGTGAGAAGGGTGGCAGGACCAGGCCACTGGTGGTGCTGGGGACACAGCAGGGCTGGGAATTGTCCCCCAAGTCCTTCCTCAGCAGGAGCTGTGGTGGGGTGACCCCAGCTGGGCTCCAGGTGCCACCAAAGCTGCTCCAGCACTGCCACCCCCGTAACCCTCTGCCCCCAAACCCCTGCCACACAAACCCATCAGCGTTCTCCTTTTTGGCACTGCATGGATCCAGTTCCCAAATTTCTTCCCTAAACTGAGAAGAAAACCCTTTCAGCTTTGGATCTAAAGTCCCAAAGTCCCACCTCCCACAGAGAGCCATGAATCCCTGCATCCAGCAGCCACTGCCTCATCCATCAGGTGCTGCTTAACCTGCTGCTGTCGCCGTGGCATCTGGGTGGCAGGAGGCAGCTGGGAGGATTTGCCTTCTCTTTTCCAGCTGATCAAGAGCATTTTCTCGTTTCCTTGTATGTTTTGGCAGAATGTCACAATTTAATTGTTGGGAACAAGAGCAGGAAATATTAGCAGCACTGGCACAATAGGATTTTAATTTAGCTTCAGGACAGAAATGGGTCTCTAGCAGAGTGCCAGGCTCCAGGATTGCCTGTGAGTGCGAGGAGCCTGGAGTTTGCCTAATCGTTAGCACAACTGGGGTAATTCTGTAGGGATGCGAGGGACTTAATTGGGCTCATGCTTAAACACCCTCGTAATGCGAGGCACACTGCGTGCTCCCAGCATCGTTATTAAACAGCCCATTTCACTTTTTAATGATCATCTTGGATCACTGTAACAGTGATCAGCAAATAAGCCCGGACAAATAAACATCTGTCTTTAGTGTTGCCACAGCTGGGGCTGCTGCTGGGCTCCGAGGGAGGCTGGGACAGAGGGACAGCCCCAAGGGACCCCAAGTAATCCCTCTCTGCCCAGGCTGGGGGGCTCAGGGCTTGGGATGGGTCCTCAACACCACCCCTTGGGCCACCACTGTCTGCTCGGGCAGGAGGGGTCTCCCCACCCGCCCTGACTTTGAGGTAAAGCATGGGGCACCACTAAATTATTCAGCTGGCGAGAGGGGCTCTCAGGACGGTGTGTTGCTCTTCTGCAGTGTAATTAATAGTCTTTAGATTAAATATGAAATCATTCCTGCTCATTAATAATTCAGCGGCAGCGTGGCGATCTTTGGAGAGCAGCAGCACTTCATATTCCTCTCGAGCCTGCTGCCTGGAACGCTCTGGGGGAGGCAGCCGCCCTTTCATCCATCTCAATTACGGCTGCCGCCTGCTCGTTTCCTTCTTGAACCTTGTTTTGCACCGGTGTGAAACTTCTCTGCCCCTCCGGAGTCGGTGCTGAGCGAGCCCTGGGAGGGGCCGGCGCTCCACGGCCACTCTGGGCTGGAGCTGCCAACTCCTGGTGCTTCCCGAGGTGTCCGTGGCAAACCTGGGCGGTGCCAGGAGGTTTTGGGCTGGATGGAGCTCAAACACACCTTCACCTTCCTCTTCTCGGGCCCCGAGCGGGGTCTGAGCGTGCGGGCAGCATTCCAGAGGGAGGAGGAGGGGTGGGAAAGAGCTTCCCGCGGCCGAGGCACCTGTGCTACCACCCTGCCACGGCTTTTGCCATCGTGCTGGTGGCCTCGACCACGGCAGAATCGCCAGCACCAGTCCCAGTTCCACAAAAGCCTGTAATTCCCGGAAAACAGGAGCTGCCCCACCTCTCTGCAGCCCCCAGGCCCTGCTGCTGTGCTCTCCAGGCAGGATGGGGATGGTGGTTTTTGCTAATGCTGACAACGACCGTAACTTAGCTTTACGCCAGCACTAAAACCGGAGAAAAAATTCATGTCCTGGGACATCTGGGACGCGGTTGCTGCTGAGGGCGGATTTATGTGCAGCCCAGCGGCTCCCAAGCAAGGAAAACACCCCGGTGCACACGGAGAGGTGAAACAGCCCTGGATTGTCTCCAGCCGTGAAATCAGCTGTTCCTGTGGGGACAAACCCCTGCTTCACCTCATTCCAGCGTGCTCAGTGGGATGGGGGAGGGAGGGAAGGCGGATCCACGTCCTGGTGGTGCTGGTGGGCTCATCCCCGAATGCTGGACCCGTCGGGCATCCACAGCCCTGCTGGGATCCGGGAATGTTCCGGGGCAGAAACAAGCAGCAGCCTGGGCAGATGGGCGGCTAAATCCCCCTGAAGATGGCACCTGGAGCAGCAGGAATATTTTGGGATGCCAGGCTGCGGGGCTGTGCCAGCAGCAGCTCCGGAGGGTCGCTGCTTTTTGCCGAGCGCCGTAATTCCTGTTCCTAGACAACAAACAAATGTTAGACAGCTGCTGCAGGAGAGCCTGGAATCAAAGCCAAAGCCCAGCGGTGCAGGAGGGGAGAAGGGCAGGATAAGGCTGATCCCAGCTCAGGGCAGGGAACTGCAGCCCTGGGTGAAGGCGGCAGCTCCGGGGGTCCCGGTGAGTCCCAAATGCGGGTGCTAAATGTCACCTCTCCCAAGGAGCCCCGAACATCCACGTGGCTGCCGTAACCTTTCCGGAGCCCTCGCGGTTCCCCGCGAGCTGTTACAAGAGGATAAACTTGTTTGCACACCTGGCTGGGTTTTAAATAGGTTTAATTCCTTTGTGCCTCGCCGCAGCTTCCCCCGGTGACTCAGTGACTCGTCAGCTGTCGGAGGCTGAACGTGCCGGCTCCGAGCCGCCCCCGCCCCCGCTCCCACCGGGAGCATCCCCCGGCAAGGCTGGGAGCTGCTTGGGCACGGAGGGGATCGGCCAAGAGGGCGGTGCTGCAGCCAAAATGGGCTTTCTGTGGGCTGATGCGAGAGGAGGGGCAGCAGGAGGTCAGAGGGGGTCAAAAAAGCCTCCAGCGGAGTCCCAGGGTATTGGGCGTCCTCCCAGGAGGGGCTGGTCCACAAATGCCCCTCTGCTGCGTAATGGGATCCCCACACCCTGTGGGAGAGTGGCCGGGGTGATGGGGGACGCGGCTGGGGCTGGATCCATCCCCAAATAACCCCGAAGGTGCTGCTGTCCCCAAACTGGGCGTGAGGACGGCCGGAGCTGGAGGGACCCTGAGCATCCTCCCGCTGGGCTGGTGGGAGGTACCCGAGTGGTGATTCCAGGCAGGGCTCACGGAGCAGATTTCCAAGACCTGTTTCTTTCGGGGACCCTTCTGCGTGGTCCAGTGGGATAAAAAACCAGAACCATGAGGGAGCATGTTAATGAATATGGAAACCTTCTTTTCGGGTAGTGCATGCTCATAAATGAATCCACTTTATAGAGCCATAGCAGAGAGGAAATGACTGTTCGGAGTCTGATTTATCTGCTCAAATGCTTTGTAGTACTTCAGATTAATAAAAATATTTAATAAAGAATCAAGTTGGTTTATGCAAAGAGAATCACATCCCCTGTATTTTTATTACTGAAAAATTGGAAGCGGGAAGGAATAATGATATAAGCTACTGTATAAATGACAAAAATACCCATTCTAGTTATATGCATTGCTGTACAATCTTTTTCTATCCTATAAACATAATATATTCTTATGCCTATTTCAACTGATTCAGTAGTCATATGCTGCATTGTGCAGTTTAATACCATCCCATCCTCAACAGCTCTGGCAAGTGATTAAATAAGAAATAAATTTTGCTGTCATTGCATTTAAAATCAAATCAAGGATCATTTGTTACCCCAAACGAACCAGTTATCCTGCTCTGCTCATAAGGAGGCTGCTGTTTGCTGAAGCATTTAGAAATGTATATATAGCAAACTCTTTGCATAATGGCTTGTACTGTAATATGATCTTTATGAGCCTCCCGCTCCGGAGACACTCGGCAGCGCCAATAAACAGCACATTGCTTTTTTAATTTAAAGTTATAGGTACGAGACATTCTGCCTTCTCCTTGCGTTCCTCCGGGCCCCGCTGGCTGTGCCACGGAGCTGGGGGCAAAGCTTTGTGTCCCCTGCTGTCCCCCAGGCCCCGTGTGGCACCACAGTGACAGCCCCCCCCGGGGCTGGGGGGTCCTCCCCACGGAGGAATCCGGCAGTGCCAGACCCCAAACATCCAGGGAATACGCCCAGGAGGGAGAGACAAACTGTCCCACTCACCAAGTACATTAAATTTAATGCCAGCGCCTCGTTAATGGCCCCTCACGTTATCATGTGCAATATAAACTCACAAATTAATTGCAGTACCTTCGAAAGCTTCTTTAACTGCTGCCGGAATGAAAGCTGGCTAATAACCATCATTTCAAAGTCCATTCTTGTTAGAAGACTGTGTCTGACCAAACTCGTTTTGTTGGCTCATTATTTTAATTCCTCAGCTCTGCTCCCCAGGAATTGCCATTTTTGGGCCACCTCCACACCCTCACTGGGATTTACCTGAGAGCAGCTGCTCTTTCCTCTGGGATTTCACCCACAGGTGAGCCTACACTGGTGAACCACCTGCCTCGTGCTCCAGGTGTGAGCAAAAGCCCATGGAGGGAACCTCTTTCCTTGGAAAGAAAAAAAATCAAAGAGATTTCCTTTAAAAAATTACCATTGTAAGGAAAAGGGGGTGCCCTGTGTGGGTTTGGGCATCACCATTGGCTCCCAGCCCCTCACCATCAGCCACAGACCCACCACGGACCCCGCCAAACCCACCGGGTAAATTATTTGTTGCAAATTATTTGCTCGGCTTTAATTACCAAGTTTTGGCACCCATTAGTTAAACCGGTTAATTTTATTACAGAGAAAACAACAAATCACACGGCTGACAATAATGAGGATGAACAGGCATTTAATTATCCTTGTTCTAGACAGAACAATTATTAATTTTAAACTGCAAAAACTCATTTGAAAAGTTTAGAGTCTGGAGAATTATCGCGGGGAGCGGGATATTGCTGCGGGAGATCTGCGGTCAGCGGCTTCATTAATACCAGGAACTCCAGGAAATCAATTCCTGCACCAGCCTCCTCCTCCTCCTCCTCCCCCTTGGAAAGGGCAGGAGTAAAACCAATAAAGTTTTGTTGGGGGGGTGTTGTTGAAGGAGATTTAGAGTCGCTCTTGCACCCACTGCTGCACCTGGAAGGGTTTGGGGTCCCTCTGCACTCCCCGGGGCACAGCGAGGAGGATCCGCACGGATTTGGGACGAGGCAGAGCCCTCCCCTCAGCTCCTTCCTCGAGGCATCCTGGAGGCTCCAGGAAAAGCAAAACCACCCAGTAATGAAAGTTGGGGGAATGAACCTGGAGAGGGAAGAGACAGCTGGAATCTCATCATTTATCCCCAGTGGTCAGTGGCACAGATAACATTTTTCAAAGTGTAATTGCAGTCAATTGTGCTTTCCCCCCAGTGCCCGTCAGCTCAGCTGGGGTGATAAATGTTGGCTTTTAAGCAAGAATGGATTGATTATTAATAGCTTAGATACCAGTTACAGGAACTGCAATAAAACTAGATTTTAATTTCCCTCTCTATTAAGGGATCTCATGTTTCATTCAATGTAGAGAGAAAATAGGGGGTTTTGCGAAGATATTAGATTTACTGCCACTATAAAAGATCATTGATGCACCCAACTCTGGGCTGTATTTGACTGATTTTTCAACAAAAGGCAGCTCGGTGGGTTGCTGAGTCTCCCTGTGCCCAGCCCTGAACCTCCCTGGCATCAGGGAGCAGAGGGTTTCGTGGGATCCCAAAATGGTTTGGATGGGAAGGGACATTAAAGCTCATCCCATTCCACCCCTGCCATGGGCAGGGACACCTTCCACTGTCCCAGGGTGCTCCAAGCCCCATCCAGCCTGGCCTTGGGCACTTCCAGGGGCAGCCACAGCTTCTCTGGGCAACACTTCCACATCTCCAGTGCTCCTGATCTTCCAGCCTCCCTCCTGTGCTCTCCTGCTCCCCACTGAACCCAAAATCCCAGCAGAAAAATCACTTCATTGGGGTAGGGATGTTTTGGTTGTGATTTGTGTCTGAGTCAGGAGCAAAAGCATAAAAGCTGCCTTGACTGAAGAACAGAGTTGTGCATTTTAATCTCTTATAACTTACTTTTATGATGTAATTCTGAATTATGTTATTGCATTTGTATTTAGAGAGCACACCAGATGGTGCATGCAGTAACACTTTAAATTAGGGTTTCCCAAATACACATTAAATTCAGATTTAATAAGACAGTTATCACATGGGAATTAAATACCAATTGATTATTTAGAAGGTGCCCCAGCTCAGCAAAGTGTGCAGCTCAGCCGGGTCCTGGCGCCGCAGCTGGCACAGGGAGGGACCTGGAGGGGTCCTGCCCTGGCACCCGTGGCCTCCCTGGCTCTTTGTCACCTCGGTGGTGGCACTTGGCAGTGGAGGGTGGACACGAAGGGAGGGACACTGCTGTCCTCCCCCAGCCAGGCCAGCACCCCGGCCTGCTGGGGTCCCAGTGCCACCCAAACGGGAGCAGTGACACCCAGTCTGGGTCCAGTGCTTGGTTCAGACCAGCAGCATCCCCTGGTGAAGTAAATCACAGCCCTGAGGGCACCTCCAGCCACACAAACCCATTTCCAGCCCTTTGGCTGTGCCCAGCCGTGCCCACACCGAGCCCTGCACATCACTTCAGGGCACAGGAACGTCCCCTCCAGAGGCTCCTGGTGGCACAGGGGTCCTTGGGGACATGGGACAGCTCTGCCTGGCAGTGTCCCAGCACAAGGAGTGGGGGATCCAGCCCTGTTTCCATGTGGGAAGTGATCACAGCTCTGTCACTGCCGGGTCAGCTCCGTTCCATGAAAACATTTAAAATCCTTTGCTGCCACTGATTTATTTTTTTATTTTTATTATTATTATTACTATTATTATTATTCTGAACCACAATGTGCTGCTCATAGACTGCGGGTAATTTACTTTTCTAATCAAATTGATTTCCATTCAAATGAATTCTCTTGTCCGTCTCCATTCCAGTAATGTTATTTTAAGCGTGAGCTCTGTCTTGGTACAAATGTCTAATCAAATGGGGAGATGCAGAGGGCGGCCTGGTGCGTCCTGGTGAATCACACAGCACTGAAATTAGAGATGCTTTTAGGTGCAGTAATTTATGTGTTGTAACTTCTGGTGAGGCCCGGTGAGTGAGATTACATTGCCCTCCTGGATTTGTCTGCCTTGGTTTGTGGCTTGGCATTTCTGCCTTTTTTTTCCTCCCCTTTTTGTCCTGTCACTGAATTGGACTGATCTAATTCCTCTCCCAGAGCCCCACGGGAATGAGGGTTGGCCCCACAGGACCCTGCCCGAACCTGGCGAGGACCAGACCCACCACGAGGGATCTGGGTACCAAAACACCATCCCTGCCTCATCCCAGCCCCACCACGAGGGATCTGGGTACCAAAACACCATCCCTGCCTCATCCCAGCCCCACCACGAGGGATCTGGGTACCAAAACACCATCCCTGCCTCATCCCAGCCCCAGCACCGACAGCACCACCTGGGCCATGAATCAAGTTCCTGGCTCACCTGAGCACCCCCTCGCCACTCCCATGCTGGTGGCAGCTGCGTGGGTGGAAACGAAGATCCAGATTCAAAGAGTTCGAGCAGGTGTGGTGCTCCAACCTCTTTCCCTCTGGAGCAGCCCCCAAGAAAATTAGGACAGGGTAAGTCCCAAAAGTACATCCATAACCAGTCATTTTCAGCACCCTGGGTGCCCCATCGCCTCTCTCAGCCACCTCCCTCCCATTTGGCACAGCCAAAACCACGACCCCACCCCAGGCAGGGGGGAAACCACCTGTTTTATAACAATAGCAATAAAAATAATGACATTAATGCGAAGAAAAACCCCTTTCCATGCCCCCCACGCTCGCTCCAGCGGTTCCCCTCGCGTCGCTGCCGCAATCCCGGGGCCCGGATGGCGAGAGCCGACCTCCCCCCGCACATTTTCCCTCAGCACATTTCTACAGCAACGTCGTTTACTTGGTTAAATAACTCATTTATCTTTTTATACTCTCTGCAGATCATAATACACCCACTCTGACAATACCGCACACCAAAGACCTAATTTTAGCGCTGGTGTTTAGAAGTAATCAGTTTGAAATATTGGAGCGGGCGTACGATGGGGTTGGGTTTTTGGTTTGTTTTTTTTTTTTTCCCCCCTGAAATACTGACGTTTGCGAGAAAGCTGCTCATAAGGAAAATTCTGATTATAACAACTCATTTAGAATAAATCAGTTTGAAATGGTTTATATAACGCGGCGGAATGCGCCGTACGCGAGCATCCAAGTTTCTGTGTTTTTCCTTTTCAGTGAGATGAGATTAAATGAAACCCCAAATGCAAGTGGTTTTGGGCACTTCTATTTTGCTAAGCTGAGGAAATGCAGCTCCTCAGCAATTTTATGGCCAATTGGGTTGGGGAAAAAAAAGGAAAAAAGGCAAAAATTACAGAGAGGAGAATTAGTACCCTCACAGCGCACCCCGCTCCGACACCCCCAGCCCTCCCTGGACCCTGCTCCGGCTCAGCCTCTCTGGCTTTCAAACCCCGCTCCCCATCCTAAAGACAACACCAACCCCCTCGACAGCCCCACCCCGAGCAGAGCCAGGAGCTCCACAGCACCTCCCTCGCTGGTGCTGGTCCCTCACCCTGGAGCAGGGATGCCGCCGATGCCGCATCCCCCGGAGCATCCTCGCTCTGCACCGGGGTCTCGAGGTGCCCTCTGAGACCTGGCAAACTCGTCACACGTGTCCAGGGGTGGGTGGCAGGAGCCCTCCTGCCCGCTTTCGGAGCCTGGGTGAGGTTTTTCCGTGGTGGAGAGGTGGGAAGCTCCCAGCAGAGCAGGGAAGTGGAGGATTTCGGTGGCTGCTGCACCCTCCAGTCTCAGCTCGGCTCTCTGGCAAAGCCCCGAGTGTTGATTTGGGAAGGCTGCAAATTCAATTTTAAATAATGATAATAATAACAATAAATATTAGTTTTTATAAGTAGTAAGTGAGGAGGGAGGGAGGGTGTGATGTGTCCAGGGAAAAAAGCCAAAAGATGCCCAAACCACATTGGGTGAGGTGTGGGGAGAGCCCGGGGCAGTGCAGGGAACTCCAAAACCCCCGAAGTTGTGCAAATCCCTTCAACTGGCAAAGTCTGGGGGTTCTTTCATACCTTGAAGTGGAGCCTGAGCCATCAGAGCCCCTTCAGCACCTATTAACAACCCCTTGCTTAACACTACCCACCACCCAGAAAGACAGAAAACAGAGCAAAGGAAACCTTTTAATTGTAATTTACTTTATTATTTTGTAAATGTGAATTTTACAAAGCGTTTTACAATTAATGATCACATTGGGTTGGTTTTTTTTTTTTAAATTGTTTGCTTTTTTTT
>VZRQ01007874.1:0-19683 GCA_013397975.1 Machaerirhynchus nigripectus | reverse complement strand
AAAACGAGGGATCTGAGCACGACCCCGGGGGGGGACAAGGGCTGGGGGCGGCCCCCGGGGACACCACGGAGGGGTCTCTGCTCCCCAAACACCGGGGGCAGTTCCAGTTTTGGGGCGCCGGGTGCGCTCGGACCCCTCGGAGCCCCCGGAGCGCTGCGGGGAATTCCCCGAGGGAAATCGCAGTTCCAAGGATTCAACCACGCAGGTGGCCCCAAGGAGCCGCTCCCGGGAAAGGTCGGGAATGTCACCGGCCCGTGGGACACCGGGGGGGTCACCGCCAGCCCGGGGGGGGCAGAGGGTCATGCAGCCCCTCGGCAAAGCGGTGTTTAATTAGCGCTAACGAGGAGGAGAGGAGCTGGTCCTACGCTATGGCAGCTGCGGGGAACTCGGGTGCTTTTACACTCTGCGCTCGTTAAAGGTGCTTGGTATAACTTTAGATATAGAATATACAGGTAATATTGCTAATAGTCAAGCATAAGAATAAAGGTGCAGACATACCATAAATACTGATGCTCTGATTTTACACTGTCAGACCTAGATGAATGCAGTTTCCTATTCACATTATAAAGCAGCCCCAAATTCTAGAATTTAAAATAGTGTCGTAAACAAAGAGGAGGAAGGAGTCGGTTATGATCTGATCTTCTTAATCTGTTTTCCTTGGAAAAAAAATGATCAAAAAATTCTAAGGCACTCAGGAAAGCCGCATACAATCGATGGACTGCTCTGTTCTCACCTTACATTCAGTTTTAAGGGGTTATTATTTTTTTTTTGCTTTTTTTTTTTGTCGTTTTTTTCTCGGAAGAATACAATCATTACCATATAACATTTTCAAACATATCATTAATCCTCCACACACAGGAAACATTAGTGCAAAATGCTTGCCCTCATCTACCAGATAAGGAAAAACCCAACGCCCTTCACATTTTAGAAGTTTGCCTTCCNCTGCTGTGATCTCATGGTTGTTTTTCTGTTGAATTACCTAGGACAGTAATGTTAATGCCATCTCGACAAGGACAGATCACACCTGATCAGGAAAAAAAGAAAGAAAAAAAAAAGAAAGAAAAAAACCCCCAAAATATACAGGAAGTTGTGCTAGGTATAAAAATATATATTTTCACTGTGCAACTTGACTCTCTCCAGACTCTCTGTCCTAAGCCATTCAAGTACTTTGCTGCTGCCCCCCCGGTGGCCCCGCTGGCTGTCTGGGAACAGGTTTGGTCCAGAATTAATCCCTACAGCCAAGTGCAGCCCCAGCCAGGGGGCTCAGCCTGCTCCCCACCCCCAGCAAGTGCCAAAAAGGAGCAGGAGAAATCCTCTGCAATATCTTTTCTCTCTATATTTATATATATATATGCACACAGACACACACACAAGGGACGACTTTTGATCTCCGACACCCGGAGCCGCTCCCAGCTTGCCTCAAACTTTTGGCAAACCCAAAGTTTTGGGGATCAGGAGGGTCCTCAGCCAGACCTGAGCCCCACCGAGCTGGCTGAGCTGCCCTCCAGCAGCTGCTCCCGGGGGCACGGGGACACCCCAGGGCCAAGGAACTGGATTGCTCCGTGTCCCCGGGGATGGCTGGGGACAAAGCCCCCCCCGAGCTCAGCCCGTGGTCCCCGGGGTTTGTTCAGTGACGTGGGTAAAGTGCAAATAGAGCCGTGCTCATTCCCACTTCTCCGAAGCATCCCACACCCCTGCACCTGGCACCAGCCCCCAACACCTGGTCTGGGGCATCACAGTCCCCCCCACCCCAAAAAACTGTGCCAAAACCCGACGTGGGGCAGGACCCCCCATCATTGATTTGTTGTGTCAGGAGCGGTGGCACAGGCTGGGCAGCCTCGATGCGAAAAACTGCTTCAAGTATCAAAGAAAACAAAACAAATGGCCAGAAGTTGGGTTATCCTCTCCCCGCTCCCCCTTTCCCAATGGAAATACAAAGAAGGAAGAAAACCCTGAGCAAAGCGCTGTCTGGATTAGGGAACCAAAGCAGGAAAGAAAAGAGGAGCACAGCCACAGCAGCCAAAAAGTGACTCTTTGTGCACCTTGTTCCTAAGTCCCAAACGTGTTAAAGAACAAGCTGCAAGTGTCATTAAAGCAGGTCGTTAGGTCACAGTAAAAATAATCATCATTAAAAAAGGAAAGGAAAAAAAAAGGAAGAAGCCAGACGTGGCTCTCACGTCACTGTCCCCATCCCTTGGGGGCACCCCAGCAGTGCCACCCCCGTGGGACCCCCAGCCTGGCCCCAGCGCTCCGGGGGAAGCCGCCGAGTCCCGCTGGAGCCGGGTCTGTGGGACAGATTCCCGTCACTTTGGGGTTTGCAAAGGCGAGGGACAGAGCAGGTACCTGCTGCCCATCAGGCTCCAGGGACACCCACAGGTCCCATCCCGAGGCCACCAAAGCCACCACAGCCTGGGGACATCAGCCTGCAACAACAAAAACAAAGATAAATAACTCCACATTGGGTTTTCCCCAGAAGGGGCTGCGGGAGGGTGAGCAGGAGGCAAAGCACTTCCCCCTCCCCAAAACCTCTTCACAGAAGGGCACAAAGCTCATTTTTTCTTTTAATTTTTGCATCCAATGCACTCCAAATTATTAAAAAGCGAGAGCCTGGTTGGCCTGGGGAGGAGGGAGGGGGCAGAGGGTGAACTCTGCATGCACTGAGCTCTGCCTCTGGTGAGGATGCTGCCGGGAGCCAACGCCAAGAGCTCCCAGCTCTGTGCTCAGATTCCTCCCTAAATCCCTTCACAGGCACTGGGAGGGGTCTCCTCCCGTCCCAGGAGGTGCCCCAGGACCTGCACGCCCTGGGGTGCAGAGGGCTGGCAGAGCCCGGCCGCCCAGGAGCGGGGACGTGAAGGTGCAAACGCGGAGAAGCAAAGGGAAAGGAGTCCCTGGGAGGGAGGGAGGAAGGGAGGGAGGGAGGGAGAGAGAAACCAAACGCAAACCCAGCCGTATTGGGCAAAAAGCAGACCACAACCACGACAGCGGCCAGGCTCTCCACCTGCATCCCACGCAGTCCTCCCGACACGTGCCAGCCTCAACTCCAGCAGCCCCATCCCTGCTCCCGGGAGCCGGAGAGAACTCCCCGGGACAACAGCACCGAGTCCCCGCCAGCGCCGGGCACCCACGGCCAGGCCTCCCCCTGACACCAGAGGGGGCTGGTCCCGATCACTGTCACCATTTCCCCCAGCCCATCCCCACTTGGCTCGAGCCCTTCCCGAGACAAACGCGGCCAGTCACAGCACCTGCACCCCAACACACCTCGCTTTCCTGTTTAGTGACAAAACTCTCCTTAGAGGACAAGGTTAACGATGGCTTTACTTCTGAGCTGAGTGATGGATGGGGTGATGACGGGGTGGTGGTGGGTGGGGGGGTGGCTAGCTTTTCTCCTCCCCTTCTTAAAACAAACGAACAAAAAAGAAAAAAAAACAAAAAAAAACCAAAAAAAAAAAAAAAGAGAAGGAAGAAAAAAAAAAAAGAAAAAGCTACAATCTTATAGACTAACCTCAGGAATATCAAAAAAGGAGCCCAATATTTTTTTAAGTAGGTCGCCACAGACCTAGTCGTTTACAGTATAACGAATGCGATTATTTCCTTCATAAATTTTAAATACAAGCAGAATAAAAATCACATTTTTTTCAGGCAACAGTAGCAGTTCAGTAGGTAAGTGGCTTGATCACATTTTTTGTTTTGTATTAGTAATGCATGCAAGCAGCTTTAGTATTACAGATCCCTTATAGGTCATGAAATGTTTGCTCTCTTTATAAAGTCCCTCCATAAGTACCATCTTGTCTTCTCACGGGGGTTTCGGGCCGGCTGGAGGAGCCCGAACCTTGTTCAAAAGGTTGCGGAGTGCTTTGGGTTTCCGATGCCATGGCATCTGTGGCAGCTGCCTCCTGGATCACGGAGCCGGCGCCTTCGGCATCCTCGCTCTGCTCGAAGGACTGGTTGGATCCATTGCTCAGCTCTACATTCACTGTGTTAGTTCTCAAGGCTACTATAGTCCCCGAGTCGCTCCTCCTCTCTGCATAGATCCGCTGCTCGAAGACCTGAGCAGTGTTGGGCTGGAACTCGGGCTCCAGGGGGACAGTGTTTGTGGAGGAGCCCATGACGGTGCGGTACATCTCCATCCCCTCGGGCAGCATGGACTTGATCTTGGGCAGCCAGCGCTTGCGGACGCGCCGGGCGTTGGTGCACATGTCGGCCGCGATCACGTTCATCTCGCTCTCCTTGAAGCTCGGGGCAAAATTCTGACAATACACTGCAAAGACAGGGAGACACAGAGCTGAGGCTTCAGGGGGAGCGGCACAGACCGACCCCAGCCTGCCAGGTGGGAGCGGAGCTGCACCCACGGAGCAGAGCTCTCCGAGGAGACACTCATGGACGAGGCTCCTCAGCTGGAGACACAAACCAAGAAGGGATAGAAGCAGAAGGTATAAACATCCCAGGCGGCAGAGGGAGGGAGCTGGAGAAGGGCCCCTCACCCCTGGGGAGCCCCAGAGCTGGCACCCACATCCACAGCATTTGGGAATGGCCAGAGGTGGACATGGAAAAGGTCCCACAAACCGCCCAGCAGCAGCTCCACTGATGGCTCCTAAACCCACAGCGCTGCAGGAAGTGCCAGGGCTGAGGGGATGCCCAAGGGATTGTCCTCTGCCTGTCCCCCATGGCCCAGCAGCCTGGCTGCTCCAACATCCCTCTGCTGGCACATCCACTGGGATCCCAGCAGGAGCTGGGAGCTGCAGGAGCCCTGCAAGCCCTCGTGCCCCGCTCCTCCGCGGGCGCCGAGCACCTGATGTTATGGGGCAGCATCCAAGGAACTGCCACGTGAGTAACTGCCAGCTAAAGCTTGTGCATAGGGAGAAATCCAGGCAGGAGGAACCCACCCCATGTCCTGGCACATGACACCAATGCCTTTCCAGCCCCCCTCAGGAAGGATCATGGCTGGAAGAGTCCAGATTTGGGACTCTCTGGGATAAAACTGCAGACAGGGAGCTGACTCCACCATGTTCAACCACGTTACTGAGCATCTGCCCTCAGCCCTTTTCCCTGCATGCCACAGATCTCCCAGGGCAGCTGGAAGGCCCCTGGTGCCAACAATTAGGGAGGGGAAAGATTTCTCTTCCAGATCTTAAAACTAAATTTAAGAAGTTCCTTAGTTTTGTTTTCCACCCCGGTAATATTTACACAAAGATTTTACTCCCCAGAATTCAGCCAGGGTGAGAGAACACAGTGATTTCCACTGCATATGAAACCCACGGCAAACAGATTTTCTGTGCCCCTCAGGGTTTCCTCCAGCCCTCAGCTCCTCCCTCTCCTGACCCAAAACACCCCAGGTACCCACAGTGACTGCACGAGTGGCTGATGGAGAGCAGATCCCACCCACAATCAAAAACCAATGCAAACTAAGAAATAAACTGATTTTCCTACAACCTAATCCCACCACTCTCACACAACAGAGGTGGGTCTGGGCCGTGCTGTTCCACCCCAGCAGCAGAACATCCCTCTCCTTACATTTGACTGCATTAAGGACCCTGCTGTCCAAGGGCTTCCTGCTGGGATCGCTCGTGGAGGACCGGATTCCAGTTCCGCAGCTGTTGGCAAGGGTGTTCCTGTGGGGAAGGCAAAGGAGGGTCCTTGGAGAGGGGACTCAGGGGGCAGCCACTGCCCTGCCCTCCTCCCTTCGGGCTCTGGTGGAGGGATCACCAGGATTTTAAGGTAAGGAATGGCAAACGTGCATGGAAATGGACTGAAGTGTTCAAGCATCATTAGGAAAAGGCACAGAGCTGAGTGCAGAGGCTGAAGCACTCGTGACACCGGGTTAAAGCCCCGGGAAAGGACGGGAATGAATCCCTCGGGAGGGCGCGGGGGGCAGCGGGACTGGACGTACCGATCGAAGAAGGTGGCCAGGAGGCGCCTCAGCAGCACCTTGTGTTTGACACCAGCACACAAATGGCAATTCATCAGCTGCCCCCGCGTGATGTAAACGCCTGAACCTGCAAGGGTGGAGAGGGAGAATCCAAAATTAACCCCTGACACGCCCACGGAGCCACCCCTGAGCCACCAACACCTCCTCCTCGCTGGCCAGTCCCGATGCAGGGGGAACCTGTTCTCCCCCTGCTGCGCCAAGGAGAGCGGGATTTCTGGAAAATCCTAACGAATCCTTGGGGCCTTGGCATGTCCCAGGCAATACCAACTCCTAATTTTATCTGCACAGAAAGGAAGCCCACGCGAAATCAAATGAAAGGACTCTCATTTTCTCACCAGTGCCCGCAGTGCAAGGCTGACACTGTGATTTTATATGTACAGCTCAGATTATTTATTCTTTCTGAAGGGAGAAAACCCCAATCCATTCGGCCTTTCTTTTTATTTCCAGTGCAAGACTGTAGAACACAGAGCTGGAAATGAAAGAAAAAGCCCACCTAGCACAGAAGAGGCATTTGGTTACAGATCTAACTGCTTCCAAAACCCCAGCCCATCACCTCTTGATACCTCTGGTGAGCAGGGAATTTTCCTTCTAATGCACAGGAACTGCTGCCTTTGAACACGCTGCCTTTAAGGATGTTTTCTGGAAGAAAAAGGAGCCCCTGCAAAGCAGCTGGACACATCCAGGGGTCTGGCAGTGCTTTACAGAAGGTTTTATATCAAACCTTTTTACTCTGCTCGCAGAGCAAACCGCTCCTGCCTTGGCATCGCTTCCAGGGAGAGCTTATCCCATTTTTCAGGCATTCTGTTACATGAGAGGGTTTTGGTATTTGCTTTTAATTAAGATTAAATAATGGGTCATATCTGGATCCAGAACACACTCTGTTCTCAAGATATAAAAACATCTACTGGAGAAATATCTCCTCCTGGATTTCCAGGGAAGATGATGGTCCCTGACCTTCTGGATGGAGCTGGAGCTCAGGGAAGCCCCTGAGCCCCACCCTCTGCACCTTCCCTGGCAGCAGAGGCAGCCCAGGATGCTCATCCTGCCCCAGGATCCAGCATCATTCCGAATCTCTGAGCCATCCCACGTCTCACCAGGAATTTTCCTTGTATTCTCTTCCATGGAATGAGGTTTTTTTGGGCGTTTTTTTGACTAACAGTCTCAGTCCCCCCCTCAGATGTGCTGTGGTGACTGCAAGCCTTGCTCAAGACCCTTTCAGAGAGGGCTGCTCAAGTTTGCTGAATCGATCGTGGCATGAAAAACCAGAGACAAAAGGAAAACACTCCCACTGGAGAGCTGAGGAAAACTTTCCCAGCAGGATCAAGCTCCCCCTCCAGGTCTCCCCAGGTTTGAGACAGGAATTAGGGGGGTTTATTTGGTATTTTAAGAGATAAGGCATCAGAGTGAACACCAGCCACCACCGAGGGGAACTTCACTTCAATAAATGAAAAATAACCAGGCAGCCACTATCAGTTAGTGATATTAATCTACTTTTTTCCAGATTGAAAAATGTAAATCAAGCAGAGTTGCCTCAAGCCAATTTGCAGCTCTCACTGTGAAAATAACCTGCACCACTTGGTGGTTTTAAGAAGTCTCAGATTAAATGGCAACGGGTACAAAATGAATATTCCAGATACAAAATAAATACTTGTGTGGTTATACGCTGTGCTTTGCCTTCCATCAGAGTCCTGTCCTCCATCAGCTGGAAACCTTTGTGGGCATCCCCTGAAATCCTGATTCCTTCTAGAGACTGAAAATGAAATCATGCTCCTCACTGAGAGAGAAACGACTGGAAGGGAAGAACTGGCTTGGATGGGCTGTGCTGCCACATGTCCTTTTTGGACCCAGGGCTTTGCAGGGATTAATTAAACCTCCCCACCTGGAGGCAGGTCTGGGATGTCCTGCCCAGTCATCTCCACAGAGCTACATCCAAGGGGAAAAACCCAAGCTGGGGGGAACTTCTAAAACAAGAACATGATTATTTCCACTGGAGTGTGACCTCCAGTCACTCCAGTTAAACACTTTCTGTGCAGTGCTGGGGGTGCCTGGGCTGGCACAGCCACCTGATTTCACTCTTCATCCAGCTCTAAGCTGTGATCAGAAGCTAAACAGCACCATCTCCCACCTCATACTGGCCAGAAATCCTTTACAGAAAAGGAGTAAATTCTCTCAGTATTGTAAATTCCCCCCAAAATGAAAATACAGAAGAAAGGACCAAACTCAATTCCTTCTCTTCCTTCCTACTGCAGCATTTGACCGCTTAATAAATTTATAAAGAAACTTCTACAGGTTTTTCAAAGCTTGTTCACTGACACAATTTTTTTCTCCTTTGCTTTTGTAAATCTTATAATGTGGTAATTTTTGGTGGGGGGTTTGTTGGGTTTTTAGATCTGTGACTCTCAATGAAAACACACTCGCTGCAGCCACACCGAGCAGGAAGAACACAAGCTGCAGAATTCAATTAAAATGCTAAATTAATTCAATTGAATAAATCCTGTTAATGACACATATTTTTCTATCAGCAAATTAAAGGAAACTCAGAACTTTTCAAAAGATGATTGGTGACGAATAATCCAGAAAGACACAGCAAGGGTGCACAAGATGCACGGCTCCAGCAAGATGGAGAACACAATTCCAGGAGGAAAACAGCAGCAATCCAAAGGGATGCTAAAGAAAAGTTACCTGCAACCAGCTCGAGTTTTTCTCCAGGGTCTCCCTCCGAGTAGAGTTTCGGGTGGCAGCGGTATCCGATCTGGCTGATGAGACTGGCTGGGAGAGCGACCAGGTCCCGTCGGATCAGGACACAGGAGCGGTTCTCCAGCGGGATCTGCTCCGGCTTCTCCTGGGCAACTTCAAAATTAAAAGGGAAAACCATTTAAATGACTTCTTATGCAGGCACGACGCTGACAGAAGGTCGGACTTTGACTTCTTCACGCAGCAGTTGGAAATGTTTCCCCCCTCCAGACGTCTGGCCGCAGGGCAGGTGCCGCCTGAAAGCCTGGAAAAATCCCCTGGTCTCCCCCACCACGGCAGGCTCAGGTTCTGCAAGAGGGATTCTTAGAATCTAATTATGCTTTAACATCTCCTGAGTTAATCATTTGTGAAAACGGACAGCTCTGCCCAGCTGGCATCGCTCTGCAAGCGCAGCACACGGAGCTGCTGCCCCAAACACCCCCAGGACAACGGCAGGAACTTCACCAGGGGGGTCTAAACAGGCAGTAAATCGCCCCAGTTTGATGAGCACCTGCAGCAGTCCCATCACGACTTCTCTTGATGGTTTTTTTCCTGCTGAAGTTAAAATCCAGACCCTGCAGACACCCTCTGCTCTGGGAAAGGTCACCAGAGCCTCTCCTGAGGATGCACCCACCACCAGATTCCAGCCCACCCTCTCTTCCTCTGCCTTCTGCAGCTCAACTTTTCCTCTCAGTAACAAGAGACACCCCAACCAACAAGCCAAAAAACGTTATTAAGATGTGGCTTCAAAACCAAAACACCGAATTTTCCCAACTCACCATCTCCAGAGCCCACCACTGCCCAGGAGCAACCGGTAACATGGAAAAGATGGAAATACTGGGCTGTCCTACCAGCACCTCCAAATCTGGGTCTTGTGGGCACACAGAGGATTTGTTTCTAAAGCACATTTACAGTCCAAGACCACTGGATTGCTTAAACTGACGATTTTTGACAGCAACGAGGGCTGACTGCACACCAACTTCAGGATACGGTGGGAGCAGTTCCAGGGCTGAACTGCAGCCCAGCTCTACCATGACCCACCTTTTTCCCCCAAAACTGTTTGATAACGTGGCAAGTGCCACGCACAAACCCAAACCCAGCTCTGTGCTTCAGTATCTGTGAACACGGGGAGAAGAAGAAACCCCAGCAGTGAGCGTTTCCCTGCCCCAGAGGTGTCTTTTCCTGCGATTATTCCGGAGTTCTGGGGGCCACTTTTCCTCTCTGCAGATAAAATAACAAGTTTTGCAGACTTGTTGCTGCAGTAACCGAGGGCGATGGCTCGGGGACAAAGGGAGCAGTGTTCTAAGTAGGACATGCCCGCGATGCCGTGCTGGGCCGTGGCATCCTATGGCAGGCTGCGGGAGCATCCCCACCCTCACAGCTCCCTCCTGCCCTGAGGAAGGCCAGGAGGGATTCTGGAATCCCAGGAGGATGCCCCTCGCTCAGGGAGAGCAGCGTTTCCTTCACTGAGTAAGGACCCAGCGGCAGCAGAACAACTCCCAGGGTGTTTTGAAACTTCTCGTGCCATCGCAGCCCCGTGGTCTGTGCAAAACCTGTGCCACTGACATTCCCAGCTGCAATACTCCCAGCATTCCCAAGCATCCAGATCCACGATCCCACTGGAGATCAGGGTCAACTCCCGCTGAGGGAGAATCTCAAAGACCAGCTCTATTTTGAGGCTTTCAAAGAGTGGTAAGCAAACCATATACAATTAAATAGTGATATTTTCCAGCTCAAGGAAACCAAAAGCAGAGGGACGGTGAGCATGGAGGAACCAGGCCTGCTCTGCTGTCCTTCCCTGGCTTTTTGGCTCTGCCAGGGCAGGGTTGGAGAGGAAGGGACACCCCAGTCAGCTCCCAGAGGTAAAATTTTACTTAGAGGTAAAATTAAAAACACACCCCCTCAGGGCCATGTATGTGACCCCACAATCCCACCCGACCACAGGGCTCTGCCATTATTAAAACTGAGTTTTTACCATTTCATTTTTACTTTAACCAATGACTCAGGTCAAAAGCACCCCCAGTATCCATCACCACCCAAAAACCAGCAGAGCTGCTGAAGGGAAGCAGAATCCTGCACGGACTCTGGGGTTAGAGGCCTCCAGGTATTTTCTGAGTGATACAAAGGCCGTAGGTTTCCAGGGAATGCAGCTGCCATCACATGAGACAGAGTTCAGAGCAGCCTGTGACCCAGCATCGCCCTGAAGGGAAGAGGAAACCTCAGCCTTGACCCCTCCTCCCTTTCTCATCGAGAGTCTTCCTCAAGACTTGTCACTGAAGACATGAAACACCTACAACATCCAAGTGGAAACAGCTCCAGTGGACAGGGACAAGCCCACCACCTTCCACAGGCAAACACTCCATGAAACCCCAAATTTGGGGGCCAAAGGGATCCCAGAGTAGCACTAATGAGGCAGGGAAGAGAAAGATCAGCACGAGCACTGCGTTCATTCTCCCTCCCTGAAGAAATTTTGAAGGAGTTGGTGCCAAACCTCTTTCCTGAAAGAACAGCAGCTTTCCAGGACAGGTTGGGGACAGCCCTGGCTTGAAGAAATCTTTTGCTTCTGATGACATTTCACTTTCTACACCAGGAGACACGGAGAAGTTCCTATTTCTTCCCGTGAAATCAAACACTTCATAAACCAAACTAAAATTCAGCTAAAAAGACCAAGTGCAACTCAACCCGCTGCTGGATTTCGGTTACATCTGTCCTGCTGGCTCACTGTCTGCAATTCCCTTATTAAACACAGCCATGAATCATTTTGGGGACTTTGTTTCCATTCAAGCATTAGCACAAATCCAACGACAGCAAACAAAAAGAGGTTTGGGGCTTTCAGTGGCACCTCAATCGAGCAGATAGCAATCGGTTATGTAAAGGAGCAGGACACAAGAGCCACTTTGGTCCCATGTTTCCAAAGAAAGCCACTCTGTTTGGCCTTTCTGCTCCGCAGAACAGGAGAGTATTCGCTTCTAATTAATTTGTATCTTCAGAGGGCAGCGGCTCCTTCCCTTTGAATGGAAGGGCAAACAATGGCAAGCATTGTTAAATACAGTTTTGTTCCTGAGCAAGAAAGGAGCTCCCAGCCAGCAGAGAGGGGCAGGAAATCATTATGGAGGAAGCCACGAGAGCTGCCAGCCAAACATTGGAATATTTTATTTATTTGGATATATGCTTTCACCCCAAACTCAGCTGGATGCTGCAGCTGTGACAGGTGGTGCAGAATGGGAAATACCCACTTTCCTGCATTTTTTGGCTGAAGAAACAGCCTGAGACCAACTCACTGGTCCATGTTCCACAGCTCCAGGCTGTGCATGATGCTGGGGCACGTGTCCTCCTTATCCCTAAAACGCGCTGCCCACCCCAGGGGTCCCTTACAGCCCCTTAGTGCTGAGCCCACGATGCTTTGGTGACATTGAGATGGTTGCACATCCTGCCTGAGGTGTCTGGGGCCAGATTTGCTGGGCCCACACTGGGGATGGGCTGCTCAGGTGGGTGCCTGGGAATTGCTGGACACACACCTGGCCCCAGCACTCACTTAATCTCCGTGGTTCCTGACAATCCAAACACCAGGGCTTCAAAATGAGTCATGAACCCCCAGTTCCCTCCAATTTGGGTTCTCCAAACTGCACGTAAACTTCAAGGTACTCCTGTGGGTGAGAAACAACTGTTTCTGGTTCAGGAATGGGATCTGGAGGTACAGAAAGACCAGAGTGATGGAGCCTCACCCAAACACTGATGTTTAGAGAGTCCCAACATGAAACCACACATCTCAAACCCTGAAGAAAAGGCTTGAGAACCCATCTCCACCTGCTCCACCACGGATGCAAACACGTGGATGACCCTCCCCTGTTCCCTACACAGCGTGAAGTCTCTTTTCAAACAGCAATATTTTACCAACATTTCTCTCCCATCAGCCTATTTTCCACTGGCAGTGGGACCACCCCAAAAATATCTTCCCTCCACAGCCTCAGCATCACCAGCATCCGCTGCAGATGTAAACCTGCACCAGAGGACACACGCAAGCACCACGGGATAGATCCATCACAGAGTCCCAACGGGGAGAGTTTACATTTCCCAAATAGTACATTTATACCAACGTACTGAAACGCAGCCATTTGATTTGTGACCTATTTATACAGGGAGGTAATCTGGAATTAGTATAGGAAAAATATTACTGGTTTATAAATACCCCTATCTTGCCTTCGCCTCAGATCTCAGCCAGGAGTGAAACATCTGCCAGCCTAAAATTAAACATCTGTGGTTCAGAGTGAGGAAAACGGGGCTGGAAGTTTAATGCCAAAAAAGGCCAGAGGCTGAGTGCCCCCGGCGTGGGGCTCAGCCTTCCCCCCCTCAGCTCCGGCAGGGCCGGGGTCGGGATGGGGCAGTACCGGTGGCAAACACGGAACCGCGGAGCCACTCCGGTTGGAAAAGACCCCTAAGGTCCCCACCTTGTCACCTAAAGCCGCACAGAGTGGCTTCCAGCAGCATCCAAGTGTTGGACTCCCTTTGCTAAGTGCCCTGGTGGGTATCAGCGCATCCCACGGCCGCTTCATTCCCTAAAAATCCGCGAGCTCTTCGCTGCCGAGCATCCCCGGCGCGTGCAGCCCAGTGTCAGCCCGGCCCCGGCAGGACGGGCGGGGACCTTGCAGGATCAGGTCACTGTCCCTGCAGTCACAGGCAGCTGCTCCAGCCCCTGCGATTACCCGGCGTGGCAGCCGTGATTTACGTCGCTGCAGCGCGTCGTGCCCGGGCTCCGGGCGGGATGCTGCACGGGCTGCATCATTTGGGATTCTGGGTTGTTCCTTGCCCTCTTTCCTTACTGTCAGGAATCAAGAGGCCAGGAGAGAAAACTATTCTCTCAGCTAATTACCACAACTACTCTATAATGGCTATTTTAGATGAATTTTTAATGAAGTGTGCTCTTGTCAGTTCAGGATTTCATAACTTTCAAGTCCAGCCTTTACATTCCAGCCATTTGCTGCATAAAGATTTTCCCTGTTCCCTGCAAACCGGTGCAGCAGGAGCAGGGGAGGAGGACGGACCCTCGCACAACTTCGCTGGTGCCTGTCAAAATTAAATTAACTGCATCTGCTCAGCAGAGAGCTGACTGACAAGAACGTGGCTCAGTGCAGAAAAGCGCCGAGCATCTGCAAGTCCTGCTGAAACCCACTTCAGCTCAGGCCCACGACGCTGTAATTAACAGGGATAAAAATACTTTGCTTTTGTTTAATATTTTCGGGAGTTGTGCGTTCCTCAGATCAGATGCTGGGAACCTCATTAAGTCTCGCTCGTGTCCTCGAGGCCCACATGTTCTCCACAACCAGACCTAGTTATGGAGCGAGGAGCCATTTTACCGCAGTGCTCCCAGCCTGCCACGGCACCGGTGACACCGCGGCCACCAAACGTGGCCAGAGGCTGGGGGGAAACTGAGGCACCTCTTCCTACACCCCTCTGCCAGCTGCCACCCTGTCTGCCGACACCTAAGCCTGACCCTGCTGCGTTTAATCCTGGCCTCATCCTGCTGTTCCTTTTGAGGGTCCAGCACTTGTCCCGGTCCCTCCCACCAGTGCCACCACTGCAGGTGGGATCAGCCTCTTCTCCCATGTTTCCTCCAAGAGGAAACAGCCTCAAGCTGAGCCAGGAGAGGTTCAGGTTGGACATCAGGAGGAATTTCTTCATGGAAAAGGTGTTGAGGCATTGGAAGGGGCTGCCCAGGGAGGTTTGGAGTCCCCATCCCTGGAGGTGCCCAAGGAATGACTGGACGTGGCACTCAGTGCTCTTGGTGGTGTTTGGTCAAAGTTTGATCTTGGAGGCCTTTTCCAACCTTAATGATTCTCTGATTTGGAGATGAGGCTCTGATCCAGCTTTGGAGATTCGGAATGGTTCTGACTACAAAAAGGGGTAAAGAAAATAAGTTAAACACCCCTAGCCTTGGGACAAGAAGAGGATTGGTGACCCCTCCAAGGGTGGTGGGTGAGGCTGAAGGCAAGTGAAGAGCATCAGCCACCAGTGTCCCACCACACCCTCGCCAGCACCAACGCTTCAGGTGGGGAATGAAAAAGCAGCGAAAAAGAAGGAAAAAAACCCCAACAACCCTCTCTGAAATTCAGAGCTTCGTCTGCTCTGCTCCTCTTTGGCTTTGTTTTTGTTTTCACAAACAGGGCTCTTGGAAACCTTGGCAATCCCTATTTTAAAGGGCTGCCCCCTCCCCCAGGCCTTTGTGAGGCTGTCGGGATCTCCATGCCAGGAGCAGGATTAGCTGCCTTCTCTCTTCCATCTTACGGTTTCATTATTCCGCACCTTTTGAGGGTACAGTTTATCCCGAGTAATTAAAACACAGTTAGCTCTACAAGTCCAAACCATAATGGAACAGCTTAGGTTTTACTTTTTGTAATCTCTTTTTTGCCTGCCCTCTTTTCCAGGAAGCCTGATACCTATAGCTGGCTCGTTTCAAACAGGAAACTCCCCTGAAACGTGCGGGTGCGGAAGAGGAATTTCAGCAGAAATGTGGGATATTTAGAGCCTTGCAACCTGCCCCTTTCCTGCACAGCCTTGGCATCACAGCCTGGTTCTCCCAACGGAAAACAAGCAGGAAAACTTGGCTGTGGGATGCCCAGCTCCAGCACAAGGGCTGCAGCATCTCCAGTGACACCCGAGAAAGCTGCTTGGATTTTCACTTTTCCAACTGGGATGACTCCTGCCCCACAGGGATTAGGGACAGAGCTGCTGCCTGCACCGTCCCAGGGCTGGTCCTGCCCTCGCCTTCTGAATTGGTTTTGTTCTGTTTCTGCAGGAACTGGCCCCGTGACAGGGATGGAAAACACTGTCCAAGGGCATAACCCCACTGCTCCGAGGAGTAACGCTGGAGGCAAACCCACATCACTCACCACAGGCTCCACAGTGGAGAAAAGCAAAATGAACCCAGAACAAGTGGGCAGCAGCACAATTCCTGTTCAGTCTGGCTCTAACAGCAGCCGTGGAGGAGACCCTGACCTTGTCCCAACCCCTGATCCCACTCCTCTCCTGCCCCATCCCAGCCACTGGGACCTGCAGCAGGGCAGGGAGAGCACTCAGGCTTGGGAGGCTCATTTTCTACAACTGCTTGTCCACTTTGCCCAGCAAATATTTCTAATATTGAAATAGTAACTTTGCTATGTTTTCCCCCTTTTTCACATGGCTTAGTGAAAAAAACCCTTGGAAAATACTGCTTATCTGCTTGCTGTCTGGCAGGGGGACGTGCCAAGAGGATGTTGAGCTCCTGTTCCTTGGGATGNGCCCTCGGCTCCCACTGGTGACCACTCCCATCCAGACAACTCACTGGGTGCCTTCTTGTTAGATCTTCCCTCTGAGGGGTTAATGGCACCTCAGGAAGTGTGGGAGAAGTGGGCTGAGCAGGTGCTGCCCAAAAGAAACCATTCTTCGGAATGAGAGCTGACAGATCATCCATCCCGGGATGGGATGGGATGGGATGGGATGGGATGGGATGGGACGGGACGGGACAGTGTGTGAGGGTGAGCCCATTCTCAGTACTAAGGAAGCCTGACTTTAGGTAACGAATATTGCCCTGTTTGCCAAATCTTGTTCCTTGGTGAAGACTGAAATCAAATGGCTTTGAGAAAAGCTCATCAGTGAACCAGAGTTAAAAAATTTGCAACATCAGAGCAGCAGTTCCAGGAGTCAGAGCAGGGAAAGCAGCGCCAGCGAGGGGATGCTGCGTGAGGCCGGAGCCGGCGGGAAGATGTCCCTCCCTGGGGAGCTCCTGTGGATCAAAGCTGCTGCCACAAACACCTGCAGCTCCCACGGGGAGGCCACTGCGAGGCTGAGCTTCCATGGGGGATGCTGCCAGCTCCATCTGTGCGGGGTGCTGGGAGCTGCTTCCAGGGGATGCAGACACGCCAGCACCCCGTGGACATCCATCTCCCCTCTGGAACTGAGCCCCTGGATCTGCACCTCATCTATCCTGGCTCCTCAGGAGGGTCTGAGCCCTGCAAGGTGCCCAGGAAAGGGGCTGCAAAGTGTCCAAGGAAGTGAGAGGGAAGGGACCTCTCGTGTTCCTGTGCCCACCTCGGGGCTGAGCAGCAGCTTCCAGCCAAGCACCACCAAAGGGAAGCTGCCTCCTCTGTCTGAGGCCCATCCAGGGATTCGCACTCATCCCTTAATCCCAGATTCTGGAAGGGCAGGAGAAGGATTCTACTTAGTTCTGGGCACAGTGTTTCTAATAAAATATAAATAAAAGAACATCAAGCCCCCAAACTGCTTTTCCCTTTCTGACAGTACTGCGTGGGACAAGGCTGGCAAAGGAGAGAGGGGCACTTCAGGCAGTGGGGAGAAAAGTCCTTCCTTCCTCCCTTTTGCAGATATTCCTAATTAACATCTAGGAAAATGATTTAGTTGATGTTCTCCCTTCCTCCAAATGTCACATGTTCATCACTTCTTAGAAAATCTTATTCTAAAAAGCCAGGACAGAAGACTAACTCCCAAAGTGACCACCTTGCCCTCACCGGGCCAGAAGGGCTGGTGCTTCCCTTGCCATGGATGACCACCCCTGCTGGATGGGTGAGCTCAGCCATCACCTTGGGATGGACGTCACCACCACAGGGCTCATGCAACCACCAGGCTCCTCGCTGGCAGCCTCAGCCAAAAAGTGAAGGGCTGAGCTGACCCTGGTGGACGCTGCAGCCTCTCACCCGCAGACGAGAGCTGGGGAGCGATGGCACGGGGGGGAGCTGCCCATGCCACACCTGGACACCAGCACCGAGCCCGCCACGTGGGCAAAAACCAACAGATGAAACCCGCAAAGGCAAAACCCTAGTGAACAACCCCAAACTGCCCACGGTGGCCGGACGAGGACCACACAACCACTGAGAGGGAGCAGAAAACCCAAGGAGAGAGACATCCATTACCAGAGTAGCCTCCCGAGGACTTGATGTACATCTGCCCGTACTGTTCCTCCACCATGGTGTCGTAGGCCTCGTCGTCCTCCTCGTCCTCCTCGTTGTGGTAGGAGGTGGGGCTGTCGGTGGTGGGGATGCTGCTGGCGCCGGGGCTGGTGCGCTCCCCCTGCGAGTACTGCACCTGCTGCACGTTGGGGATCAGGGTGGCCAGGTTGGGCATCCCGTAGTAGGAGACGCGCGACAGCTTCAGGGGCCCCGCGTTGGTGCTGCCGGCGCCGCCGGGCCCNTGTTTGACGCGCGTGAGGAGCGGGATGGGCATGGAGGGGGACATGACGTAGGGCGCCGAGGCCGACTGCAGCTGGTTGCAGGGGCTCTGCGGCTCCGAGCTGGGGTCTTCGATCATGGTGGTCTGAGAGTCACAGTGGGGAGAGCTGACCTTGAACATCAAGTCCGTCCCTTTCTCCACGATGTGCTGGATCTGCAGGAAGCCCGCCGTGTACATCACCACCAGCTGCTCGCTCGCCGCCATGGTCAGCTTGCCGGTGTAGCAGAAGGACAGGATCTGCTGGAAGCAAGCGGGGGGGACGGTGCCCGGCAGCTCAAAGGCGTTTTTGCTGTTCCCACTGAACAAGTCTCGGAAGTAGAGGCTGCTGGCGGCCAGGACCGCCCGGTGAGCCTTGAAGGCTTGGCCCTTCACCACGATGGAGACATCGCAGTAGAGCCCCAGCAGCCGCTGCTCGTTCAGGCAGCCCAGAACGGTGTTCCCGAAGTTGGGAATCTCTATGTGCAACATCTGCGACATGGCTCAGGATCGGCTGGAGCTCCTCAGACATTCAATGCAGGAATATCCAAAGTAGGGCACATCTGAAAAACGGAGAAGGCAGGGAGAGAGGAACAACGTTTTTAGACAGTTCACCGAAGCAGGCAGGAGCACAGGAACCCACCTCACCCGACATCAAAGGCTCCAAGCCGAGCTCTGAGAGCCAACGCGGAAAAGCAATCGCTTATAAAAATTACTTATCGATGGTTTCGAGCGACGCTGGGAATGCTACTGGTGCATGGCAAAGGATATTCCAAAAATGCAAGTATTTCCTTCAAGTTGTGGTCTGTTTAAATAAGCACCACTGATTTATTCCCCCGGGGGTTTTTACTTTATGCAGGAAAATCTGAACGATAATGGGAGAGAACAGTAAAGCAAACCAAAGACAGTCAGACAGATCCCGGTAGCATTATATAAGAAACACAACAACCAGCAGCTATGTTGAAACTACAGAAAAGATATTTATAAAACAATGTGCCATTCTGCCCGAAATAAATACAGGATTCTGCCGGAGCGAGTGCTCCCAGGAACAAGCACTTTGAAAGGCAATCTTCCCATTTGCACCAGAAAGAGGGAGCATTTCAACAGTTAAACCCCTTCTCAACAGATTTATCCTCCAACAAAACGAGGCTTATCTCCAAATTAAGCCAGATATTTGAGCCCCAATAAAACAAACCAACGTGCCTGCCGCAGCGAGCCGCCTACCAAGTTGTCTTCTTATTTTCCACCCCCAGATCCCGAGCGGGGCAGGGGGAGCCCCAGCCCAGCCCCCGGTGCAGGCAGAGCCCCCCGGCGCCCACCCGGCGCCCCCGGGTACCGGCAGCGAGGACCCTCCGAGCGACCCCAGGCTGGAGACGGCGGCTCCGGCTCCGCATCCCACCACGGCCGCTCTTCGGGGCCGGCTGTACCTTTTGGCCACGGGCAGAATCCCTGCTTCCAGCTCCCAAAAAAAAAGAGCCTGGTGTTGGAAGGGTCCTTGTGCGCAAAGCCGGAGCAGGTAGCGCTGGTGCAGCCTGGGCACTGAAACTCCAGCGGAGCAAATCACTGCGGATTCACCGAGCCCCGACCCCCCCGTGCTCCCTCCCCAAAGAGTCCAGGAGATTTAAAATCCTGCTTGCCTTCAATACTACCAAAGAAAAACTACAGTTAACTAATACCGAAAGCTCAGAAGAACGATTTTTTTTTTTTTTAAAANGAAAAAAAAAAAGAAAAAAAAGTCCTATCTGCAAGGCCACGGGGTAACAGGAAGAAAAGGGAACACACTCGGAGCCAATTTAATTGTATCTGCATGGTTAAAAAAAAAAAAAAAA
>VZRQ01007872.1:0-25648 GCA_013397975.1 Machaerirhynchus nigripectus | reverse complement strand
GGCCTCCACAGCAGCCCTGAGGGGGCGGCCCGCCAGGTGACAATGTCAGACCACCGTCCCTGTTCACCCGCTGCCCTCTGAGCGGCTCCTGAGGCGCCGGGGCCTGGCTGTGGTGCCGAAAGCCACCGCTGAGAAAGCACACGGGAGTGCCGCGCTCTGCTGCGGGCGCTGAGCCAGGGCCGAGCAGACGCTCCAGCTGAGGAGCTGTACAGGGAAGCTGCAAGTGCCACTCGGTCACACCGCTCCAGCAGGTGCGTATGCTCCCTGGCAGAACAGACCGCGGTGCCCTGAGTGACCAGAGACGGATGTGCGGCACAGAGCCAGAGGGCACAGGCAGGGACTGGCACAAGCACTCTTCCTTGCGCGGGGACAAGGCTGCAGCATGGCTGGGAAGGGAGAGGGCTGGATTTCACTGCCCGTCTTCTCTCATGCACTGCTCCCCAAGTCTCCATTGCAATGAAGAGCTTCACAGGCAGAGATGAGAAAACGGAGGGAAAGCGAACAGGAGGAATCTTCTGGCTCAGTAGCAGCAAGCAGGACTCTGCTACAAGACTAACAAATGGTGTAAAGAGCAGCTGTAATTCACAGAACAAACATTGTGAATTAGTTAAACATTGCCAAGAGGGAATTGCTGTAGCCTAATAGTTTCCTGAAGATCATTCAAACAGTGCAAGCTCATCAGTGTATTTTTTATGCAATTTAGCAGATGGTTTAAAATACATTAATTACTGCCAGGGCTCACCTAGGCTGCACGGTAGATGACACTGGACTTGTGTAGTGCCTGATATAAAATGCTGATATAAAATACTGAGAGATATTATATAAGCAATGTATGAATACTCAAGCTCAATGAATCCATCTGCATGGACCACAAAAAGGCTCGGCAGGTCAACAAGCCTATGGACACAAGTGAAAAATCATGTTTGCTGTCATTCTTGTAAAGCACACTGTGCCAAGACTGCTTGTGCTGGTTATCTGCTGGGGGAAAGCAAAGCAGCATTCCAAGGGGAAGTCTGTCCCCACATGCAGAACAAGGCACACACACGTGGTCAGAGCACTTAAGTCTAGCTTTTCTCTTCTATCTAAGCTGACAGATCTCTCCAGGAGAAGTGGAAGTCTTGAAAACTAGCATAAGGATTTCAAACTGTATGTTTTATACCGTTCTACTGCCACACCACCACACAAGCCAGCAAGATAATACAGTATGACTGCACTGGTAGCTGCCATACTCACATTGAAAGCATATATTTACTTCTTTGTTACACTAAATGGTACATTACCTTGTTTTCCTTTGCATTCCAGCTGGCAACTTATTGATTAGGGGAACACTTCTGGGCTTCTCCCTCCTATGCAATAATCTTTATAATTTCATATTTCTAAATGCTAAAAGCACACTAATGCAAGTGGGAAGAGTTTCCTGTGCTATTTCACATACTTAAGGAGAAGATGTTATCGATTCATATGCTTTACTCTATAAGTCCTTTGCAAAGGCAGTAAGTATTATTATTTTCATTTTAGCAAGAAGGAAAATGGCACACAGATTGCCCAAGGTCACTCTGCAGATCAGTGAGAGAACCAGGATTAAATTCAGATCTTTTGGGTCTCTGTGCAGAGACTCTTCTGCTGAGCTATTTTTGGAAGCCTCCAAATGAAGCATGGCCATGATACACAACCCATTCTCACAGTCTAAAAATAATTTATGACATTCAAAACACTTTTTCTCTGGTATTTTTTAATGGCTATAACTATGAAGTGAGTTCTTTGCAATAGCAAAAGAAGAGCTGAAAGAAACAAAATCTTAAAACTTTGAGCTGAAGAAATTTACACCAGTTTGACTCCTACCTCCTGGACTCTAATGATCTTAACAACTCAAGCATCGTGTGCAGCAGCCACTGAAAATTTCTTGCACAAATTTTGAGTTGAACTCTGGGTCATAGAGACAATCTTCTTTTACAGTTTAAACAATAACGGCAGAAATATATTCCTTATCAAAATTAATACTATTTTTCAGAAATCCATCTACCTAGAGAAAAAAAAGGAAATGGTGTGTGGAGATAAAGTAATCAGGTAACCAAATCTGAAGCTTGTGGAAATTTCAATATGTTCCACAAAAATACCAGCTTGATAAATCCTAAGTCAGTACCAGAAATGGTAAAAAATTATTCAAAACTGTTTTTTCGTGTATATTTTGATTATCAGCTTGGATATTTCTTCTGACACTAAATCTACTCTTCTTTCCAAACCTTCCCTTTACTGAAGCTTATTGTTATCTGCAAACACAAGTTTTTCTTTACTGATAAATTGTCTGCCACTCTTTATCCCTATCTCCTTTACATAAACACAGTATCCTGGGGTTTAACTAGTAAAATCTAAAAATTACATTACAGTGGAGAAAATTAAATAAGTGACCTTACACACAAAGAAAGCAAAATATAGTCACATATTTTGTTATTTTTAATTTTTGTTACAAAGAAAAAAGTAGTTAAAAATTCTAAAGGACAACCTGGGGGATTATTACAGTTTTATTTCAGTGAGACTGTCAGCATACAGCATGTAACACTGAATTCTGGCCTTTACTTTGCATGAGCACCTCCCACTGATGTCAGTATGTTCAGACTAAATTCAGGATACTATTTTCCCATGGCTCCTATTTCTATTTTCAAATGGATAGATAATGCTCAATATTTTAAGCCCACAGTTGTGGGAATCTTCAGTATTAGGCATGACCTTTTTACACAGGCCTGGTCTGTGATCTCAACAAATCTGAGTGATCTAGCAATTTGCTAACAACAGCCTCAACAGAGAAAAAAATAACACAAAATTTCCATTTTACATGCAAACGATGCAAATATTGTACATCTCAATAATGTGTTTTGCAATCACTGTTCTAAATGTCTGCGATCCTGGAGATATTCTGGTTGTTCCAGGGTATGAGAAACAATTAATCTCTGGACACAAACAGGATTTAATTGGACTAATGGCTGATTTACTAACATGAACTCCACTTAAAACTTGCAGTAATTAATTTTTGTTATTCACCAGGGACTGTTGCTTTTCAGAAATCGATCAGTAAGAAACCAAAATGACAAAATATTTTTAGTGCATTACTTTGCAGAAGCATGACTTCTCAATGTTTAATCTAAATGAGGTATTAACTCCAGTGGGTCAATCATTAATTTAATTTTAAGCAACAACTTGATTTGTCTTATTTTCTTCATTGATCAATAGATCAAACTGAGTCTTTCAAGTAGTGGCATGAATAATCCCTAGGACAGAACTGATTGCAAAACAGTTAATGAGCAATAACTTGGGATAAACTAAAACTCCATCTATGCAGCAGTCAAGATATAATCTTCATACATAGGGTTTCCTGACTTGCTTTTTATTCCTCCATGGGACTTCTGCAGAAAAGTACGTGTACAACCCTGCACTGACGCTGCCTTAAAGCATACAGGAAGACAGACAGCTGAAACCCCATTCTCTTTTGGGGCATTCAGGAGTTTTATGGTCAGCTATGACTGTTGATTATTTTATTTTTTAATTTCAGTATGTTGTTACTTTGTGTGGCTATCAACAATTTTCCAGTCACTCCTTTTAACTGAAGACTGAGGTTATACTCTCAAAGATACAGATAGTGACATCTGCACATGTTGAAACCTAAAGATATGTTGCAAGACACCCCTGTCTCAAACACTTCTAGAGCAGTAAGGACCAATATCACAAGCCTTTGATTTTCCATTGCCCCAAGGAAGACAGAGAAATGTGTGGAGTGTATATTAGTATCTTTTTTCACCTCAGAGCTGTTTAACACATTTTTGTGATTACTCTGTCCTTTACAACACCATCAAATTAAAGAGGCAGAACTGGTATGTTTATACCCTAAATCAGAACGGAATGAGAAATTTTGCAGTCTAATATGATGGGAAGAGTGTCTTTTTCCTGATGTGTTTTGAACTCTTTCTATACTTTATACTTTTCAATCATTTAAGTTTAGATAAGCTGGGTAGGCAGTGCAGAGCTGGAGAAAAGAGCAGAGACTGGAGGCTGGAACACAGCCCTGACACTGAAAGTCTGCTGTGCTGTGATTGCAGTATTGCTACTGGAACTGTCACAACACCACTCATGGAAACTCTTAACTTCACCCACCTGAAGGCATCCAGTGCGTCATCCTGCCTTGTTCTCAGCCAAACCCATGGGTAGGGCTTGTGCAGTTACACTGCTCCTGACAATTAGAAGAGAAATCCACAGTGTTTTATGTCCCATGAAAGCTTTTGAAAATGTTTGCACATTCCCTTTCAGGGATGTGGGGCACAAAGGAAATGTTTTATCTTCTAGGAAATTTAGTATCTATATATTAAAGGTCCTTTTAGCGTTAATGAAAAATATTTTTCTCTCCATAATTAGCAGCTATTGATATACAGCAACTGAAAGGCTTTGAAACCTTGTTCTCTGTTCTGTATCGCATCAGAGCCATTAGAGAATGACTGAGAATTGGAACCTTATGCAGAATAGGTAGGATTCAATCTACCTGTGACATCTCACCAAGCAAGGCTTCAACTTCAAAACGTACTAGTGCTTAACTGAGCCTCAGAACTTGCAAAAGCTGCAAAGAAGGCTGTGTTGAAACCGAATCCTTGGTGCCTGACACTATCAGGTACATGAAATTCATCAGCATGATAAGTGGTCCTGCATGCAGTATCAATAGCCATCTTTCTTACCTGGTACAAAATTAATCCTTCACTTGAAGCAACTTTCTCTTGGTCACTATATCTTATTTGTTGGTGACAAATGGACAGGATGTGCCACAGAGGAATTCAGCACAAAGGAGATGAGGCAACGTACACAGACCTGCTGTAAACCTCCCACTGCCTACATCTTTGGCATTTCAGCACTGCTGCCACCAGCTGCTCAGACGAATGATAAAAGTAAGTATTTCCCAAGCCTCAAACAAAGCAAACTGGAGCACTTTTCCCTTTTCACATATGGGCATTATTTGGGAATTGCAGGCCTCCAAGGTATGGCAAGAACAGGGTACACTGTTGGGTAGGCAGTGGCTCCTCTTTTGAATGCCTACTTAAGGTACATTAGAGCGAGTAAAGCTGAGCACTGAGTTCTCAGCCTGTGGTTGCCTGACACAGTCCAGTCCAAACAAGCCTGATAATGACAGCTCTCTTAAGAGCTGTCACAGCATCACATTAATAGTACACATTAGACTGAAATTTCTGAAGCTTCTTTGGAAAAAGATTTTCTGTGGCACCCATCTGAGGAATCTGGTTTTTTTGACATACATCTTGGAGCCTTTATATTTCCTGAAAACATGCTGACATTTAAGAAGTGTATTCTTTGGCAATATTTAAATATGTCACATTTTGCAGAAATAAGATGGTAAAGGTGCTTGCAATTCACTTGGGAACATCTTTTGAATTTGAGCTATTTCTGCAATCTTTGATATTTTCTTGAAATAGCACTAGAAAACCTATGCCTAGCAATAAAACCTCATTTAGTTGGACTGTTCAAATAAATCACATTTCTTAAATGTGCTCACAACATTTTTCAATTACCTTCTCCACGTATATATTTGCAGTTTTCCCGCCTCAGTCCTCTGGACTTTCCCCACTGGAGACAGACACAAGGCTCCACAGTGCTGCATCACACTGGTTATAGCTTGAGTAGGTTTAGAAAGGTTCCCAACTCCATCAGTATTACTTAAAAGCTGACAAGATTACAAAGCTCTGTTGTAAGGAGTACAGTGAGGGAAAAAGTTAGGGGGAAAAAATCTGATAATTCTACCACAGTGCAAGAAAGAGAGACACGTTACTGTATTTAAAATATTTAAAGCAGCATTTCCTGCATTAGGAGCAGAGTCAGCTTTAGCAAGGTCATCTTCAGACTCTTGTTGCTGTTTCTAACTTTTGCCTGACTAGCAACAACCTGGAAAATATCACAATTCCATTTTCACACCCATTGCAACAGTACTGCATGGCAAAAATGATTTTAAAAAAAAATGGATTTAAAGCCCAATGACACCAACATATTTACAACCTAGTCCAGCACAGGAAACTCCTCAAGTTCAAACTCACACAGGTGCAAATGACAGCCTATTTAACACTCAATTTAAATGTCTTATTAAATCTTATTTATTGAAGAGTCATTAAATATGCCATAGTTCAAGTCCTGAAGGATACCTTTTCTATATGGAAGATTTTTGAGTAGTCTACACAGTTAAATAAAACTAGTAATTTTGACATCTTAAAATTTAATCATGATCATTTTAGGAAAAATTGAGGCATACTAAGTGTCCGTCACAAATAGGATGAATTTGTGTATCTGTAAATGAACAATTAATGCAATAATGTGAGTGTGTGAAATCTGTAACATTCCGGCTTCTCTCATATTTTGAATTCCTTATTTCCATTAACACGCGATGAATATGCAGCCCAGAAGGACAGAGCAGTGCCATGAGGATGGCCGTCACCGGCATCAGTATTGCTAACATATGCCTGGCATTTCAATCAAAGGCAAGGCATGCACTGGGCAGAATGAACCAATGGGAATTGATTCCCAACCAGATGCTGTGCCAAATCACTTGAATTTCTGCCCAGTGGCAATTGTGCAATAGCTGGAAGTTTGGATGCACATCCCTCATTGTGACTACGGTCATACTAAAAAGGGTGAATTAAATCAACACAAAGCTGCTTTCAGCTGGATGCGAGGGCTAACAGGAATGTGTTCCAGTTCAAAGCAGGGGACCAGACAGTGACACTTGTTACTAAACACTGGCTGGCAAACACGGCACAAAGAATAGACCTGAGGCAGCAGTCTCCGTGTCGATGGGATGTGTATCACTGAGGGAGGAAATCAGGAATCTACCATTTTCGAGATTCCTCATCCTTTTTGGCAGCAAAGGTAGAACGGGGGGAAGGGAGTGAGGGGACACAGCACAGAGAAGCCAATATGCTCTGCTTTCTGCTTTACCTTTAATGTAAAGAGAGGAGACATTGAGAGTACAGAAGCTTCTGTAAATCAGTCCAAAGAAACAGGTTTTGTCAGTACAATGTTACTTTAAAATTGCTTACCAGGAGCTTTATTTGGGGCACAAACCTGAGGCCTTCTCCCTATCCTCATACCTCTGATACAGAGGTAAACTTGCCATCGTGAGCTCTTCTGTCAGTCATGGAGGAAGAGAGCAGATTATCTTGTTCAGAAGTACAGCCTTAGAAAATAAACATGGATCCACAGGTATTCGTACAGTAGAAATTCCTGATAAAATGTGCCTACTCCACAAATCACCTAAAGCCTGTAGCCAGGCCAGCTTTGAATTTAGAGTTACTCACTTTTACATCTGTTCTGAGCAGCCATCATCACCCAGAAAACAGCCATGAAACAAAGAGGATGAAAGCACTCGTCGTGCAATTCCCCTCCCAGGTGGATACGGCTTGAGTTATACCAACATTGATGAATAAATCACCACCTATATATAAGTATGTATGTGTAGATGTAAATATTATTATGCAGGTTTATATATACTCCAGTGCATTTATATTTCTATCATGTAAGACGTCAGCTCAGTTCCACTTCATGTGGATGTTTGCTCTGGGTTTGGCTGGGACAGAGTTGATTTTCTTACTAATAGCTGGTACAGCACTGTGTTTTGGATTTACCACAGAATTCTTGTTGACAAATTCTTGTTGGTTGCTACCTAATGCTTACCCCGAGTAAAAGACTTTTTGGTGTCTCGTGCTCTGCCAGAGAGGAGCTGCACAAGGAGCTGGGGGGGCATGGCCAGGGCAGGTGACCTGAACTGGTCAAAGGGATATTCCATAGCATGGAATGTCAAGGACAGTGTATAAACTGGGGGAGTTGGACGCGAGCGGCTGATCACTGCTGGAGATGGGCTGGGCCTCGGTCAGCAGGTGGGGAGCCACTGTACTGGGCATCGCTTGAATCTCTCAGGGTTTTTCCTCTGTCCTTTTCCCTACTGTTATTATTATTATTATATTTTAATGTATTTAAATTATTAAACTATTCTTATCTCAACCCACAGGTTTTACCTTTTTTCTGATTCCCTCCCCATTCTGCCATGGGGAGGCAGGAGGGGAGGGAAGGGGATGAGCGAGTGGCTGCATGGAACTTAATTGTGGACCTGAGTTAAACCATGACAATGTTAATAGATAGATGTATATTCTGTTCTTCCTTGTTATCTGTGATGACTTTACCAAGTTTTTCTGTGCACTGTCTTATTTTGTCAGTCTGTGCCTTGGTGTCTTTGTTTCTCAGATGAAGTTCTCTCTCTCAAACAACAAGCTTAGACCTCAGCTCTTCCACTTAAATTATGGAAGAGAATTGGTAATTAAGTTTTAACAAGATTTAAATGATATTAAAACTAGACAGTTAAAAGGAGACACTGCCTTGGGCTTTGTTGTAAATTTGTATAATTATTTTTAGTCCTCTGGAGGATACATGATTATGTTTCTGTATTTATAAAAATACTGCCCTGGAGGCATGAAAATGAATTTTATAGTCCACTGATTTGCATATTAATGTCAGTCTTATGGTGTCAAATGTATTTTTTTAGCAAATAAATGTCCATGACAATTATCAAAATTTCCAAAGAGTTTTATAATATGTTTGACCTGGATTAATTTTTTTTTTTTAAAGATGTGCTATAAAGACAAAATAAGAAAGCCAGTACAGCACAGTCATAAAGATATAGGAGAGGAATGAACCAGATGAACTAAATGAAACAAGTATGGATTTTTAACAGTATGAATTATAATAGTTTTGGTAAATAAGCATTAAGTGGTGACTCAGGTTCTGATCCAAAGCTCTTTAAAGAGTCTTGGTCTGTAGATTTTTGACGATACAGTTCTGTATGTTTGCCTTCCTACAGAAGCATAATCACTGTGAAAATAATTCTCTAGATCAAATGTTCTTACAAACTTTTCAGACTGAGAATGAAAAACAGGGATAAAAGATGTTACTTGCTATGGTCCAAAATCATAAGAAGAAGCTGGAATGGTGATGTTCAAAGCTTGTATCGCCAGTAGAACAAAAGCTATGGCTAAATGGTGGAAGATCATGGAGGTAAAGCCATCTCTTCCATGCTGCTACATACAGGAAACAGTAGTTAGGTTAAGGTTTGTTGTTCTCATCTATAAATCTACCCTGTAAAATCCTAATAAATTCATAGTTGTTCTTATCCCTCATTTGTCTTGCATTTCATAATTTTTAAGAGGCATTTTGAAAGACTGAAATCTTATGCATGAAGTGCCAAGTAAAGCTATAGGCTTTTGGAGCCTGTCTAGACAATAGAGTATCAGTAACAATATTGCTACCACAATATCTCTAGTTCAGAATCCAGTCTTGTTACATACATGTAGACGAAATTCTTACCAGCACTCAGTCAAAAGACAATGAACTCAATGGGAGATTTCTTTGTGCATGGATGGAAAAATTGCTATCATAGTTAATAGTAATCCATTTTGTTATCAAGATAAATCCATTGGCCGTGCAGTTTATCTCCCCATGGAACTAATGTATTGTCAGCTGAAATAATGTGTTATTATCACTACGATAATTATCATTGTAATAATCTTAAACAATTATTTGGATTAGAAACCTGTCACATTGTCCAAGTTTATGAGGAGAGCTAAATACAAGTTTAGTGATTTTTCCTCACAGAGAGTAGAGATGCTTGTTGTGTGCCAAAAACTATACGAGAAAGTGCCATCTCAGTGTCTAATAGTAGCAGATAAGGTGTATTTTACAAAAACGATCAAGTGCCAGTCAACTGCTGGCTCAGGGAAACACTTGTTAGGCCATAAATGAGCTGACTGCATGTTCAGAACCACAATTTCCACAAAGTCTCATTCAAGGAGGTACTAATAATCATTACTTAACTGTGACAAAATGTTGTCACAACGGGAACATACACCTGACATTCTCTACCAGTCCCTTTCAAACATAACTCCTGATATATGAACTTTTACCCATGTATGTCAGCCAGAATATTTAAAGGTGAGGAAAAAATATTTTAAGAATAAAATAAAATAAAATAAAATAAAATAAAATAAAATAAAATAAAAGTAGTCAAGACTGAGCAAAATGTTTCTGTGATGCTTCGATGTTGATGGCCAATCACGTATATGATCTTGGGAATGAAATAAGGTAGCCTGAAGAAGCAAGCACAGAAAATTCTTGGTTTTCTTTTTTTTTTTTTTTGTTTAAATCACGGAATCTTTGGTAGGTTACTGAGATCTTTTGCACTTGGAATTTTGTACCCACAATCAATTTTGTACGCGCAACTGCAGGAATTACAGACATGATTTAACAGAACTTGTCCTTGCAAAGTGCTAAGCATTGGCTTCGAGATGAATGGCAGGCGGGGGGGAAATGCCCAGCTCCCTGGAGTACCAAAGATGAGGAGAGCAACTGATGGTACTGGCAGTGGATCAGACATGAGCACACAATCTCTACCTGGTCCTGCATGGAGTCTGCCAGGCAAGGCTCCTCTTCAAAAATCCCTGATCAAACCTGAACTAGCAAAGTTCTATGGGTATGGACTTCCGTATATATGAGACTGGAATGTTTTTGACTCAGAACTACATGCCACAAAACCATATTTAATGTCTTGTAGTCTCATGATTTGTAATATTTGGCTACAGACAGAAAAGTATACTTATTGTTAGTAAAATATAATTACTCTTTATTTGCAGTACAAACCTTCCATAAATAAAAAGTAAAATTTGACGGTAGGACCTATTTATCTTCAAGTGTTTGCCAAAGATATAATGATGTTTATACATGCAAAATTATAAACAGAACTGCATTTAACAAAATGAGAGGTATTTGAAAGAGCTACAGCTGAGGTGTACCACATGTAAAAGACTATTTTCCAGTTTTTCTGTTTTCCCATGGTTGGCCTAGGATTAAAAAAAAAATCAGAGGAAATACTTTTACACATACACAATCCGCTTCATCAATGAGATAAAGTTTTGTAGGCAAATGTTCAGAATTGCTATCTGTTCCAATAATTTTCTTTTAAATTGATGTTGATAATTAGGGATCAATTACTCTTTGGCCTGATTCTTTGTGTGTGTGGCAGGTGAAAGATAAATAAAGAAGGGATGAAGAGATGGCTAAAAGAGCCTCTCTTGCCTTCAGTCCATTTGCAGGAAAAGTCAATCACAACTGCAGTGCTCTGGGCCAGCCCACTCTGTCCCTTTAGGATGCAGTACTCTCATAAAGGGCAAAGGCGCCATTCCCATCTGTGCCATTGCCATGGATGGGCTTAGTTCACTAAAAGAGTAGCATCCAACTGGTTCTGACAGTACCCCAAGATGAAGAGGAATCCCAAATACTCAAATTTGTTGAGCTGATACAATTCTGTCCTATCCCTTGTTCTGGGTTGCTCGAATTGTGAACTGTTTAGTTGTAAGAAGAGTGAAGGTAAAACTGCTGCTAGGGTTATCTTTGGTCTGCACCAAACCAGCACCACAGAGAGGCACTGGAAATCAGACAACAGGGTGTACCTGTGTAGCCACATAGCTAATGTAATACTATAGAGAGCTGATTTATTACCAACACCTTGTTCCAGGAGTCTGCAGCCCTGTTTCATACTTTGAATGCCTCATTATACAGAATCTGCACCTCTGGACACTTCCTTTTCTGGGTGGTGTCATTTTGAAGTACTACATTATCAGTTCCCATAATCTGGTGATGCATTACAAGAACACATCAGAAAAACAGCTGGCTCAGTCTCTCAATCCTTAGCGTCCAGCAACTGCTGACTGTGATGATATATTACATGAACTCTCCAGTCTATCACTGCAATACATCAAAACAAGGCACTGGTCTGAAGGTGTATTACTCAAAGAAAGGCGAAGCTGAGTGAACCTGTCCAGGAGAGGGGTTCTGGTTTAATTATGGAACAGAAGTTACAGTACACTGCTCAGAGAAGGTTTGTTAGCTTCAAATTTTTGGTGCATTGGTAAAACACATTTTTCATTCATATAGTTTGTACTGTAGGAGAAGGTCACATTGCTGCCCAGTTTGGAGACAATCTCAACAACCAGAGTTCTTCAAAACACTGCAATGTGCTCTGTATCAGAGAGGCTGCACATATAAGGGAGTCATGCAGGATTTGAGTTCAACAGTAAACACCAATTCCTATTCTTCTCATTTCTTGATGGAAATACCATGCAAGAACCTGATACTTGAGAGTGGTAACTGAAAGCATCTCACCAGTGGGTTCTCTCTGCTCCTGCATTTGGTGGCATGCTCAGCAGGCTCCAGGTGATGCTGTGAGTCTGCAGGAAAGCAGCAGCAGAGAATAGGGCCTGAGGCATTGTCAGGGAAAGAGCTGGAGCTGAAAAAAATGAAAAAACAGAAAGTGAGACAGCCATAGGAAAATAAATATAAAAGAATATTTAAGTAAAGTCTTTTCATAGGTGTTTAATTGACTGTGGCTACTTACATCAGACCTCACCTTGATGGATGAGCAAGAATGTCCCATTGATCAGGACTGCAAACTTGACATCTTGGGCTGTTAAACTGAAGACAAACCTGTTTCCTCCTCTTGGGTCAGAAGGAGTGGCTACATTTCTCTCTTCATTTAACCCGGGTTTCTGTTCTGTCCAAAACACAGGAAATGGTCCCAAAATGTTCCCTCTGGACTGGGTTCACACAGAGAGTTGGAGTATGAACTGCATTTTTCACCTGCAAACCCATGGATGACAGACAGGACATGATATGAAGTACAACCAGTTAGAACTAAGGCAGTGAAAAGTTCACTTGCCTGTAATGCAGAAGTATTATTTCTCTGTAACTTTTCAAAGATTCAGCTGCCTAACCATTTTTCTACCTATTTCAAGGTCCAGTTTCTTTATAATGGGGCTCAGGATAGCTCCTTCAGTGTATGCTACTGACTTCACATTGCAGTTTTCCTGGTGTTGCTGCAATATTAACCTCCACAGTCCCTTCTCCTGTCTGTCATGCTGCTATATGCTCAGTAATGCCCTGAGAATTGAATACTTTACTGAAAAAAATTCCTGCAACCTTACTTTCTATCCAGTTTCTCTAAATTAAAGTAAACTTCGGTGGGTTTGATTCAGATAAACATATTAAAACCAGTGTCTTACATGGTATTACTTCAATCCTTTTTTCTTTCTCTGCTATACTTCATTGCTCTACTATAGAATATTTTAGTTGGAGAGGACTTATGACTATCATCTAGTCGATCTAAATATAGAAAAAACTTTTCTGAGTGAGAGTTGCAGCACCTGAACTTACATTACTAGCAGAATAAACCCCCCAGAGTTTAACTTCGTGGTGAATTAAGAAACTGAGGGACACACATTTTTCTGCTCAGTAGATATTTCTGGTCAGTAGAAGCAACGAATATCTAATGTTCTTAGGAGGTAATTAATAACATAAGGTGATCTGAGACGGGGACAATGGACAGCTGTTTGTTTAGATAGCATAGGATGTTATAAGAATCATGAATCAAAGACATACCTGAGAATGAGTGTTTCACAAATATGTTACATTCATCAGAACAATTTTAGCTCCTTGTTAACGTTTACAAGAAGAACTAAACAGTCCTTTATTTACAAAAGAGATGGTTCACAGTGATATGTGTGACAAGGGCCCCTGAATAAAACATGCAGCAAGAACAGATTAAAAGTGTGATCAGTAATGAGAATACATAGGGCTGTTGCACACACTTTTGTAAACCTCGAAAAGGATTCAGCATGTCACAGGTTTAGTTGTGAATGTGGCTGATGTGTCCTTTGCTGCAGGATCTTGCTGTATTGCTGTTGTGGGAGGGTGTGAGAACAATACAGACAATAGAGACACAGGATGACACGTAAACACCGGTAACGAAATAGCAGGAAGGAGAGGAATTGATTAATGGATGATATCCCATAAGGATGTCTTGATGAGGGGACGGGTGAGACAGCTGCTGAGATAAAGAATGCCTCAGTAAAAAGATTTTCTTTCACCAGCTTGCTGGTTTTTAAAATATCTAAGTCTTGCAGAATTCACCTTTTCAGTAAAATGTGAAAGAGCAGATCCATAGCAACATGACTGTCTGAGGCAGATGCCCTCTTTGTCCCATGATATGGGCACTACTGTGACCCCAGTTTTCCTTACTGACACAGTGAATCCATCTGTCCCAGATAAGAACATGGATATTGTCACAGGAACATAGCAAAGTAAGTACACCATAAGAATCAGAAATGCTGTGCCGTCAGCCATTGTCCAGTGTTACTTTCCTGGTACTGAAAGCAGAGTAATCAGAAAATAAGAATAAGGTACTGTTTAAACACATCTTTCAAGAAGAATCAGCAGATGAAGAATTTATCCTCTGGTAGTTATTGGAATATGTATCTTTCTCAGTTGGTGTATAGCTGAGCTGTGTGACTATGTGTGATTTATTGACTTGAAAGGGCTGGAGTTAGAAGTAGTAAAGTAGTCCGTGATGACCTGATCTAGTTGAAGACATTCCTGCTTATTGCATAGAAGTTGGACTAGATGACCTTTAAATGTCTCTTCCAACCCAAACCATTCTCTGATGCTCTGACTCAGGCCCACTGATACCAGGCCACACATCTCCTGGTGGAAGCCTCACACAGAGCTACAGCACAAAGCTGGATGGGAACAGCCCTTGCACACTAACCCTCTCCCAGTCCTTGTGCTTTACCCTACGAATTTTGAAGGGAATAATGCGCAAAAAACAACAGTTGCTGAAAAGTATATCATGCTTCACAGAGAGGAAAGGCAAAGTAGCTATGTTGAGTCACTTCAGCCTTCCTTAGACAAGACACACAGGAGAGCTTTTGGAAGAAGAAATTCATTGCTCTACTTCTCTCTCTGGTGGATACTACCAAAGTATGACCTGGGCAGGTGTTTATTGGGATCTATGGAAAAACTGAATATTGATGTTTCAATATATTCTTATGTTTACACACAGCAGCATTTTTAACCTGGAAAAAAGTGAACCAGCTGTGAACTCTGTGGAGGACTCTACATACACATATGAATTATACAAGAAGCTCCTGCATTCTGTTACAACAGCCAAAGCTAGGTGGCCCGTTAATGACCTCAAGAGACTTGACAAAATAACTTTTTTTTCTTTCAGTCTTCTGCCTGTTTATTCCAATTGTGTTATGTGACTTCAGGGCACATGTGCTTACTTCCCTAAAGTGGTACCTAATACTGCAAGTTTTCTAGAATATAAAACTTTTCTGCTTCCAAGCACCATGTCCCTACCAGCATAGGGATAAAAATGGTGATTATTGTATGCACCTGTTCACACATATGTATAAATAAATCCATTTCAGTAAGATGAATGAACCCATTTGTCAGTCCAGGGCACACCCACACTGTAGGTAATTTTTAAGAGGCACTCAGAGATCAGAGAATGAAAACGGAAAACACTCCTTCAACTGAGTTTTGTTCTTTTACTAGCCAGTGAATTCAAGACAAAAATTAACAAATAAAGATTGTCTACTACCTTGTGTACCTTCCTTCTTCAAGGAACTCAGAGCAAGAAACCCTACAGAGAGGATCACTATTTTTTTAATCTCATCCAGGAACCTACTTGAAGTTAGTGTAGCACTTGATTCTGGCACTCTCTGCAATATCAGTGCTCCATTGTCAATTAGTATTTGGACTGCAGAGTTGCTAAGCTGTTCTGCTTCTACAAAAATAATATCTTGTGTTGACTACACTTATTCTTTTCCTCTTCATTTCTAGATTATAAATCATCTTAAGCTTGTCAGGGGTATTATTAATCACTTATTGTTACCTTTTTCAATACAACTTGAAGACCAACATTCCCCAGCCACAAGTGTCAACATATTAAGTACTGTTCAGACATTTGAACATAATATACTGTTTCTAAGTCTTCCGTTGTATTACTAGTAGGATAATTATTACAGCAAATGATAAAATACTGCAAAATTGTTTTCTCCCCCCCTTAATAACATAAATAAAAGAAGCAATTAATTTCCTACAATAAAAACAGGCAATACAATAACGTACAAATGTGGAGTTTCTTCATTATTGCATCAAATTGCAAAACGGAAACATATAATTTCAAAAGGCTCATAAGCAAAAATGGAAACACAGCTGATGTTGCGTCAGCATGTAGTACAAAACTGTGAAGCTTGCACAGCTCACAGCTCCTCTCCTCAAATGAAGCAGTTAACATTTCTAAACAAAAATACATTACACAAAGAAGCTTCTCCCTTTTTTTGAGGCCATACTTCCAGAATTCAAGGCAATTTTGCAGGATATTACTCTCCATCCAATACTATAACCTTATAGCATCACCGGTTATTTTAAAACCTGTCTGTCACACAGACCTACATCTATAGCTTTATTGACACATCTTGTGACAGATGGCAATAATGTTTTCAAATGGAATCAATGTACTTCTAAACTGATACACCTTCCTCTACACCCCATATATTTACCAGATGTGTTTTTATACTTCTTTCTGCACTGGTATTTTGGTTTGTTTGGCTTTAGGTTGCTGAGAAAAGGTAATACATACTCTTTGACATCTCATGCAATTTTACAAGTATTCAGGGCACATTCCCTGCTTTGCATGGAAAATGTATTTGCACAGTTGTCAGAATGATGGACAGGGGGAGAATCATAGGAAGGAGCACTGATCTTTGCTTGTTATTACATACAATAGCCCAGTAGGAATCATGATGTGTTGGTGAGACAAACTGTGTCCCATTCTGGAACATATTAAGTTTGTCTCCAGGACACACATGACTTCACTAGGGTGTCTAACCTCATTCATAATAGATGCTAATCTTTTCAGGGCTGACTGATGACAGCACTTCCTGCCCTTCACGGAATTAGAGCTGGGTTTTATCAAAGGACTCAAACTGCCTGCTAATTAGACTAATTCCCTTCATCATGAATTATTTATTTCCATTGGTAACCGACCACTGTGACATTAATGGGTTCTGCTCAACTTAGTTTCATACTAATATACACTATAAGTTAAATGTTTAAAAACTCCTGATACTTCACTCCAGGTCAAGTGTTTCTTCACATAACTCTTGATGTTTTCAATAAAGTTTTGGTAATTAAAGACAGTTAGAATAAAGTGCTCATTGCTAAGAAAAAAAATAAAAAGAAAATAGAGCATAATTTAAAAATTCTGAAATCAAGTTGTTGGTTTGTTGGTTTTTTCCTCCAAGTGTGAAGCAATATATACATATTTAAGACTGATAATAGGAGTCCTCTACTGCACTAAGAGGGTTTCAAGGCAATTCACAGAACCAGATCCATACCCTTGGCAAGAACATGTAGTGCCTCTGTATTCAAAATTCTCACTCAGTTCAAGGAGTTTTTTGTTTTTAGTATAAAAAAAAGTTCTGTACTTAAGTAGCAAGTATCAAATATACACGTACAAAAAAGAATACTTGGCAGACAGCAGCACTGCAGGGTGGAGAAGGCCAAAGGCAGAGTGTGGCCAACACTGAGATGAAACTGGGAAAAACATAAAGCACCATTTTGGGATGTCTTAGCAGCAGGATCTGAGTAGGGTAACAGAGGTCATCTGTGCAGTATGTACAAGGTCTCAGCAAGAGAACTCATGGCTGGTTTTAGGCATCACTGTTCACAAGTTACATTTACAACAGAGAAAATCCATGGAAGAGCAACAAAAAATTAGAGCCATTTAGAAAACATGACCAATGGAGAAAGATTTGAAATAATGTTTAGAAAAGAGTATGACAACATTTTCACTTATGCAGAAAGATGTTGTTTTTAGGCTGGTGATCAGTTTCCGACATGTGTACAACGAGCAGAACAAGAAAGAACCATTTCAGTCTGAAGCCATGAAGAAAAATTGGGAAAAGTTTTCCTAGCTGTAAGGACAGAAAAAACCATGTCCAACCTAGATAAGAAGGTTGTAGAATTCTCAGCACTAAAGGGATTTTGGATTAGACTAGATAGGCAGATAATTATTAGGGAAGGTTTAGGTGTATGTGAACTCACAAAATTATTTTCTGAGGCACAAAAAAATTTCAGTTCAATTACTGGAACATAAATTTACCTTTTAAAATTCTTCAGAATTTTGCCATTTCTAAAGAAAAAACTTCTTCTTAAAAGTTGTGATAATTTCTCAATTACAAGAATGTCTATTTTAGGAGCATTATATGCAGAATAACATTTCAGTTTTCTAGACCTTAACTGTTAGTCTTTTCCACTGGCAACAGAGACAGTAAACATATTCGATTCCAATTAGTTAATGGAATTTTTGTGACTCGTGCACAGGATAGAATAGTTCAGGCTGTATGGTTTACAATGGATTCGTTCCCTATTGCAGTGGGTTGACCCTGGCTGGATGCCAGGTGCCCACCAAGCTGGTCTACCACTCCCCTCCTCAGCATGGCAGGCAGGGACAAAATAAGATGGAAGAGAACTCATGGGTCAAGATAAAGGTGGTTTAGTAAAGCAAAAACAAAGCACTTGGGGAAGCAAATGAAAACAAAAGATTTATTCTCTACTTCCCATCAGCAGGCAATGTCCATCCATTTCCCAGGAAGAAGGGCTTCAGTACGTGTAGCAATTGCCCTGGAAGACAAACCTCATAATAACAAATGCTCACCTCATCCCCACCCTAACCCCCTCCTTAGCTGTTACATCTGAGCAGGCACCACATAGTATGGAACACCCCTTTGGTCACTTTGGGTCAGCTGTCCTGGCTAAAGCCCCTTCCAAGGTTTTGCCCACACCCAGCTTCCTGGGTGAGGGGAGAAACGCTGAAGAGACAGGCTTGATGCTGTGTGAGCACTGCTCAGCAGTAGCCAAAACACCGGTGTGCTATCAACACCTTTCCAGACACAAAGCAAAGCACAGCACTGTGGGGAAAATGAGCTCCATCTCAGCCAGACCCAACACACCTATTTACCTGAACTTCTTGGAAATCAAGAGGCAACATACTTCTTGCTCATGGATGTCACCTTTGAATTGCTTCTCTTTCAGCAAAATTGAAAGACTTTCCACATATTACAGAGCTGGGCTCGAAGCTCCAATATCTTTTATACAAACTCATTACTAAATGGTACATATTCTCACTCAGTTCAGAAAATATGTTTTATTCCAGTTTGATTATCCTGTCTGTGAAAAATGAGAAAGATGTATACAAAACATCAGAAGAGTCAATAAGAGGTTTGTTTGGGGTAATATTTGTAATGACAAGGTGAGTTTAAAATAATAAACAGCAGAAGACAGCTGGAAACTTTATATCCCTTAGCCTAATAAAGACTTGGACAATGGTATATTTGATAGTTTTTCACTTGGTAGCCATAAAAGAACGCATATCTCTCTAACCCACAGTGATAACACTACCTACGTGTTGGAAGCTCGATAGAAATGAACAGATGAGATTCAATAAGCTCATGTACATTTCTATCACAGTGTGAGATACTTTGGCTGTGAAAATAAAGGTGTTATTTTTCCACTGTTGAAATAATACAGAATCAATAAGAGGCAACTGTGAGCCTCAATAGCATCAAGGGGTTTCTGTTGACATTCACAAACCAAATGAGCAGAGCTCTGCTGGATTGAGATGTCACCAGAAACCCCAAGATGGCATTACAGCCTTGTTTTTGTAAGTTGTGGTTTTTTGCAATAAACATCCAACCGCCTTTTCATTTTAATTGAAAAGTCACTTTTCACACTTTTTCTGCTTTTCCTCCTCATCACTTTTTTTCAGATTATCTGCTCTGATCTACCTGCCTTCCTCCTTTATTCCCACCCCAGTCTCCTACCTCCTGTCTCAGCCAACCTCTTTTTGTCTATCTTTTCTAATTTACTTTCTTTCTTTCCTAGTTCTTTGAATTCCCAAATCAAAATGTATCTGGACTTTGCTCAGTGACTTTGCTCAGTGTGTTATCAACGCTCCCTAATGTCCCTGCACTAGCACACACCCTTCCTTCGGCACTGTGGACAGACTATCCTATTAAGCCAAACAAAATGTCATTCATGTACTGCTCATTATTTGTATGGAACAAGAGTGTCCGAGTAGTTTCTGATGCAGCAGTATAAAATAGATTTAGCTTGAGAGCTGACACTCGAACAGAGACTTCCGTCCAACGATCTCAAACCATTTCACAGGCATTAATGAATTACATCTCACAAGTGTGCTCTCACAAACAGGCTATTCCCATCTCACAGGTGGAGATAACTGAGGAGGAAAAAGAGAGGTAATTTTTCTTAGGGCCCAAATCTTCACTGTTGTATTTAAGGGGTTTCTGTCACTGGCTTCAAGCCAACACTGAGTAAATAACATCAAAGAGCTCTCAGATGTTCCAAGTATTAGTCCTTTAATATAAGATGCCTTCACTTTATATAGCAGAGTATGTGCTCCTTGCAAACTGGTATATAGACACCTTTGGGAACATTTTATTTAATAATGTCAATTCATAAGTAACTAAGGAGAAGGACATTGTATACTAAATGGCTCTACCATCATAAATTAACCCCAGTAACCCGTAAATTAACCCCAGTAACCCACCTTTTGATTCTTTATAAGGCTTTTTAAAGTAGGAAGATTCTTGAGAGGGAGCTTTTTTTAAAATGGGACATGAAAAGTGTATTCTTTTGTAAAAAATTAAGGTGTGACCAGAAATATATCTTTCAGCACCATGAAAACCAGCTAAGATCACAAAATAAGAAGTGAGTCAGCAGAGAGCCCTTACAACATGCATGTCAAAGAATTTGAATAGATTGATAACTCAAATTTGTTTGAATTTACTATTTACGTTACGAGTGTGTGCAGTATTACTTAAACCGTTCAGAACTGTGCTTATCAGAATTGACTGATATAATGAGATGCGACAAAAAGATGTCACTCATATACTCTATAAAGGTCAGTTTTTTGTAGTTATTTGTAGCAGTTTCTGCTTGTTTGACAAATTGATAGAAGAAAAATTACATTAGAAGATACTAAGATATATTTTTAGATATAAAAGGGCAACAAGACTTGGTGACTTGCCAAGGGAAAGCAGAATAATAGGTTGGGCCATCAAGGACGATGTCTTTAAACAAAGAGGTTTTCACTGCGTTCATGTTCCCAATTTAAGGCAGGATAAAAATGCAGGATTCCTTATGGAACAGGAGAAAAGGGTTGATCAGAAAAAAATTGTTTGCTTGCTTCTTAGAGAATTGGTTTAATTAAAATTGCTCTTGATCAAAGATGAGAGAGCTAATAGCTACTCCAGTTTCTGAAACTAAGCACAGTAGGATGACATAATTATTCACAGATACATTCTGAGATGGAAGGGAACCACAAGGATCATCAAGTCCAACTCCTAAGTAAATGGCCCATACAGGACTGGAACCCACAACCTTGGTGTTATTAGCACCACTAGCACCAAACAAGAGCATAAGGAAATAAGTATTGTGGGCCTGGGAAATCATATATGAGGGGCAGCAAGGGACAAGACAAAAAATCAGCTAGGTTAAACAGCCAGCTACCCTGATTTGCTACAGGGCAGCGATGGAGCATAATTGGAGGGAGGGCAAGGGAAGCTGCACTGGACTGGGCACTTTCAGCGTTTGAAAACCATTATTTTTGGCTTGATTTTTAACAGTGTCATTATGCTTGTGGCACATAAACCCCCTCAACTAGGAAGGGAGATTATTCCCTCTTGTTTGTGGGCAATACCTTAAAGTCAGTGCTGAGCAAATCACTGTTGTATTATGACACAGTCTACATCTTGCATTAAACTTTGCAAGAATAAAGTCCCCTGCAAATATGAGGTGCTATGACACAGCACATATAAATTATCCATCGAAATAAAACCAGTGTCTCTAGTACCAACCCACAAGCAAACCTCCACATTAAGCACATCCCACCCATACACGCTCTGCCATAAACAATAAAAATGAAAGTAGATATAGATGTAGATATAGATATGAATGTAGGGGCCTTGTGCTATTTACAATGCTTTTATGTTTCCCGTCTCTCTAGAGGAACATCCCCATCCAAATTCCCAGCTAGAAGTTAGAAAGCAAACATTTTTGTATGTATGTAGGATGCATGTGAAAGGCTAGGGTTACCCAAGTCCCCATTCCTGGTTTCTCTCAAGTCTGGCAGCTAGCTCATCCACTCCCTTAGGAAAACTGGTCTCCTCTTTGGAATAGATGAGGGATTCATAGACACCTGCCTAACTACAACATCCAGCTGCTGCTTTTGAAATAAAAGAACAGGTCTGTGATTTGTTACAAGCCACCTACATACATAAAAGGCACCCCCGCAAATTCTGTCGGTGATGGATTCTTTGCAGAACATTGGTTTGAAATCAGCCTCCATGCTAAAATGAACAATTAGACAGCTGTCACAAAGCCAGCATCATTTTGGCTCCACATCTTTACATCACTCTTCAGAATAGAGCCCATGTTTCACTCTACTTTTGGACATCATCTAAACAAATCTGTTGTACAACTGTATGAGACACCTGGGATCACAAAGTACTCGTGATTGTACAGAACGCTGCCAGTCACAGCCATGATTTGGAGGTGGCAACAAGCATTTTCAGAGTGGTCTTTATGTGTGGTCATATGAGAAATAGAATCGACTGACAAAACTTCACTGAGAACTTTCAGTTATTACAGTGGCCATTTATTAGATCAGCATTGAAGCTCACCAGAAGTCCAGTGCCCATTACACTTATTACTTTATCTTGGTAATTTCCAAGGCCAATAACTTTTACAAATTTTTTTTCTTTTGGTGACAAGAGGTTCGTGCTCAGCTAAAGTTATGTCCCTGACAGTCCCAGAAAAAAGGTGAAGGTTAGGCACATAACGAGCACTTTGAACAAATGCCCATGGGTAAATTCAGCAAATAGAAATGAAACCACTTTCTTCAGTTCCTATAACTTTCCAATTCCAGGAAGCTAAAGCTAAGAGATATCAGCTTTGTTTCATAACATCCAATTACGTAACTACCACTATTTCTAGAGATACTGGCCTGTGAAAATTACTCTTTCAGTATATGAAGGAACCAAATAACAAAACCCAAACAGTAAAACTTTGCTGTTTATGCATGAGAAGATTTTTGAACCACTCAGTGAGTCATTTCATGAAGCAATTAACTTTCCTTTTTATGCAGATATTTTTTCTTCGTCTGCCACCTTTTTAATAGTCCTTTGCATAAATTGTAAAATAATTTCTCATTCCCTCAGAAACAACAGCTGCATTGTGAACTCCTGAATTGGCATGTCTTTGGAATATATTATAATAATTCAGAAACTGCTGCCATTTCTGTCAAGCTTTCATTCATACGAAGGTTGCTTCAAACGTCCCATCCTCCCTCCCCCTTTCACTGCTATTGCTGATCTCAGATTGTCCAGTCACTTCCCTTGCTCTCCCAACTCCCTCTCCCGCCTCCAGTCTCAGCCCTTTCTCTCTAAAGCTCGACACAAATCTCCTTGCCTTGCCACTCCCTAGAACTGGCTCTCTGTAGCCTTCTCAGTCGAATTAGACACAAATGATTTGTCTTGACTTCCAAAGCCCTTTGTGGCCTATCTGCTCACCACTGACCCTCTCATGTTCAATATCAAAGGTCAGCGCTCGCTTCCAATTAGTCTATGAGCCAAGGTACCTTCGTCTGACTGCAATGCTTTCAAAACAAGCCCAGTCATGCTCTTTCCTCTGTTGCCCCTCGCGCTTGGGGAAGGAATTGTCTATCAGTATCTGCAAAACCTTCACGTTCTGCCTTTTTAAATCCCCCCTCAGATCTTCACTTTGCCTTCAGAAACCGCAGCAAGAGCCTGACTGTTCATGTGTCAGGGCAATGCTCAGCTACACAACAGGAGTTTCCTCACTGGTGTCAGTCTGCTACACGGAAATGCAGTTTTTGTGTGCCCCGTTCTGCAACTCAGTGGAGGAGCTGTGGCTGATAACCAGAATTTTGTGGGTCCTAAAAAAATGCAAAAAATAATGAACAGGAGAAAGCATAATAAGGAAAGCACAGATTATTAGTTCCTAGGGCCCAGACTGAGGCATTGCAAAGCTCACATCAACTGAAAGTTGTTACTGAATGAAAAGTCCTGGTCCATCACCTACAACTTCAGGGTGAACCTTTCTCATTTCAGACAGTTGCAAAGTCTGGCCAACTTATACACAGCTTATGTGGTTCCAACCTATATGAAGTTTGTAGAATTCCACAGATTTGATAAAAAATTTGTTTTCTTGATCAATTCAGACTCTTGCCCCAAATACTAAAAGTTTTTACATGCTCGAAGAAGTCACCTTGCCTCAGCATTTCTGTTGCAAATGGCTGGTTTGGCTGCAGTTTTCCCAAAATTTAAGACTGAGGTATGCACACAGGAAAAATTCATTCTGATAAAGGTTATAAGTAACCTAAATTCTATTAGGTATCTGAAATTCATTCATATGAATAACTGAAAACATGGCCATACAATGGTAAGTTTGCCTTAAACTGATAGATGATGCTCCCAGCTCCATTATTATAAACACAGTGGTTTATTATGGAGATAATTGTGGGTTGTTCAAGTGGAGGATGGAGATGTGTGTGTAGGAAGTAATAGAATGGAGGTAACTAAGTGACTGGAGTGTAGGTGAATAGCTGAATGGCTTAACTGTTAATTTCCTTGGGTTTTTTTACAATTTACATTAGTATGCAGAGAAGTGGGATCTAACTTAGAACTTTTCTGAGCTGGGAAAAAAAAAATCACACATAATGTGTACATAACCATGTGAAATACAGAAACTCTGAACTGCATTATGTAATTTACTTGAAAGTTGTAACATGTTGTCAGAAAGGCCCTGCTGGGTTTCACAACCTGGAAAAGTAGCTTTCATGAAGCATGTTATTCTTCAAGAAACAAGCAACGCTGCCATTTGCTTCATACTACTGACACAATTTTTAGCTCTGTCATTTAGATATAATTGCTCCGTTTTTAGTGTTATTAATAAATGCAGATTGTAAGGGATAAGTAAATTCTCTTATAGTGTTCAAGCGATAGTTTATTTAAAAAAGAAAGCAGACACTTATTGCGTATTCTAGGTTTTAAAAAAATTTACCATTATAATGGTAGCTTAGCTGTGGTAACGGTTCAAGGTTTTTTGTGGTTTAGTATTTTTAATACTCCAGTGTAATCTACTCCAGTCATCCTTGACAGAGAATAAAGATGGGTTTTCAAGGATCACAGCTTTCAAGCTGTGTGGAAATGCCCATTTTACATCTTGAAAGTAATCACATACACACACAGATAAAGACAATGATACTTTGACTGGTACTTANAGATATTTTCCCAGGTTTTCTGTACCAGATCTGCTCATTACCATCTCTTTTTTTTTTTCTTATTTTTTCCCCCCCCCCCCCCCCCCCTTTTTTTTTCCATGGCTAAATTCTCTGTACCCAGAAATCCCGTAGTGCTAGTAAAATTGCCATCTTTAATGGGCATTTCATCCCTCTGGCAATCATAGCTGCAGCCTTTAGCACTGACATGAAGCTACCACTTAAAAAAAGCTTGTCATTTTCCAGTGAATATAAAATTTATACTGTTCTACAAAGTCAGAAGAAAAAAAATCCCAAACCCTCTAGCACCTTTTTCATGAACATATGTCTATATATATATATATA
>VZRQ01007867.1:106156-140849 GCA_013397975.1 Machaerirhynchus nigripectus | reverse complement strand
TTATCCTGAAGAAGAGGAGGCTCGGGGCGACCTTCTCACTCTCTACAACTGCCTGAAAGGAGGCTGTAGCCAGGTGGAGGTCGGCCTCTTCTCCCAGGCAACAAGTGGCAGGATGAGAGGAAACAGCCTCAAACTGCTCCAGGGAAGGTTCAGGTGGGACATCAGGAAGAATTTCTTCACATAAACAATTGTCAAGAATTGGAAGGGACTGCTCAGGAAAGTGATAAAGCCACCATCCCTGGAGTTGTTCAAGAAATGACTGGGTGTGGCACTATGTGCCGTGGTCTCATTGATTCAGGGGTGATTGATCAAAGATTGGATTCAGCCTTGGGTGTCTTTTCACAGAATCACAGAGTTAACTAGGTTGGAAAAAACTTCTCAGATCATCAAGTCCAACCTGTGACCTAATATCACCTTGTCAATCACTAAGTGCCACATCCAGTCTTTTCCAACCTAAATGATTCTATGGTTCAGAGGTTATTTTTGATAGCTTCACTTCTTTTTACAAATTATGAGTTTGTTGGGATTGTCTGGGATTTTTAAAGTTATTTAACATCTATTTCAATTATATAGTAGAAATATTTCCATTCTTGTAAGAACTAAGATCTGTAAAATTAAAAAAAAAAATTTAAGTTGAGTTAGAGCTGCCATTCTTACTGCCAGTCCTGTCATGATTTTGTACATCACCCTAAAGTATTGACTAAAACAGGGTTAGTTTATTACAGAATTATCATAAAGGCAAAAGAGTATACTGTACTTGGCAGACTATAAGAAGTAGGAAAGTGTGGAAACATGTTTCTCCAGTAGTACATGATAATAATATTTATTTCCATAAAAGTGAAGAAAGACATTATTTGTTTTGGTACAGAAAGAGTGTCTAGCAATACCACATGGTTTTAGCTGCTGTAGTGCTTAGTTGCATGTATTAGCCGTATTGGATATCCCATACCATATGGCATCACACTCGGGGAAAGAAGGAGGAAGGGGTGGACATTTGGAGAGGTAGTATTTGTCTTCCCAAGTAGCCGCTGCACGTGATGGGGCCCTGCTCTCCTGGGGATGGCTTTAAAACTGCCTGCCCATGGGAAGTGGTCACTTAATTCCTTGCTTTGCTTTGCTCATGTGTGCACCTTTTACTTTAGCTATTGAAGTGTCAAAATTAATGAGTTATTTCACTTTTACTCTTCAGAGTCTCTCCCCATCCTGTGGGTGGTGGAATGAGTGAGCAGCTGCCTGGGGCTTAGTTGCCATCTGGGGTTAAACCACCACAAAGTCTCATCTAAGTGTATTAGGGGACAAAACCAATATACTGGTCAAATGGCTGTTAGCACTATTATATATTAAAATAATTTTCCGGTTGTGTAACTGCTCAACCCACTTAAACCGTGTTTCTTGGTGTGTCTTCATTTTGTGTTCTAAACTATTCTTTAGTTGTTTACACAATCAAGTATTGCTCTATTTACATTTGACCCTAACTTTATACAATGTTTTAAAACTCATCCACACCATGGTATGAAACTAGCAATAAAGCAAATCAACCTATAATAATTTCAACTCTACTTAGTCCAAATAAATAATAAAATAAAAACCAACCAAATAAAAAATTATCCCTTGTCACTTAAAATATATGGCTTATCTAAACCTTACTTTCAAAATCAATTTGATCTGTATTCATTTGGCTTGAGGTCAGTGTTACAATTTTTTTTTGTTGTATTCTTTTCTTCTCCTTTCCTTAATGAAAACTTCTGAACTGTCCAGAGCATTGAGGTGTGTTGGTCCCATCCCACTCACACTGTTTGTGAGTAACCATTCAGCGTTTTTGGTGGGTGTGTGTGTGTTTCTTTTGATCTTGAAAGATTGGTAACAAATATTGACAGGTTGTCTGACGAAGATCTCAAGTGGATTTATTAAGCGTTAGAAGATGCATCTGCACCCTGATTTGGAAAAGGACCCGTAATTTCTGGTGCCCAGCCATACGCTGGTACGTGGGCAGAAGCACTCAATTGAAAAAATAGACATTGCTTCCCCTTGTACCCTCCTTAAAAAAACCAAGCAGAATCGTGTGAAGAAAGAGTAGGAATATCTCAAACCCTCCATCAGCTTTATGTAAAGATACAAGGCATTTAGTTTCCATCACTGAAGCTTAACAATGAGATGAGAAGATGCTGACTGCATAATGGCTGCTTGACCCATTGCTCGGTTATTGCTGGTTCTGAAGTGCAACAGTACCAGCTGTTTAGCAAGAAGTAAACAGTTTTTTGGACACTTCCTTGGGGTTTTGAAAAGGTAAAAAATTGCTTACCTTATCTACGTTTACATCTTTAAATTATGGCCAGATCTTAAGCAGAAGCTGTGAATAGTTCTGCTTTTCTTGAATATCTTGAGACTTCAGCATTAACAAAACCTTACAACAACAGACAAGCTTCGAAGGTTCTGTTGCTAACATATTAGCTAGATGGAAAAAAACCTCCAAACAATTTGCAGACTTCCATTGATTGCTTTATTATATTTTTCTTCTTGAAATTACGAGAACAGCAGGTGTAATTATTTGGTTCTTATGCTGTGTTCTTTGTGGAAGAGAAAGACCTCTTTATGAACCTCTCTTGATCAGTCACAATAGGAATAGGTTTTGACAGTTTTCAGGCTTTTTTGTAGCAAAATAATTATTAGAAGCAAAGCTCAGAAATAAGAAAAAAAATAGTGGGACAGTATCTCTTACCAGGATTGGTCTGTGTTAAGTTCCAAGGTGGAAGTGTTGGGACATACCCTTCTCTTCAAAATGTCAAGGACCTAGCTTTTAGATTTTTTTTTTTTTTTTTTAATTTTTAAATCTGGGGGAATATGTGAAAGAATGCAGCTGCCAAATACAAAGAGGAGAACATTGAGAAATCCAGCCCCTGAGAGAACTGCAACAGGTCCACAGGTCCTGGAGAAATGCGGTCATAAACAGTGCCTTGATTTCAAATACAGTTGTCATTCAAGCAGTACCATGTGTAAAAAAACTCACTGTACTTCTTGCACTTCTTGTTTTGTTTGAAGTGTGCTATGGTATAACTGGCTGCTAGTAAGTTCTCTGGCATGTGGAACATACCAGATGTAGTGTAAACTTGGAAAATAAACCTCCCAGCTCTGTAACTTGTGTGTAACTTGGTGTGGTGAAGGTCCATTTCACAGCTCAGTAGGATACCTGAGACATAAGACACCTCTTGAACATATCTGAGGTCTGCAGAGTTGGCATAAAAAAATTGAGCAGGCCAAAAAGTGTTGATATACGTTACAGTGTAGAACATTTTTAATTTAGGCTATTTGTTCTCTGAAAGGTGATGGCCTGAATTGCTCTTACCATAAAGAAAATTGCTAGTATAGAAGTGTTCTCCTGTGACTAAGCCCAGACATCTTAAATGAATATACTAAAAGGATTTTTGCTGCTCTGTATCTGATCTTTCCATTCCTCCTTCAAATGATGCAGGTAAACTTCAACAAGCACTGTAGTTATGCTCTTAAGCAATGCTAGACAGAAGAACTGTTACAGAACAGATAAAACCATTTCTTCAGAAAATATTAAATCACCTGGCAAAGAGAAGCCTGCTGAATGCCTTCACATTGAGTCACACAATGTTCTGGACTTCCAAAACTGTTCTAGATGGTATGCATTTATATAATTACATATAAAATGAGCACATGTGAATGCACACACATGTAAATAGGAAAAGAGAATTGCTGAAAGCTTGTAAGAGAACAATGAGCTTCATCATTAGAAGTCAACAGGTCCAGGAGCCCTCTAAGTCCTTCAGTAAAAATTTATTTTGGAACATTGGCTTTCAGTGCCCAGAATACCAACCAGTTTTAAGTAAACTGACTGCCAGTAACATCTGTTTCCCACCTTTTACTGTTTGCTATGCACAAAATGAGACTGAGGTTTTATCTTCTGAGGAGCTTGGTGTGAATCTCTCGACATTGTCTTTAGTGTACATGTAACTTTTCTAAAAATGCCTTTAGTGAACACTGGATATACCTGTGTGGCTGCTGGAAAATAACATGTCAAGTATTATATGATGTAGCAGTTTACCTCTTTTCGGTGAGTCTTGTCAAACCCAGGATTATAGCTTAAGGAAATCAACAATCACATTTACTCCTGTAAAGACAAAAATACAGAGCACTGTGAAAAGCAGCCTATGTGTTTGAAGTGGTTGAGGGCACAAGCTTAGAGTAACAACTCCCACCTGATGATCTCTTGTGTAGTACTGTCTCCCTCTGGCACAGATCGGTAGGTGCATTTCTAGCCCAGTAAGTCACCAGCCCTGCAGGGCAGCGACCCAACACCTGGCTGTCCCCTTACTTCTCTGAGGGCATCTTCTCTGGGGCAGTCTCACAGGCCGTAAAGTAGAATGAGCTCATTCTGCAGGAGCTTTCACAAGTCCCCCAAAACACCAGTGCTTTTGGCTTGTGAAGCTTGAGTCGCCTTTGCCTCTATGTGAGGAAGAAGTGCTGTCCAAAGATACATTATTAATTATGAGTTAGGGTGACATTCTCTACAGCTTTTTGGAGGCAGTGTCTACTGCAGGTAACTTTCTTCACTTGAGAGGGTCATTAGTCCATTTGCTGGTGAACTTTATTTTTCCCTTTCAGTTCAGCCATTTGTGTCAACCACAGCCCCATCTTTCAGCATCCAATTATACATAAACGTCTTTCTCACCCATGTTGTCAGCTATAAAAGAACAAAATGCATTAGGGACATGCTGTTCCTTTGTATTACCTCTGATTCTTTAAATAGAGAGGTACTCTGGAAAACAGTTAAAGAAAACCCCTGTATATCTCTACCCACTGACTTGGCTATCCACTGCTAAATATTTTGTATCTTGGATATAGAAAAGGTAGAGTATAGATTTATGCTGAGAAACCCCTCAGCTAAATGGTGCTACTTCAGAAACTGTCTCAATATTAAACTCTTAATAATGTGAGTTATTCACTTTGAAAATGCAGATTTAATTTTGATGTAGATTTACAGTTCATTGACCTTTTGCCCTGGATTCAGACTGATCTTAAGAGGCAGCTTCTGTTCCAAAAGGATGGGAAAACTGGACTGGCACTGTTGGTTTCAGAGCATGAAAGAGTGGAGCAGGAGTTGCAAAGATCTGGGCCACCTGGACTCCAGCACACAGAATTCACAGACAATGCAGCCAAGTGTGAACATGTGTATGGATATTACTGAATCACATTTAAATAAGAATTCCAAAGGAACAACGTCTAGTTGAGAGACTCTGCATCAGTAGGGTTAGTAATGTCCACTGCTGTAATGGGCAGAATGGAGTTTTGAAGCAATATAGGTAATAAAAATAAAGCTATTCAACATCTGTTTGTAAGCCTAGGAGAAACTGCTCACAGCCAGTTTGCATATAGAACTGTAGCCTGTTAGATGTAATTAAAAGTAATTTGTTTATATTTGGAGGAGTGAGGTCTGATCCCTATTTTGTTATATGCATGTTTTGATCAGATAGTGTTATAGTTACAGGTGGTATACCTGTCAGTGCTGTAAAAAAAAATCATCAGTGTAACTGAATGTGGAATTGGACATGAGGTCTCTGGTGTTACCTTTGCTCTTAGGTCAGCCATTTTGCACAGGGACAGTGAGAGAGGCTTTCAGGGACAGCGAGAGAGTCTTTCCTCTTCCCCTGTCACAGATTTGGAAGGCTGTCTGAGGGCACTGTGAACCTGAATGTTGTCAGTGGTCATTGTTCTCCTGCAGTTATCATGTCCATTATGAAATGCAATTTATCAAGCCATTGTGCTAGCCAGAAAACCAAGAAATCTCTTGTAGAAAACAAGAGAGAAAATGAGGCTTTAGCTTTTTTTGTGTGTTTTTTTTCCAAAGTTAATAAAATTTCTTCTGGGCCCCCAGGACAAGTGTTAATGTGATGTCTAGGGTGTTTTCTGGAGAGACACCCAGTCTCAAGTCTCTGTTTTGGAAGAGTCTAAAGAAGTTCTTCCCTGTGAGTACCCTTCTTCCTGGACTGTTGGCTATTGTGGGTTTCTCTTTCTCTTGCTTCTAAGATTGCTTCCCTGAAATCCATGCAGTCCAAAGAGTCCTGCCTGATGAGTTGCTACTTCCTCTTTGTTGTGAAGACAAATCTTTCTTAAACAGCTGTTTAATTATATTGTGCAAAAGCACAAGCTTTCAGAAAAGGTGATTATATTACATTTCAGAATAAACCCATTCACATGAGTTAAATGGTTAGGGCTGTGTTAATGTTCTAAGCAGTGTTGTGACTCATGGAAGAAGTCAGTAATTCCCATGTCAAACAGCTTTCCGTGGCCTTCCTTCAGGCTGCTTCATTTTACCTCAAATTGCAATGTGAGGGAGACCAGGACAGCAAGACAAAAAAGTGAAGATTTTTTACATTCTCATGGGCATGGTATGCTGGTCTGCAGCTGCTGGACAGCGCTCCCTCCACATGGAGCTCTGGATGGCATCCACAGTGTGCTGGTGGAAACCTGGGAAATCTTTGGCTACCTTTGTTCTAAAGGTTTGGGCAGACATCAAAAAGGTCAGCTGGAGTACTGTGATGGTGTGGTGGCTGGTTAGAGAAGAGATGGATGAAGTGAAGATCTGAGATAGGCTAAGCAGGCATCATTGTTCAAGTGGGAAAAAAGTGATCAGTCTAGTCTGAGCTGGGGTGGTTGTGGATGGGTCATCTGTTATGGGCTGGAGGAGGTCAGGGCAGAGACATGCCAGAGGGAGTGGGGCTTGAGGGACATATGGGTGGAGAGATGTTTTGGGAGAAAATTAAAGGTCTTGTCTTGGTGGCACAGGATGTCTTTGGCACTTGGGAATCTTGAGGAGATGTGATGTCCGAATCTAGTGACTTCTGTCCAGATCTTAGAGCTGCACAACAAAAATGTATCTTACCACTCAGTGCTGCTGCAACAGGAATTGACTCGATGGTATTCTGTGCACAAAGTTTTAATAATGTATCCACTGCTGCCTAAAGTCACCTGATAGTCTGTGCTTGTCTCTCTTTCATTAATGAGCCCATCACAATAGCAGAGGACTCCGTCTACATATTATAATTAAACATTTGGAAGGGAGAGAGAAGTATCTAATATTTGTCTAGACGAAGATCACTAACCGCCTGTTTTCTGAGGAAAGCTTTGACAGAAGAGAGGCGAAGGTATTCTCCCCAAAACCAAAATTGCAACAAAAAAACACCAAAGCAAAACAAGTAACCGCCAGGAATCAAAATTGTTCTAATAGGGAGATACTACTGGTATAACTGGTTTTGGTATAACTTCTATGATAACTTCTGTGATAACTTTGTTGAATGGCAGCATGGACTTCTAGGCTGCCATCCCAATTAGAATATTGCCAGGAGATGGTTCACACGCTATGGTAGCTCTGTGAGTCTGGTGCCTGGGCACCATTTAACCTTAATGGTAGTTTTTTCTTTCACGTGTGACCTCGTATAAATGTTTTCTTTCACATGTGACCTCGTATAAATGTTGTTTATTAATTTTTAATTATTAAAATTTATTTATTTTAAATTTTATTTGGTGTAACAGTTTCTTTGATACACTCTGGCATTTTTTTCATTTCATTGTGTCAGAGCTTTTACTACTCTAGTCCTTCAGGTGAACTTGGACTGAGCAAAAGAACTGGGGCTTTGTTCTCACACCATTAGTGGGTTAAAAACTACGTGCTTGATAGATATTATTTAAGGCTTACACTCAAAACAAGAGTTGTTTAAGTCTTAAAGATAATATATTTAAAATGTCATAATTTTAAGTTAGATTCTGCGCATCCTGGTGTTAGAGATATCAGTCTTTTTCTTTCAGGTTTATGAAAGTGAAATACAAAATGATCAATAACAGAAAAACTAGTGGGACTGATGAGTGTTACACTTAACCAGAAAGGGTGTCTGTTTGCAGATACACATTAATTAGAACAGCTGATGCACATACAGATCTCTTCTGGCCCTCTGGCATTTTAGTGGCTTAGAGACTATAACCATAGAGTTCAAAGAGTTCAATAATGAACTATCTTCAAAGAAGGGAACCTTTTTCATGGGTTCCACTGCATTTATACAAGAGGCTATTTTTAGATGAAGGATTTTTTTTGCCCCTTTGGCGCTATAAGACATCTGTGACCTCACCTTAGGTTTGAAAAATCTGCTATGCTGGAAGTAACTCCTTTAAGGCCATTCTTTCATGTTTGCTTTATTGTTATTTTTCATTTGGTTGCAAATATCTGCAGATCTGTAGATAGTTTAAAAATGAAAAGGGCTCTGTATTTCTGTAGGTCACATGTAAAGTCTTGTCAGAGAGTACTGTTTTCCTGCATGGTTGCTGCAGATGGTTGCCCATCAAAGGATGACCTTTAATCACCTGATTTTTTTTGTATATCACTTCTCATCATTGAAGAAATAGAAGCATTTTATTTCAAAATATAATGAATGATCTCTTAAAATACAAAACAGTGTTTTATGATACAACAGTAAAAGCTTGGTATCATTTTGTACTTCTAGCCCCAGTGCAGAAATGTGAAATGCATACATGCAGTCCAGTAGTCCAAATTCAGAACTCCCCACTCCATATGTTAGAATGCAAGTCTTGCATCTGGAAGGACTCTACTGACATCAGTGAGATAAAGATCTGGATTTTTTTAGATAGGCAATGGGCAAAAGGCTATTCAAATTTTCTGAAAATTTTCCCACATTTTATTTGTAATTCAATAGAAATAAGTGACTGGGCCTTGATACATTCTCTTGTGGTTAAGGGGCTAACAGGGATCAAAACAGCTGGCATTGTATCTCCTGCACAGCCCTTGGCTATTTTAGCAGTAGCTGGGCTCGCCAGTGCTGCTCCTCCAAATGGCTTGTTCCTAACTCTCCCTGATAACTGTTCAACAGTTCTTGATTGCTGAAGGGAGTAGTGGCAGGGCATCGGTGCAACGTACAAGATTTGCATCACTTGGAGATGTCAGCAGTGCTTCTTGCCACCACACCCTTTGGTTCATCTGCCACTCTCCCTGTCACAGGATTTTTGTTTTTCACCTGTTCTTTTGGCATAGGATCACTGAGGAAGGTCTGCTTCCTGTGAAAAATGGGAGAATCTTTTGTATGTTTGTACATATACTTGCTGTATTCCCATCTGCAGGTTGGGTGAGCCATCTGCTGGCATCTTTCCTCCAGTTTTGGTTAGTGTTATTCCCCCTCTCCTTGCCCTTTTGAACAGTTGAAGAGGTATTGCCATTACTAAATATGGGATCAAAACAGGATACATTTAAGTGTGTGGATTTCTTGGTACTTTTTGGTCACAGTTCACAGCCTGCTTCTACCAGCTGCTAAGTATCTTCAATCTTTCTTCCTCACTCTGAAGTAGAGCTGTTCTTTGTCTATTCCAAGTGTTATCTGAACTGATTAGTATCTGACAGTGTAGGTATATCTTCTTTTCTACTACCAGCATGCATGCCATGGGCAGGAAAAAATCATGGCATAAATGTGTGACACAAAAAGTACCTTCATGCTGCCTATCACAGGATTAAGAGTACATCAGGGAAGAGCCTTCTGTGCATCTTCTCTAACCTCCCTCCAAACTTTTCCTGCTTGCCCACTCAAAAATTCACTTGGCAACTGACTTGTATGCTAATGGGAAGTTACTGAGAATTGGATTTTCTGTTTATTTGAAAAATTCACTTCAACAAGAGAAATATTTCAAGGACAAAATTCTGGGAAAATGTTTCATGTAAATCAGAACTTACCATAGTCAATTTGAGATTGTGGTTGTATTTTGATAAAAATGTTCACCTGATTTACTGCTTCTTCAAAAGGCTTTATTTCTAATACATTAATATCTTCTAATAGCTGGGAGGATCTAGCTGAAAAATTTCTCAGTGTCTGGTATTGCTAACCTCACTTCATGCTGCAGTGCGGAGGTCCAAAGGCATGTTACCATAGAGATACCCACAGTAGTTTTAAACCAACTTTAGGTTACTAAAGCTCGAGTGCTAATGATTACTGCAACATCAGCTGGGGAATGCACACTGTCAGGCTGGGTATGTGCTTCAGCAGCTGACCGCACTGACTACACCTAACTACAGCCCAGTGATGTTCCTTTTTGAGGCTGGAAGCATAGGACTGAGACCTTTCAGCTCTTCTGAGACACAGCCACTCTTGTACTAGGGGACCTGACCGGGTGCATAAGCACTTCAGTTGTGCCACTTTTATAAAGGAGAAGTAGATGTCCTTTAACAACTCGATCAGATCTACAAAGGCCCAGTGTCTTCCCAAGTGGAATTTCAGTGCTTGCTGCTCTTCTTCCTTGTTTGGTAACTGACAGGGTTTTTTTTTACTTTTTGTGATGATGTGTTTCACATCTTGGGTAGAGGTTGCACTCTTAGATCAATATTCATTGTCATGAGTGGTTATTTACTTATCTCATCATCAGCCATAACATCTCCTATGTAGTTACAGATTTGGCTCCACTGTGTGTTTAATGCCTGCAGATGTGTTGAGTGAGCATGTACGGAAATGGAAGTTTACTCCCTTTTGAAGAAAAAGATGAAGTGGAGCACTACGGTGAAGAACTTAGCGATCAATCCTTAAATAAATATGGTTTCTGATTTGGGTTGCTTCTGATCCCAGATCAGTCAATAGAAATTAGGCAAGGTGGACGAGTATGCTGTTGCTGGTTCTGTTGTCATTTGGTGGAGAACCTACTCATACGAGGAAGCGCATGAATGAAATGAAATGTTTTCCTGGTATTGCTGGCAGTGATAGAAAGGTAAAGTGTATGACGGCGGGTCGTGTATGTCCTGCTGTACGTATAAATTCATGAAGACTACTGTGCCACTTCGTGCTGTGCACATTTCAGTGGGAAGGAATAATCTCAGGCAGGAACACTTGCAAGTCTACCTGTCAGGAGCAACACAGACAATCATTAAACCAAGCCATCTTAAATAAGATGGGCACTCTTGCAGCTATTTTGTTTTCTCAGAATCAGTCTGTAAAGTAGTAGTAAAGCATACTTATAAATCCTTTTGAAGTAGAGTGTATTTATTCTATTTGTACAGTCACAGCCTCTTCATTAGTCTTCCAAGGATAATAGAATAATTTGTGGTGGGTACCAGTGAAATTACTGTGTTCATAGTATCATCTAGTTACTTGAAACTGTGTAAACACTGTGCAAACCTGTGTCTCAACCTGTGTAAAGTGCTTCACTACTACTTTACAGTCTGATTCTGAGCCCTCCCCAGAGAACACTGGCTGCAGAGACAGTTTCTGCTTTGGGATGAGGATTCCTGCAGCACTGCAGAGGTTGTCTGAGTGTGACCAAATGGGAGTGAACTCCCTTGGCTGGAAAGGTAGTTTTCAACCCACAGATGAATATCCCACTCCCAAGAAAAATGGGACCTGTGCCTAGACTTGCTTTTAGTTTGCCTTTGTAAACTTCCTAATATATATTTCTTAGCTTACTCAGGGTAAGTGTTTTGAGGCAATCATATTTTGAATGTGGTAAGAGTGACTGAATAATTTAAAAATACCTCTGCATACATCATGATTGAAATTAAAATACAAGATTAGAGAATTACTTCTTTTAATTTTTATTTTTAATGGTGAAATATATTTTTGGGTCTATTTTAATGAAGCAAAATATAAAAAACCAAAACAGTTAATGCACATATATTTCAGTGAAACTTTTATGGGACAAACTGTATCTACAAGTATATGTGTGACTCTACTGTAAGCTGCAAGAGGAAATGAAGCTCAAGAAACTTCTAAAACATGAAATATTAAGCATAAGCCAGCACTTCAGACTTTTATGGGGTAATGGGATTTTCTCAACATTTTGTTTGTATTCAGGACACTTTTTTTAAAAAATTTGATGCTGAAATGGGTCAGCAGTGCATGCTTCTTTAAACTCCCTGTAGTTCTCATCACTAGCAAAATGTCTTTTCACCTTCTTTCTCATCTTACTGCTAACTTTTATGGGTGCTCTTTTCCTGAGACCTCCACTTGTCTTTTAGGGTACAGAAGGCAAATCCCAATCTCAGAACAGATCTATCTGCCTGGTAAGTCCACCATGCTGACTGTAAAATTGCCTTTAAGTCTACCAGAGCTGTTGTCTCTGACCTGCTGCAGATTCATACCTACTGCAGTGGTGTGTCAAGGCTGCTTGTCTTTTAGAGTACACAAGGCAAATTCCCATTTCAGAACAGATCTCTCTGCATGGTAAGTCCACCATGCTGACTGTAAAATTGCCTTTAAGACTATCAAAGCTGTTCTCTCAGACCTACTGTGGATTCAGGATATGTTGATTCACACCAGCTTTGAAAATATGACTCTATCTACCTAGAGGACTTAAAAATGGCTTTGCTTTATTTTTAATGAAAATTTTCTGAATAATCTGTATCTTTTACACGACAGTCTCTATGAAAAACAGAATGACTGCAAATTACAAAATGTGGCAGGCTGTGGTGTGCTTCTCAGCTATATATAAAAAAGGAGGTAGTGTTCCATGGTGCACATAGCATGAGTTCCCAGCAACAATACAAAAATAAGAGCAGTTTTTGGAGGATTAAATAGTAAAAAATTACTTCTGTGTATTTTGGAAATATCTAAGGCCTTCCATAGGGAAAGGATGTGGTAGGTGTCACATGCTCTTATGCTGGTCTGGTACATATTATTCTGTGTTGACCATTCTCAGAAATACAATGTTAGTTTGGTGGCTTGATATGACCCTGTGCAGCTGTTATGTCTTTGCAATCCTGACCTTCATTGAAGCCTGACTTAGCAAAGTATTTAAGGGCATGAGTAGAACCATCCAGCTTGACTGGAAAAACCAGAGCACTGATTTGACTTAACATTTTCGCAGGGTCATTGCACTCAGAAGAAGCCTAAAACAGCCTTGGGGGGGTTATGACCTGTGTCTGGCAGCAAAATTTGGAGCAGTTGGTTAGTTCCATGCCATTGAGGTCTGAAAGGGAAAAGTGGGATTTCTCCAAGAATTCGTATGTGCAAACAATTTCATTGTTTTAGTAATTTTACATGGCTCTGAAGACTTGAGGTATAAATTCTGTAAGGAGTAGTAGTAATATATCTGCAGTGCCATAACTGAAAGGAAATGGGGTGCTCTTGTGGAAGTCAGTGTGAGGATCCAGCAATCTGCGTGACCACTTCATCACAGGGTTTCTGCAGGTGGGACCAGTGAGCAAGTCAGAGTGTTCTACATGTGCCCAGAAATGAAGTTTTTGTGTTTCTTTACTGTGACAATTACAGACATGTTATTACAGAGGAGGAGGCCTCCCAGCCCAGCGTTTCTTATTTGCTTTTGGGAAAGCATTTTATCTCCAACAGTAACTTGCTGTGTGAAGTAAAATGTAATTTCTGGAGTCTTGGGTCAGAGAGCTGGCCCTTGCAATGGATGGAAGCCACCTCCTGTACCTCCTTTGGTTTCATCAAAGCCTTGAAAAAGTTTACTTCTGGTCTTCTCTGATTTTCTGATGGGAGTCCTAAGCTGTCATCTATGCTTTTTCTGTTGTATTCAGCTAAGAAGCTTCTAACAGATAGCAACATAGCTCTTTGTATTGTTTGAATTTCACCTCATTTCTATGAGTCCTGCAGTCAAGGTTCTCTGCTACCCTACCTACCTTGCAGTTGTTTTTTTTCCTCCAGTTTTTTTAATAGCTTTGCCTGTGGCATTCGAACAAACCATTTTCAGCAGTCTTGAACAGGACAGGTTTGATAAATTTCCTTTCTCTCTAAAATCACGTTAATATTTCTACATGTTTTTTTACATTTTTAATGTATTTTTATAAATATTTAAATATCGTTTTATCTGCACTCATTTTAGAGTGACCCTATACATTTTATGAAATGATATTGAATTGCATCTTCTGTTCAATATAACTCAATGTTTTTGTTCTTCCATAGAACTCTGTCACAGAGTGACACGTGAGCGCCGCGTGAGTGGCCTGAATGGCCAGATCACTTCACCTGCTCTCTTGGCAGCTCATTTCCCCCTGTTTATGCCAATCAAATATTTCTTAACTTCTTTGAAAACTGAATGGGACCCAGTAAGAAACTTATAGAATTTACTGTTTCCTGCCTTGTGACATGCACTTGTAATAAGTAGAATATTAACAGGAAATACAACATATTTCCCTGCAGAGTCCCTCCAAAGACAGCTGTAAAATAAAGAGATATATGAGAGAGATATATAACAGAAAACTCAGTAATGTATTTTCCTGTTGTAATCTCATGGAGTGTAGTGTAACAGTGTGAATAATTTATGCATAAGCAGTTATTAATTGGAGTTTTACATGATACAGGGTCTAATCCACTGAAGACATCATGTCTTATAAAATCTGTGTTGGTGAAAATGTTTGTCTGTGAATTGAAACTAAAACATTTTATGACTTTCAGAGACTGGATTTCTTAATAATGGTGGTTGGAGAGTGTCAGGCTTTTAAATGTCCATGTGATTTCTTGGAGAGGAGATTAATACTCTTCCACAGTTCATGATACATATATAGTTCCTGTTGTCTAAGAAGGGCTTAATTCAGTGAAGTCCTGAACATTTGGGCTATGCTGCCTTTAACTGTATAAAAAGCCCTTTTTATCTCCAGAAATACTGCTCATAAAATAGAATTAAACAATTTCTGAGCTGAGTTCAGGTTCTGCAATATAAGGTGCATTGAAACTAGGCAACTGCAACTCTTCTTTGGGGAGAGAAAGTTTGGCAGTTAACACTGCACACAGCAGGCAGAACTTCCGCTTTTAATTCTTAAGGGTGGAAGTTCATGCTGTGCATCTGCAGAAGCCACGGGAGAAGATTGATTGCCAAGACATTTGCAAGAAGGTTGTGCTTCACTGTCTGTGGAGAACATAACAGTGCAATTTTTTTATCTTCTCAGTAATGTGTTGATAGTTAAGTTGCATAATTGCATCCTAATGATGGACAATCCTAATGGTGGACAAAAATGACTACACTGTGTTCAAAGAGACATCATAAAAAGTGAATTAGCAGTAAGAGGTCTCTGTAGAACATTTGCATGACTCCTGTAATGCTGGGTCTGAACTGTGGCACCTAATTTGATGCTGCTTCTCCCTGGTAAGGCTGGAACAAAATGTCCAAAAGAAGACTTTTTCCAGAAAGCTCTTAATTTCAAACACATGCACTGTGTAACTAGTGATGAGTAATACCAAAATTATTATTGCTTATTGCATAAATAATAATTTTCACTGGTGCAGCAGACCAGGTAAAGGTCTATGGTATGCCTTTTTCCCCTGCTTTTGCAGAGCTTATTTGGATTGCAACTGTAATGCAAAAGTTAAATCCTAAAATCAGATGCTGATCCTACCTGCATTTACATGAATGGAATAATAGCAGCGAAATTTTCGTGACTGCATTCAAGTTTGTAAGACTGAGTAACGGAGTTTCATCAGAGCATTTCTCGCTTCAGCGAGGTTTGGATTTTTCAGGTACATCCAACACCTGCTGCTCTGTTCCTCTGAGTCAGAGCTTCCCCTTTCTGCAGCACTTCATGTATGTCACTTATACCTACCTTGTATAGATACTCCTTCTACTCTTCCTCACTCTTCATCTGTATTTGGGTAGGGTTTATAGGATCAGTCAGCCTGTGTGCCCTGTTATAAAAGTGAGAGGTGATCTTTGTCTTTGAGAATCGTAAAGTAAGTGAAACAAGCTTTGTAAACACTTTAGTCTTGAATGACAAAATACAGAGGGTGGAAATTCTGGGTTTGGGTAACTTCTATGTGGCTTAGTTTGATGACTCACAAGTGGGCAAGGCACTGTGCATATCCCAGAAGGTGATACCCAGATATCAGTCTTGGAGTATTTGAGACATGACTGCTGCTGTCTGGATTAGCTGCAGTGGCTTTGTGAAAACTAAAATAGAAACTTGAACTGTATTAAAAGTGATCATGAATTATTCAGTCAGTATGAGAGCCTTGGAGCTGTTTATTTTTATGAGAATTTGGCTTTGATTTTCGTTGTCTGCACAATTTTTAGTGTGAGACATGGCACAGACTTTCATGTTGATATTTGTAGTTTCGCAATAACAGACTGTTAAGCTGGAGGCTTTGTTACAGGAGACAGCATTACTCGTGCTACTTGAGATGGTAGGGTCTGCTCTGGGAATAATTCTATTTGTGGGTTTCTAACTAAAGGATCAATGGCAAAATAGTTAATTTTGACATATATTTAAATGCTATTTTTGGATTTTAAAATCAATGTTAAACTGTAATGGGAAAAGTGTCCATAGTTGTCTGTTTCCTGAAAACTTGGGAAGATTTAATTTTTGTTTTATTGGTGTTTGTACTGTCTATTTGCAATCTGGAGTGTTGTTGGATTTTGTACTTTTGTGGGGGTTTGGGGATTTTTTCAATAGAGTTCCTAGGCATAATTCTAAGACATATCTTATGGATGCCAAAGTTTTAATCAAAAGCCAAACTAGCTGTTTTCAGCTGTCTGTTCCCAAATTCAACAGTCAAGACAGAAGTGCTTGCAAAACAAACACTGTCTGACAGTATGAAGGAGCAGGGAGGAGAGAACATCATGTTTTCTAAGGATATACACCTGTCCTTTACGTACAATACCATGTTCTTTGCTGGAGTTTATTTTGGTATTTTTGTAAAATGCAGATCAAAGTTCAGTGCTGAGTTTTTTTCTAACTGCAAGACAATTCAGAAAACTTCAGTAAATGACTCACTCTCATCAGAACATGCTTGTTCTGGTTTTGTTGTGGTTTCTTTGGCTTCTTTTCTTCTTTGCTCCAGCAAGAGGAATATAGTGTTTTATAGAGGTTGTATTCTGAGATAGTGTGTAGGTGGCTTTCAGGAGCTGGCAAAAGAAGATAGGAATAGACCTCCTTGAACCAGGAAAAAATTCCTTCCAGCAATGCCCACCAAGAGAAGAAGCAAGAGGAGGTAATACAAAGCCAAAGCTCTAATGGTGATGTCCATCACACATCTCTGAAGAAGCAGCCTGGTAACCCCTGCAGTCTGGGGTTGATGTTGAAAGCTAGCAGTACCTACAGTGAATAGTGATGGAGAAATGGTAGAAAAAAACCACAGGTTTTTTTGGTTTTGCATGGCCTGATTTTTGGTAGCGGGGGGGGAGGGGGGCAGGCCACAGAGGTGGCTTCTCTGAGAAGCTGCTGGAAGCTTCCACAATGTCCAGCAGAGCCAATCCCTGATGGCTCTGAAGATGGACATGCTGCTGGCCAAGGCTGGGCCAATTAGAGATGGCGGTAATGCCTCTGTGATAACATATTTAAGAAGAAATCAAGACAAAAGTAGTGGCACAGTTTTAATTCCAGACAAAGAAGAGGAAGAGGTGAGAACATGTGAGGGAAACATGGGGGCACCAAGGTCAGTGGAGAAGGAGGGGGAGGAGGAGCTCCAGGCACCAGAGCCGAGGTTCCTCTGCAGGCTGTGGCAAAGACCATGGTGAAGCAGCTGTACCCCCACAGCCCATGGGGATCCACGAGGGATGCAGAGATCCACCCACAGCCCGTGGGGGAGGTGTCCACGCCAGAGTGGATGGATGCCTGGAGAAGGCTGTGATCCAGTGGGAGACCCCGTGGAGTCTGCTTGCTTCCAGGCTGGAGCAGCCTGTCCATGGAGGACTGCACCTGTGGAAGAGTGATCCATGCCACAGCAGCTTTGGGAGGACTATTCACCCGTGGGAGGNCCCTGTCTCCCTGTGCTGTCAGTGGGAAGGAGGGAGGCGTTGGGCGAAAAAGGTGGTTTTTAAGAGCTTATTTTTACTTCTTATTATCCTCCTCTGATTTTGTTGGTCATAAACTCAGTATCTATAAGTTGAGACTATTTTGCCCTTGAAGTGTTTTCTCCCAGTCCTTATCTCAGCTCATGAACCCTTCATGAAATTTTCTCTCCTCTGTCCAGCTGTGGCAGGGGAGGGTGAGTGAATGTCTTTCATAGGGGCCAGGTGTTTGGCCCGTGTCAAACCATGACACCACAGCACATACCTTGATTCAAAATTTTTTTCCCTTTTAACCTTTGTAGTAGAGTCCATAGTTACCTACCTTCATGTGCACTTGCACACCAGGATTTCAGGTGCTGCTTCTGACTGCTCTCAGACTGTTGAGGGGCATAATCTTAGTGATTTTGTTTACTTTCAGTGAAACGCTATATATTTTAGGCTAAACAGAAGCCAGGACAACTACATTTCTCAGGTTATGTACTACTGCAAGAGTAGCATTAAATTAATTGAGTATGCATGTAACTCAGGTGTATGCAGGCAACTTGTGGATGCTTTTTCTTAAGAAGTGTTTGGACAGCAAAGTAAATTTTACGTTTTAAAATGATGGATTGCAGACTAGCAGTATGCTTCACAAGTTACGGGTATTTACCTAGGCCAAGAGGTGATGGAAGACTATCATGGCTATTTAGCTAGTATCTTCCTGCAATATTATGTTCTAGCTGTTTCTGTTCATGTCTCTGTGGTCATATTACCTGAAATTTCCAGTACTGAAACTCACTTACTGGGGTTTTTGTATCAATTTTAATAGCCATGCCCAAGAATTGATCTACTGTATTGAACCATAAGTCTGTCTGCCTGTTACCTTGTCTTGGGCAAGTGTAAGGAACCTTGGGCAACAGAGAGAAAGGAGGGCAGATGGAGAGGGATCACTCCCTGGGCCGCTTTTAACTTATTACTGAAGGGCTTGTGAGTCGAGGTTATGTTCCTGCTGATGTGCTCTGCAGCAACACAGGAGCCTACCTTTGGTAAGTTTTGTTCAACTGCTTTTTAACAATGGCCCTTCCAGTGGCCTGCTCTAAGTGCAAGCATCATATTTCCTGTATCGGAAATACTCTTGGTGAGTCATTCTTCATTCTGCTCTACACTACTCCTGATTTCAGAGATGCCTATTCCTGGAAGAAGCAGCCTAGTCTTTTCAGTTATCCAAAGATATCTCGAAATTTCCTGATTATTCTTGTTGCTTTCTCTTTAATTTTTTCTGGGTTTTGTTAATTTATCTCAAGGAAAACAAAAGATTATGTACAACTTTGAAAGTGTTTGTTCACCATCAATTTATGTGGTAGTATAAAGTTCTTTTGTTTGGATCTTTGTTCCTTATCCTCACACTGGTTGCTTTTTTGACTACCTCAAACATACAAAGACGAAAATAAGGTTAATTTTTATATCTTCCTGGATCTAGAGTCTTGGATTTTGCTCTCTCCCAGACACCAGTGCATGCACCCTGTATTTTTGAAACAGCTCACTCTCAGTTGGTGTGTTTTTCCCGGAGGTTGAGGTAAAGACATTTGATCTTATTCCCCAGTAATGTGTGTGACTCATGCTTCTGCAAAGTTGAGAATGAACAGTAATGACAGATGGATTTACAGAAAGAAGTCTCACCATGCCAAGGTCCGTAAGTATGGACGTATTCTGTTCAGTTTGACAGATGTTTGGAAAAGTTTGTCTCCCCTCACCTCTTCACACTGCAAGGACATTAACATAAGTTACCTACCATGCATATTTAGTGAACTGAAATTCGTGTGCTAACAAAATAAATATACTCTCAGAGAAACTTCTATTGATAAAGTCAGAAGTATTCAAAGTAAACTTCATGCATTCTGTAGTTGGTTTTCATTCCAAAAATCTAACACAGTAGTTTGGAAATTAAAGCACTTGTCCAGTAAATGGATTTTAATTCCTTTCTTGTCCGTACAGGCTGGAATGTGATTGCTGAGCAGCAGCCATGCTGACAAGGGATAGGCAAAGCCGTGGCTGACCTGATCAAGCATTGCAATAGCACCGCTTGGAGGGACTAGATGGCCTTCAGGGGTCCCTTCAAGCCAAAACTTTTTGATTCTTTATTGATTGGTGTTTCACTGAACACCTCAAGCCATCAGCCAGGCCCTTCTTTTTATTCAGATTCTGAATATCTGGGGGAAGAGGAGGAAGTTTCCCAGTGCTGTGAGTTTTGAGACACTGGACATGGTCAGTGAAGAGAGGGATGATCTTAATTTACATGCCCTGCTGCTTTGGGAGCAGAAAAGCATAAGCTGAGATGAGCTATAAATGTCAGTGTTAGGGGGTGTAAGGGACAGTGTCACTCTGTGCTTGCCCCGGTTTTGCATTTTCCAGTTTTCCATCTACTTTTGGCCACTTCTGAAGACAGGATGTTGGGCCAGGATTGGTTGGTCTGACCGTTTTTTTTTTACTGTTCCTCACAGGATTTTTAAAAATGTGAATGTGGTTAGAAATCTCCCTAGAGATTTTTTGGGGTTTTTTGAGGAGCATCTTAATCAAATGTGTTCAACCAACTGTATCTTGGACACCAAATTTATTCTGTGCTGACTTCAAGAACCAGAATTTTAGTAGTGGTCCTAGTGGTAGATTGTGATCCTTGAATCCATGCAAGAAAAATCTGTGTGGTGAGAAACTGTGTGTAAAAACTGCAGGACAGCTTCCAGATGACGTTAAAGCCCTAATCTGTAAATAATAGGAATAAAAGGGATATGGACTACCTTCTATGGATTGAGGGCTTCTGAGCCTTTTGTAGCCTTGAAAGGTCTCAAAGTAGCTGCTGCTGTGAGCAGAATTGAGGACTGCTCAACAATGGTAGTTTGTATGCCAAATGTAGCACCATAGTGGCTGAACTAGTGTCTTTTCTGCTTGTTTGTTCTATTGTCCTATTATGATATGTCCTATTGTGATAATGTATTCACAAGGAAGCTGCTACCAAACTGTGAACAGAATGTAAAAGTCCTAAAATAATATTCTTTCTGAAGTTATCATTTTATATCAGATACACATTTATTACATTAGAGCTCATAGGATTATTTTACAAGTGTCAGCTTCCTTGTTCAAGAAGTCATCTAAAATCTCTATCACCTTGATGCTGGTATTTCTTTCTCAGTTTTTGTTTGCCTTTGGATGAATCATTAATTATGACCTGTTGGTGCTAATTGCCTTTTGTTTCCCTCTCTCTTCCCCATGTCTTTCAGAGGTTTAGCTGCATCCCCCTGGTTTGCTTGTCTTCCCTTACCACCGATTTTAAATTGAAACAGCAAGATTCTATGATCACTACTGCCTATAGTTGCTTAAAAATGGATGACTTATGTTCTGGGCAGGAGAAAAGGAGTGAGAAATAGAGAAGAAACAGATCTGTTGTTTTGACTAAACTGGTTATTTTTCTAATTTCTTATTTGAAATGCAAGTCAGGAAACCATATAGAGAGGAATGAGAATGAAGGAAGAAAGAAATCTTAACATCTGTTCCTGAAGCTGATTCTGAGACAGATCTTTTCAGCTTTGCACAAAAACTGTTGTTGTAGAAGTGGACTCTGAGAACCAAACACAAAATCCCCAAACAATTTAAACATTCAGTATGTTATCAACTGTGTAATTCCCAGAAGTCCAACTTTAGGCATTTCATCCTTACTTTGAAGTTTTTATGAAGACTTCTGCTTATCTCCAGAACTGCTGACCATCTTATCTCTACTAAGATATGAAGTCTTAGCACAAGGCTCACAGTGAAGAACGTGTGGAGTTCACAGCCAGAGGCATCTCTGTGGCAGGTTCCCAAGAGGAACCCAGTCAGGCTGGTATTCAGAGCACAGAAGAAATGAAGGGACTGCAGTGAGCTGGTGGATCTGATATATGATGTTCTATGCCTAGCCATGCTTGGTTCCAAATGCTTCACTCCCAAATGAGTGCTCTCCCACCAGGTGAAGGCAAGGTTGGTGGGGAAGAAGGAGATGCAGAAGGAAGTTAGGGCTTAAGGCTCCTTTTCAGATACAGGTTGCTGCAGAAAGGGAGCTCAAGGGTCATGGGTGAGAGTTCGCACCAGGAGCCAGATTCATCACCCAGGAGTGAAGGTAGTCATGGAAGGAAGGGCTCTTCTTCCTCTTGACTTTTTTCACTCCCTTATAAACTTCTAATTCTCTTGCATGCAGTGACATAGCTTTAACTGGGTACGTCGATGTGGTCTCATCCCATTTCTGCTTGTTTTCAGAGGCAGAAGAACCAGATGTAGGTTTATGAACTCTACCCTTGAGCTACATGCATGTACAAAGTATGGCAGAGCCTGCCAAATGTACATGTCTTGTGGATTTGGGGTCCAGTGTGTTGCCTACGGCTGTAGTAGTTTCATGCTGCACGCCTCAGCGTGTGTTGTCACACACGTTGTTAGCAGGCCACCACTTCCAAATGTGTGGTTTTTACCTGTGTATCTGATGGGTCAGGCTTCTGTTAGGGGTGCTTGCAGAGACTGCAGCCGCTGCATCCGCAGCAATGAAACTTATTTTTTCTAAGTGGTATGTGTGTTTGATCATCGTTTCCAGAAAAGAATGTTATGAAAATATCAAAATAGCATGACCTAGCATTAACTTCAGAGTTGAGCTATCCAACTATCTAACGGTCCTCTGGACTCCTTGGAAAAGTGGCAGCCTGCTAGCAAGAGGGGAGCAGCCTATGGAGCAGAGTGAGTTGGCAGCCCTCTAGTGGGGGCGAGGAAAATGAAGGGCACGAGCAGCTCAGGAAGCAGATGTAAAAGTCAGCGGGAAATCACAGCAAGGAGAATTTGACGGGAAAAAAAGTAACAACTACAACACCGAACAGAATTTGACAACAGAGGTGGCAGAGAGCAGTGCTTCCTGAAAGAGAGCTGTGACAGTAGCTGTAGTGGTGGGTGGAGAGGATAAAGAGGCAGTCAGTCAAATGAGTGAGGTAGGGAAAGATAGTGTCTGAAAAAGGTGGGGAAGTCAGGCCAAAATCCATCTAGCTCAGGACCAAGTCTCCACCAGTATGAGGATGTACTATAGGAGTGATTCACCCTACTTAGTCTCCGAGCCTTTGCCAGCTTATCATTTAGGGGCTTTTTGACTCAGAACTGATGAAAGCTCTTCAGTTTTCTCCCGTAAATCTGCCCTTTCTTTATAAACACAAATTGCTAAACAGGTCAAGCGATATTCTCTGTAACATTCAAAGCTGGCAAAGAAAGAGAGGGAGACTCCAAACACAGAAAGAGTGGCCAAGTGTTAAACTATACAGTAATGCCAGTGGATTGGATTTGAATGGACCAGAAGTGATAAAAAAGTAAAAGAGGAGAAAGGTTGTGATATAGTTTTACTAAAGAAGACAAGACAAATCAAAAAAGGGGAAGAACAGAGGAGTGTAACTTTGCTGAACAGTGGAAGGGGAGCTGGGCAGCCTGGTCTGGTGTGCTGTAGCAGGCAGAGGAGCAGGACACCAGCTCCAGGCCAAGGGCGTTTCAGAACAGCTCTTGGCCATGTGTTTCATAAGGGAATTTATGCAAGACTAAGGCCAGTGTTGAAGTCACACATGTTTGNNNNTGTTATTGGGCCAGGAAAAAAAAAAAAAAAAAGTAAAGGGACTTGAGGTTGAAAATTGTGGTACAATCAAATGTGGTAATAGCCAAGGGACAGGCTGAGGTGTCAATCTTCACCAGCAGTGTGGATAGAGGAAACTGAACTGGAGGGAAGCGCAAAAGAGCCCTGGCAAAGATGGGGAGATGGGGCCAGGAGAACACAAGGCTGTGGTGAAAGCTGGATCAAAAAGAGATTCCTGTTAACCTGCTTGCAAAACCAAAGGGACAGAGGTCTGAAAACACGACAGAGCTGAACGAAGGGATGCACCAGTGAAAGGGAAAGGGAAAAGGGCAAGGAGCCCACATGGCAAAAGGGCATCCAAAGGGACCTGGGCATCTGTGTGTTGCTTCTCAACTGGCACATCCATCATGGGCCTTTTCAGGAGACTGAACTCACCAACACCTTTGCCTCGCTGCTTGGTTGGCTATAGCTGCTGCTGTTGCTCTGAAGCAGCACAGAATTATTCAAGAATATGTTGCTGTCTAGTTAGTCAACACAATTACAGTAGCATGTTGGTAATTATTGATGATTCATAAACTGCAAGGGCTGTAAGCCTGCAACCATAATGGGGTGAAGACTTTTGTACTGGGGATTTAAAAGGTGGCAATTCAATGAAGTAGTAAGTGCATTTTGCTTAATGGCACTGCTACAATAGTAAGATAATTGATGATCACTGATTTACACAAAAGTATAAGATCTAAGAAAGCGCCATTGACTAATTATTTGTTTCATAGCTGATTCATGTGGAGATTGCTTAGGAGATTATAATTATACTGAAAATAATATTAGGAAGTTAAAAATATTAAAACTCTTTTTTTCATTGTTTTTAAGCTTTTATTATTTCTCGGTGGTTATTTCTTTCCTTTCAACACAGTGTCTCTTCCTCTGCTCACTGAAATTGGGGATTTTGTCACTGGCCTCTTTGGAATCAGGCTTGTCTCCGCATGCTTTACCAGAAAAGTAGCTCTGCTATGAGCTACTACACTAATTGATTTAGGTTGCAGATCTATTAGCAGTCCTTCCTGGCAGCCAGTCAAATAATGAGAGCTTTATTTAAATTGGAAATCATCAGCAATGTGGTATTCACTTAAGTGAGGAAATGAACAGAGGTATGGTCATGGTATCACTAATACGCAATGTCCGCATGGTCAGATTCTTCTGGGAGTTCAGAAGATGTGGAATTAGTTCCTCCAGGCCAGTGAGAGATCTGTAGGAGATTTGTGAACGCCAGGAATACATGTCATTATTTTTGCTGCTTCCTTTAGCTGAGTTTTGAAAGAGAAAAGTGAGTCAGTCACTCATACCCACAGCAATTTGGGCATATAAATCCAAGGGTCTGATTCAGGTTGTAAAACAAGACTCAGAACTTAAAGACCAGAAAGGAGGATGTCAGACATAGTTTTTGCTGTATCTAATGAGGTTTATTTATCCTTCCCATACTCAGGTTCACTACCAGTCTTAATTTGACAGTCCCATCTGTTTCCATCCATTGTATAAGTAATGAAGTTGAGCATTTTAGGGACTTAAAGGCTATACACAGCAATTTTTCAAATATAAAAGTACCTGTTGTGCATCCCTGTGTGGTTCTGACCCCATCATGTCTGCACTGAGCAGGATAGGGACAAGTTCACCTACATCAGGGGTCTCAGATTTTCTAATTTTCACCTAGCTTTCCTGCTGTTAGCGAAGGCAGGAGCACCCTGAAACTGGAAGGAAGAGAGGTAGAGAAGGAAAGACCCTGATTTTTTTGTCCTTCTATTCGAGCGTTTTCTATTCATGAGGCTGACACAGAAACAGCCGGGAGAAAAACTCTGAGTCAGAGTCTGAGTGAGTGGATTATTTTGTTGTTGTTGTTTTAAAATAAACAGGATAAGAAAAGTGGCTAATCTATAAAGTAATCACTGTAAAGGATTTGATAGACTTGCCTGCATTGATCTGTGTCTTGGACACAGTTATTCCATTTTTGACAATACAGAATAACTAACCCTGGATGTCCTGTGAAGTGACAAAAAGTGGAAGGCATTCATTTACAATGTGAGTTCCCTGATATTTCCCTGGCATTAATAAATGGATAATAAAATAAATATCTGTGTCCAAACATAGATGGATGTGTCTGTATTCCTTTGTTGAAGAATCTCAGGTTCTTGATCCACAAATTCTGAGACAGTTTGAGCTACGTATTGTCAAAAAATAAGCTTTTTCTCTGAGACTGACTGAAGTTTGTTGTGTAATCTTACAGATTTGTCTAATGAGATTACTTCAAAACATTTTTTTTATCGAAGTATATAATTATAAAAGATTTATTTAAGAGTTTCCTATTTAGTACCACTGGAGTGTGAATGTGCTGGGGGCTTTTTTTTTGGTGGAGGGAAGAGGAGTTATGAGCTTTCAGAGAAGTGTTTCATTAACTTACTCCTAACTCACGGTTGATGATGGGTGCTAACTTTCCTTTCTCTTCAGGTAGTCTTACTGGCTCTAAGCTACATTCTGCTACAGCAGGAACTCAAGTGGGAAGTGAAGCTTTTCTGTGAGAAAAGCAGAGGTTAACTGCACTTATATTGGGGGCAGTTTTTGCTTTGGAAAACAGTGGCAGGCTTTGTAGTTTAATCTTTTGGAGTGCTGCCCGTTACCACCTTCTGACGTACGTTGTTGGGCTGAGAAGAATCAATGCGCGATGGTGCATGAAAGTCCAACGTGTCAGTTGTAGCTATACATAATGCCACTGCCTCACATGCAGGCAAGGCTGTTAATGCTTAACACGGCATTGTGTTCTCTAAAGAAAAGAGTAGAATACAGGGAACTTCATCTGTTTTAAATGTTTATACACATTCCTTTGATAAATACATTTTTTAAGGATTAAGTGTTGCCTGTATAAAAGGCTCAAACTTATGAGTACCACAGAGCAAAATGCCACAGAAATAAGGCTCCAGGATTCCTGTGTGTTGGGGAATGGCCTTGGGAATCTGCCTACAATTGGGGTTTTGGTCAGATTACGTGTCTTGCAGGGTGATTGCTTTAACTCATGTATACCTGGGGCACCTGTGGTACCTGGGGTAACTGGTCACTAGGAAAGCAAAGAATCTGCCCTTTTGGAGACCAGTAACTTGCAACTGATTCTCCATAAGCATGAACATTTTAAGGGTTTAAAGACTCTTCTCGTTAAGTATGTGCACCTGTGTGAGGACTTAAGTATTGTTCTGTTGCTTAACAACCTTCTGTAGCTAATGATCTGAGGTGAAACAAACCAGTAGAGTACAGGAAAAGTGTACTGAAATGTATCAAGACACAAAAGGTATTAACGTAGTCCAGCTCCTAAGAAATATAACAAACAAAGCAGCCACAGCCCACGTCTACTGGCTTTCTTGCAGTAGGTTTAAATTATGATGTGCTCTCATGTCTTCTGAAAATGTCACGGCTCACATGGTAGTGATATTTTTACCTGAAAACTAAAGGCTGTGGTTCTGTGAAACAACTTTAAATCTGCAACCCAAACAAGTTCCCTTTTCTGAAAAGTCTCTTATTTCCTAATCAAATCCATTAAAACATTCTCATTTAGGATATGTCACAAGACCTTAATAAAAGTTCTGTATTACATTAGAACAAACAACTTTTGGCCAGAGATAAATAGCTTTCTGTAGTCTTCAGCAGAAACAAGTCCTTCTATGTAACCAAGGTTGGGGGAAAGAGGGAAATGTGTGTTTCTTGCTTCCTTATTTAAAACCCTACAGTTTTTAACTTACGGGCAAGTAAAACAAAAATAGGAATTTAGTAAATATGACCGTATAAGATACACTTCAAAGCAACTAAATTAGGCTGCTAGTCATATGCCAGTGTGGCTTTTAGCATCTTTCATGGTTCTGTTTGATCTTTAATTCTTGTATGTAAAATGCTATCTTGTTAAGAACCAGACTGAAAAAAAATATCTGCATTACTCTTCTTTAACAGGCTTCAACTACAGAAGTACAAGTTGGGCCCATGCGACTGACACAATACCCAATTCAGGTAAGATGCCCCTTCAGTTTTTGATAGAGCCAATCCAGTGTTGATAGGTGGAGAAATTAAGGTTCAACCTCTATAGTTAAGTATAATTTTTTAATTTCACTTGTACAAGGACTGTGAGATGGGTAATATATGTTTTGTGTATCTGATTGCTCAAGAAGAGATCTACAAGTAAATTAATTTGGTAAACAAGACATTTATATTTCCATTAACATTCCCTAATTCCTTTTATCTGTCCTGTAGTATAGGACAGGAATGTGTAAGACATGCATTAACTGGGGAAAGAGTTGCTTCTACGAATATTAAAAACAGTTCAGTTTTGATATACCAAAGCAGAGAGCTTCATGAAGTTTAGGTACGTGTTCAGTTTTGCTGGGTTTTGCACAGCAGGACAGAGAACTGTAACAGGACAGAGAACTGTGTTTCACAGACCACCAATCCAAGAAATCACATGACCTCCAACAAGACAGGTTGAACTTCAGCTTAAGGAGCAACAGCTCTTATCCATACCTGCTTCTTTTTCTGTACATTTTGTTCCTGCGACAGCATCAGATCTCAAGTGGGGTTTTTTTTCATCTTATAATGGATGTTGGAACTCTCAGATTATAGGAAATTAAATAATTTTAGCCTTTAGCATTGTTTTAGTGATACATAATTAATCTGAATTATTTTATGGGTCACTTAATTCTGTAAAACACAGCGACATTTAGTCACCAGTCACCCTTTGTGTGAAAAACGTATGTGTGGAAGAAATGCATCATGAAGCTTTACATGTTTATGTCTTTACATTCAGTCTTAATGATGACTCGAGCTGATGAAATTGCTTGTTTATATTGCAATAAGACTGTGGAGCAGTGGCTTCAGCAGTAGAACAGTCTTTGGTTTTGCAGGGAATTTCAACATAGAAGCGTGGAACTCGTCACAGAAGAATGTTTTTAAGTCATGTTCATCTTCAGAAAGATTATCAAGCAGATATTTAACAACTGCAAATACTTTCAGTGCTTTTGTCAGGATATTACTTTACAGAAATTGGATTTGCCCAAGGGAAAGTTGGATTTTTGTTGTTTTTAAAAACTGACATTCTTCTTGGTATCTTTTCAGATGGGGGGTGTTGTTTTGTCCTTACATTGCACAACTGAGAATCTGTGTACGAAAAGAATGTCTTAAGCGGAAATTATTAAGTAAAATCATTAACTGAAGAATTTCCCTTAAAGATGTTGCCATACACTAACTTATTTACAGTAAAGTAAAACACTTTATGCAAACCCACCTCGTTTGTTTGTGGAACAAGCCACATTACCTCAGATAACTTGGCAAGTATTGCACACATCCACACATTTAAAAATTGTGTGCTAATCTTTTATTCCATCTTGACAAAACAATTACGTGTTTCTCTGTGCAGTGCAAACAGCTACTGAATATCACATTTTAAATGTCTATTTGTGGATGATTAATCATGTTTACAATTGTCTGAGAAGTCAGTTCAGTTTGTTAAAACAATTGCCACTGGGGCTTTTCTTAGTGAAGTTCATTTTATTCCTGGTGTTTTTTAGGCTGTTATGGGACACCTGTGCCAGCCTCAAAATGGCACACATTTTTTGTCTGAGAAGTGACCTTACTTGTGCCTGTGACCTGCTATAAACCATTTAATAGATTCCCCACTGGACTTTATGACCATATATGTCAGAGGAAAAAATCTGGTTTAGTTTGTGCAGAATTGTGACCCAGGTGCTCCTGGCCTTAAGAGGTAAAGGAAGAGTCCAAAGCAAACCAGCCTGCTCCAACCCTCCAAACATCCCATATACAGCTTGCACAATTGCCTAAATTTTGTACCAATGCTCGCAAATAGGAACAGTTTGATTTCAGGACCTCAGAAATGACACATGAAAATGTGCTTTCTCCAGGGGACACGGGAGTTCGGTGGTTTCTATAAACAATTACTGCACATGAAAAAGGTATTGGATCTTCTTGCAGAAAGGTTTGCTCATAAATGTTTGGGTGTGTTCCTATTCAAATGCTGCATTGTCTCACCTTTTAGGACATTTGTTTGCCATCATCTCTTCCACAGCATTGACACTGTGATTTTGCCAGATGAGCTGAAAATGAAGCAGGACGATGCACACCATTTCGCTGTTCCCTCATACCAATATAACAGCAGCCCCTCTGTAATTTTATTCAGAGATACTATTTTCCACCTTGAAAGTCTCTTGCTGGGATATGATGATTTAAAAATAATTAAGAAACTTCTTAATTTGCTGGAATTTCTTTTTCTTTTTGGCAGCCTGTGTGTCCTCAGCTGGTGTTTCTTGCTGCATTTCAAACTCTTTAAAGCAAATTTCTGTCCATTTTCTGTAGTTGTATAATGAACTGGGAACAAGATGTGCAGTGGTTGCATGAAGCACATACTTAGGAAGAGGGTAAAAATTTCAGTGCATCACCAAAATTGTAAAGGCCTCTACAGAGAAAATCCATGGTGTTCCTAAACTAGGCCAACACTAAGTGAAATGATCTTTTTACAGTAACATTGGTAAATTATGCAGCAAAAAACCAACTACATGCAGTTTTTTGCCAAGGAGCACATATTGAGTTTAAGCATTTCCTTGATTGTGTTGTTTATATGGATTGTTACATTTTTATCTTGACTTTGACAGCATTCTTCAAATATACTTCTAGTTACATTATGTTATGATGATTTATAGTACCCTTCATACAAATGTTAATGAGAAAGCATAGTAGTAATACTTTAAAACAACTTTTTAAGTTAGTATTCTCAGAAGGATTTGCACACTGATAATTAGCTACTAGTGAGAGATTGGATGGTTTAATTAAGCTCCATTATTTCACAGCTTGTAAAGGATTGCATTTTGCCATCCTGTGTTTCCAAACTGGGAGTGCTGAGAGAAGGAAGATATCAAAAAACACGCCGCCCCCACCACCCTCAAATTTTCTTTCCCCATAATGTTTCAAACTAGGAACAAAATAAAAGTAATGGTGATTGGAACCAAACAGAAGATTGTATCAGAATAGGGACTTGAATCAGGAATCACTGAAGTCTGCAGCTTGGCCACATCAATGCTTTCCAGCACTTCGATGACTGGGAAAAAAATGAGGGATTAGGAGGAGTGACAACAGTTATCTTGGATGTTAAGTGTCAGTACACCAAATCTGCTTATTGATAACTGCAATCAAAAACCTTCCAATGAATTGAAACTTTTACATTCTTAATACTTACAGAAATTCTGAGCGTATCATTTTCTTTCATTGTTTAATAAGACTCTGACTGGTTGTCCTGTCACAGTAACAAGGATTCATTTTTTTATTGTTTAGAATTCAACTATAGAGACAGCTAAAGATAAGAGGAAAGCTATTGTCACCTTTTCTAGCTTTTAGACTGATGGTGTTGAAATTCATGTGCTGACATCTCTGCTGCATAAAGCAAGACAGATTAAGGTTATTGACCTTTCCTACAGGCATTTGGAGCAAATTTTGTATATTTTTCTTAAACAGGTTGTTTCAGTAAAGTCAGGGGATGACTTTTATTTGTGAAATGAACAGTATTTTGCTTTATACATGACTAGTCTCTGGGTGCTGACTTTTTGTGCAATTTTAATAGCTGTGGATAAACTTTTGACTTTTTGAGGTCTTCTCTTTCACAGCGTATTTGCACTAAATTAGCCCTTTCTTCATCTGACACATAGGGTAGCATGGTTAGTTATCAGTCGCCATGGTAAATATGTGCAGATGCAATGGGGAATGTCTGCATGACTGCGATGAATAAATTGGACGCTGATAATGTGTGCATTATAGGGCAAGGATGAAAAATGTATTCTCTCTGAAAAACACTTTGTTTTACATGAGAAGCACAGAAATACAGCTGTTTTCAGCCTCTCTTCTCTGTGTCATCTTGCAAACAGGCTTCCTACAGCATCTCCTTGGTCTTTAAAGTAGTGCCTCAGTACACTTCTTACCTGATCTTGTGTGAGCAATTCCTTAAGTGTTCAGTTGAAATTGTCTAAACTACTTCATATGCTTAGGGACAATTTGGGACAATTTATTGGGTAAAAGCTTCTCGTGTTTTAATATTTTTCCTCCATACCCCATCCTGTATGTACCTGCTTGTCTGATGTTCTTTTTGGCTTTGAAATAATATTGGTTAATGCCAGGTTTTTTTGCATTAAAGAAGAAAGAACAAATAAAACTGTGTTAATTGTTTTCCCATGTCTTCAGGGATGATAAGTGACAATTAAGGCAGTTGCATTTCAGAGAGTTCATTACAATCAAAATTGTGTGTGGCTGGGATGACCTGATGAGAGTGGCAATGATTGAACACTCTGGCTGGTTGCTGATTGAATTGGAACAGGAGATAGGAAAAAATCATCACGTGGCAAGTTGCTTTTTTTCCTAAATACCAGTCCATGTTTAAAAGTTAACTATTGATTATCTGTTGATGACCACTTTATCCATTAAGAAAGATGTACTACTGCATTGGCTGTTTTACAACCTGTGGTTCAAGCTCCCCACTTCCAAAGCAGACTCAATCTTCCACAGGGCAGAAGTGTTTATTGAGACTTGCACCACGCAGAGGACTACTTAATGCGTTTAATGTGGTGCTGCTGTTTTCCATCCCCTGCAGGTTTTGCTGGTCTTTGCAAAAGAAGACAACCAAAGCAATGGTTTCTGGTGGGCTTGTGACAGAGCAGGATACAGGTGCCACATTGCCTGGACTCCAGAGTCAGCGCTTGAATGTTTCCTGGATAAGCACCAGGAAATAATTGTTATAGATCACAGGAACTCCAAATATTTTGATGCAGAAGATATCTGCAGGTAACCTAAAGGACCTTATGCTTCTCTTAAGCTTCAGGATACATTGTATGAAACCAAACCTCCTAATTTTAAAACAAAAAATAGGGGGAAAAAGAAGATAAAAACAACAAATAAAAAATGAACACCTAAAACTGTAGTAAAGTGGAAGTTTGGGGAATGAGGCCAGGATGTTTGCATATATCTGTAAGAGAATAACGATCTGAAAACTACACTATGCCAAAGCTGAATTGTAGAATTGTCTCTAGGTCATGGGGCTTCTATCAGAGTATAAGCCAAAGCTGTTGTGAAATTATTCCCTGCTGTCTGTGTTGCTTCTTTCCTGGCTTACTGCTGCAGCAAAATCTGAGGCTGCAGACTTCAAAGGAATGTGTTTGTTTGTCCACAAGGTCAGGCACTGCCAGTTCTTCACAAAAGTTTGCATCACCCTTCTAGTCCACATGGTTGTGCCTAAGCTGCATTACAAGTGCATGGTATTGGGATTCTTTGCTAAAATACACTGTTTCAGCCGAAGCATAAATTTTGCACCACACTGTGCTTCTGGTCTGCCATGAGCTGAAATTTGCCTTGTTTAGTACTGATGTATGTTCTTCTAAAAGACCAACAGATAAACATAAAGATTGTTTATTCGGGACAGTGTGATGTGAGTGCAAAAACTTAACATTAGGCAGTAAAACACAAACAGGGTGTTCTTCTGATAGCTGGTCATATCTTTTTCGGTTTCTCAGTAGTATGCAGGATGGTGAAATTTTGTTTGTTCTGTATACAATAAACTATAGTTTTTCATAATTTGTTATGCCCACTTTTCTTACTTGCATGCATTGAAAGCACTTCCCACCCTCTAAACAAATTTTTGCGATGTCTAGAATGTCAGTGGTAAATATAAGAGGGGGCAGAGAGATTCCTGTTTAAATTAGTCAAGGGCGCTGAAAATGGTTTGCGTGGACTGACCTTTCTCAGCTCTTGCATTCAGGGCAGTCTGCCCCAGATAAGCTGAGTACACAGGGGAAACCTTCACTAGGTCATAAGAGAGGGTTTGAAAAGCTGATGTTTGTACTTTGTGTTTTGGAGCTTTTGCCTTCTTACCTGCACAGAGCAAAATGAGAAATCTGGTGGCAAAATGAAAATGGCTTGTCTAAGTGGAGATAGGTAGGTTTGGCATGGCACTATCATATTTTCTAGCCTCAGAGGTGTCTTTCAGTCCTGACTTTCATTTATATTTTCAGTGAATGTATCAGAGCAATATTGAGAATGTGTTCAGTGTAACTGAGAAATTTTTGTTTCCTCAGGTCTATTCGTGCCACAGAGCCATCAGAGCATACTGTAATACTTGCTGTGGTTCCACGCACGTAAGTATTACTGGTTTGTGAAAAATTTTCATTTTACTTTGTAAGAACAGTTATTTACCATGTAACAGTTACTTAATAACAGAAAGTATTTTACTAGCAAGTCTTTCAGGGTAAATGCAGTATTTTTCACCCGAAATGCGCTAGTGGTGTTTCATGTTTTGTTTGAGTGTTTTATAACTTTCCTTTAGTGAAGACTAGTATTATCCCTTCACCTTCAGAATGGGTTGTATAGTAAGAAAACTAAACAGGTATGTGTTTTTTCTAAGAGAAAAAGAAAATCCAAACCAAAACCAGAAAGCTGTGTATTACTTTCTAAAGGAAATTACTAGATAAGTAACACACTGTTGTTTATTGAACTGGGTAGTGGGGAAAACTTCAATCCTGTTGATGCTAAATTCACCAGAATGTTGTCCTGAAACTAATTCATACCCCATGCATTTAGGAAGAATTCTTATTGATTTAAATAAGTATTTCTCAACTACCTTCAAATACCCTTGTTAGAACTCCTACACACTATGGAATCCATTGTCATTTTATTAATTTCCTAGATCAATTAAAATATTAGGAAATAGAGTGGCAGGAGAACTATTACTGCCAAAATTTGAAAATTAACTAAATTTGCTGCTGGACAAGATTTTGCCACATACCTTTACCTTAATAACTTTTTTTTTAGATTATTTCTCATAGGACATCACAGAATGTCTTTTATCTTTTTCATACTTTCTTTTTGCAACCCCTTCCTGTGTATGTAAAGAAATACAGGACTTCTCTGGAGGACCTGTCAGGTTTGCTGTAGGAATAACCATCAAGTTGTATAAAAGCTGCAAATACCTATAATGGAAGACTGTAGCACCAACTTGTGTAACAGTATGATGTTATGTATGTATTTTAGGAAAAACTCTTCTCACTGAGTTAATTATCTTCAGAGGACTTTGTCAAATTCATACCATCTAATCCTCAAGTGTTCTGTGCCCATACAATATACCAGCCCTGCTTAATACCTGTATCAAGGTCCTGGACAAGGGAGTGCTGCCTCAGTCAGTTTGCAGGTGACACCAAGCTGGGAGTGAGTGTTGATCTGCTGGAGGGCAGGAAGGCTCTGCAGAGGGATCTGGACAGGCTGGATCATGGGCTGAGGCCAGTG